>JAOWBP010000001.1:114799119-114959638 GCA_028571105.1 Tragopan temminckii | reverse complement strand
TCCAGAGAAGGAGACTCCACAACCTCCCTGGGCAGCCTGTTCCAGTGCTCTGTCACCCTCACCGTAAAGAAGTTCTTACACACATTTGTGCGGAACTTCCTATGCTGCAGTTTCCAGCCATTACCCCTTGTTCTGTCTCCACACACTGCTGAAAAGAGTCTGGCCAATGAGAGAGGATGCTAGAAAATATGTGGCCTTTAAGAAGGATATTTTTTTCTCAGTTTGAGAAAGTGCCCCACCATAAAGGAGCTTGGCTTGCTGCCGTTTTGCTACCAAAGTGGCAGTTCTATAGGATGGTTTTCAATCCTTCTCAATCAGATCTTGATTCTTTCCAGAGTTTCCTGTAAAGAATTTTACTTAGAGGAAACACTTGCTATAAATGTCAATTTTTGTCCAAATATGGACCAACAGGAATAACTTCATATTTCCTGTGAACTAACTGGAAGCTCCCTGGATTTGCATTGCTTTGTGAAAATGATGTTCAAACAATTGACAGGAAAGTTGTGTTCGCAGAGCAGCTTTCAGGGAACTCCCATGACCCCGTGTCCAGGACAGACCCATAGGGAGTTTAGAAAAGAATTTCAAAAATGAGATCTTTACAATAAAACATTTCACCTCCAGCAATCCAGCAATCTGGGGCTCATTTGACTAAGAAGAGGTGACTGTTGTTTTTTTTATTACAACCTTTTTTTTTTTTTTTTTTTTTTTACTGAAGTACTTCCATTGATGCTAATTAAAAAAATGTATATATATTTTTTCTGAAATAATTAACATTAAGCATAAAAAATTGATCTAATATTGCTGTGAGTGGCCAGAATACACTGGAGATCTCTGACAAGGATCTGTGGTCTGTCTGCAGTTTTTGTATAAACATCCTGTAAGATTCTGGTAATAATAAAAACAACAACAACAAAACAAATACATCCCCCAGCCAAACAGAAGAGAAACCTGCCAAAGCCTACAGACAGCTCTGCGTCCTAAGAGCCATATAAAAAAAATAGTTCCAGCTTAGTATGTTGTGATTTATTTGTACAGAATCAG
The DNA here is from genome assembly GCA_028571105.1 of Tragopan temminckii. Classification (NCBI taxonomy): domain Eukaryota; kingdom Metazoa; phylum Chordata; class Aves; order Galliformes; family Phasianidae; genus Tragopan; species Tragopan temminckii. Next base: position 114,958,597 of record JAOWBP010000001.1, on the reverse strand, counting down.
TTAACTTTCTAAAACTTGTACAATGATTGTAAATAAAATCCAAGTTGAATCATTGTAATCAGTTCAGATTTCATCATGACACTGGTATTTCAGGCAGTAAATTACCATTTCATCTCATCTGTATGTTAATTTGAGTGAGATTTGCTTAAAGTTTCCCTCATCAATAGAGATACTTGATGCACTGATGCACTAGTAACTGAAGTTCCAGTTTTCCACTGTGTAGGTTTGATAGAGGAAATTTCTCATCTGGTCTAAAGTGATTTCTAAAAGATATATTAAAACAGCTTTACATTAACAGGGAATATGTGGGGACCACTTGTGCTTCCTTCTGTCCCACACCTGTACATCAGCTTGCATCCCATAGAGGTCTTCAGCAGAATGAGTGTTTTGATTCATCTTATCCATACAAGGTTTAATGAGCCTTTGGAGATTACTGGGTAGTACTCATTTTCATTGCTTAAACCTAGGCACCCAGTGCCATTTGGAACATTTATTAGGCATGGCAAATATGAACTAAGACTGAGGGGAAAGCTGTTTCCACTGGCAGCTGGAGACAGGTGGGATACCATGAGACATCTTGAATTGCACTGTTCTTGGTGAATACCAGATCTTCAGAAAATGGAAATGACACAACCAAGGGTCTTAAATAGCTGCTACATGACTGAAACTTTCAGTTAGTGCTCACCAGAGCCAAACTTGGGGAACCAGAGGCTGAAAGCTGTAAAATCAATAAGCTACCCCTTGGTTCAAGGAATTCCCAGTACAATGGTAAGTGTAATCTGGCAATAATTTCCTGGGAAACAAAAAAATGAAGATAAGTGGACAACTATTTTTTTTTTTTTTTTTTTTATATGGGGGATAAAGAAGTCTTTGGAGCGAAGGAAAGACTGAAACTTGCTGACATGATAAAATCATAAGATATTCTTTATATATTTTCTCTATCATTTAACTTTCTTTAGACATCTGAAATTGATGGTTTTACAATTGAAATGAGAGCTGTGTTTGGTTTCTGTTCTCTGCATCAAGTCCTGAAAATGAAGGCATGGAAGACGTTCCTTTTCCTGAACTGTTTTGTGGGTTGAAGTTCAGCTGTCAGTCCAGGATGGTTAGCTTTGTATTGACTTCTAAGTGGAGTAGATTTCACATTCTTCAGATATTTGATTACAGCCAGTCCTATTGCACAGACATCACCAAAAAGAAGTTACTCTCCTTACAGCAGAGGTTATGGAAGTAACCTCCGTGAGCAACTATGCACCAGATCACTCTTTGCTCACTTTATCACTTTTAATAAAACTTGTAGCCCTTCTAAAGCCCTTGTAGGCACAGCAGGTGTCTGCTGCTTCCACATAGTACTTGTGCAAATGCTTGTGCCAAGGTTTCCATTTTTAAATACACAAAGTCACACTGATACCATTCTAAGTATCAATGGGAGCTAATTGTCTTCAAAGTAATAGTTTCTGTGATTCACTTCAATCTAGCTATAATAGTTGATTCATTTTGAAGTGACCTTCTCTGTTCAGATGCTACACTTAAACTGACTTTCTCTGATGACAAAAGAGAATACATTTCACTCTACATTGTAACAATTGCTGCAGTTCAAACACTAATGAAGGAAAAGTGCAATCTTTAAGAATGAATAGCTAGTAGATTTTGATCAGAAATGGGTGAATTTGTCAGCAGATTAGTGATTTGGTTTAAAAGAAGTTTCTAAAACTGATGAAATAGAAATGTTAACCATGTTCAAAGAATAAAATAGTCGAATAAAATATTAAGAATAATAAATACAAACGTTCAAAAAAAAAATCAGAAATATTTTTAAAGAATGCTTAAGTAGTGCAGTGGGGCTTGTTTGATTTTTCTTCATTCACTATGATCAAAGGAAATGCATGTGGACTTATGAAGGAGTTACTTTTTCCTAATGGCTATTTCCTTGAGTCTTAAAGCTGCCATGTTCAGTGCAGCCAGCAAGTTTTGACTCCACTCTTCAGCTCATGGTTGATCTATTTTTTTAGTAGACAAGATGTTTTGGGTTTTATTTTTGCAAATGTTTATCTTTTTGTTTAAATATGGTGTTGCCAGATATAGAAATAACAAAACTTTTCATACTGCTGTATTTATTTAAGAAAAAAAAATATATATATTTTCTATTATTTTTTCCTATTTTTTCCTTTTTTTTTTTTTTTTCAAGTGTAGCCACATGTGTCCACAATCTAAAATAAATCTAACATAACAGAGGCAAATAAGACAATCTTTAAAAATATATATTTTTTGTTCTAGCTAGCTGTAAATCAGAAGTTGTAGCAACATCTTTTTTTTCAAGCTGTTAATGGACTGCAACAGTAAAGAAACATTTTGACTAAGTGTTGCAGTTAACTGAAAAATAGCAGTGGTTTCCTTTTGGTAAACCTTTTGGTTTACACAAAAGGAGAGTTCAGGTAACCCAGTACAGCCCTATCTAAAGGATAAACGTAGGGGAATAGTAATGCAGCTAGGGAGCTATTTTGACATTCTGAGGAGAGAAGAAAATATGAGAGGTATTTGAGATAAGTATCCTGCAGTTGGCACCACCTCCCTATTCCCGTATTTGGTGTGATGTGAAACTGGAGACATGGATTCATCCAGCTCTTTTGTTGGCTATATGAGTTGCATAAGTGTGTGCACAGGTAGAAGTGCAGCCTTTGCTGTACAGAGATAAATCTCCACTGTGGGAAAGTTAGCGCAGGGAGGGAAGGACTGTGTGAAGGCAGGAGATTCAGCTGTCACTTAGAACTACCTGTGTGACAGGGACACCCCATTGGCGTAATCAAAATTGGTGTTTGAAGTGGGAATTGGTATCAGAATTCAGTCCAAATTGGAATATGAACAAAAGCAACACAGGGTGGGAAATCTTCACTGTTCTCAGAAAATGTGACCAGTTTAAGTATGTCTAAACAGAAAATGTTACTTTATAATGAATGAATTATGAGATGATATCCTAAGTATTTTTTACTTGCTGAAGCATTTCAGCTATGAATTAGAAGATGTGGCTAGACACAGAATTTTAATATCAGTGCTGATCTCGTTGGTCACCTGTTTACAAGGTTTTCAGACACTGGAAGAGCACCGTATTCCCTGGAAAGAGATTTTCAACATCATCAGCCTTAAGTAAACAGTGAGAATTGTATCAGATTTTACTTATGCCTGCTTTCTACAGTGTGAGATTTGAGCTAGAGTGAGGCCTATGCAGTCAGCTTGTGCTAGTAGGAAACTCGGCAGCTGAAACTCAGCCAAAGGAGGCTGGTTGATGCTGTGGGAAGGTGAACCACATTATGTCTCAAAAAATACACTTCGGTCAGAGAGGTGAGTGCCCAGGAACTGGCTCCGATTTGTGTTCTTTTGGTGCTATCTGTGGTTTCCAGAAATGGTGCATTTCCAAATATGGCCGCTGTCTCCCTCACAGGCTGCTAATCTGGCTGTTTGTATTGTTCCTGTATGTGTTCCAATGGCTCTCGACTGCCAGGAAAGTAGCTGGACGTGGAAAAGCAGAGCAGAATGCAGAAGTCTGTAGCTGAGGTTTGACAGATGTGCTAGAAGCTGAACTGCAAAGCAGAGTTTCTTCCATCAGCAGCCTTTTCAGCATGTCACTCGGGGCTGAGCACCCCGAGGCCTGGGATTCGTGGCCTGCGTGGGCTGGTTTAGGAGACCCATTCATCAGCAGCACGCTTTTAGGACTTTTTGTTAATAAATGAATTGCTCTCTTGTAGGCAAATATTTGGTCTGCATAGCACATTCATTTGTGTGATGTTAAAGGGACATAATCTTTTTTTCTAGTTTGATACTGATTTGCTAGCATGATTCACTAAACTTATCAGTTGCAGACAGTCTGGGAGAAAGAAACAGAACGGAAACGCTTGTCACAAAATGAAGCAATTCATTCTGCTAAAACGAGCTTCTGCTTCTGGGCTGATATTTTGTGGGAGGAGGAAGAAAAATGCATGCCACCAAATATGCAACAGGCTGGCCAGCAATGCAAGGCAGCTGCGGCTGCTTGAAAGCTGCAGGCTTAGCCATATGGAGGTGAAGTATCACGGTACATCTGGCAAGGGTCATCGTATTTATTGGTAGCTGGTTCCTATGCAAGTGATAAAGGGCTTTCCTCTTCAGTCTCCTCCCATGTTGCACTTCCTGCATAGCACCATTCCTTCTCTGTTTTTGCACTTGGAGGACAGCAGGGATTGCTTTGAGATCCATGCAGTTCCTGGAAAATATACTGTTTCAGAGAGAATGTCTAAGAGATAGGACAAAGCTATGTATCTCATCTTTAGGCTTGTATGATGGGAAATCATAATCTAGGTTCTTCATTTCCTAAGACTTATTTAAAATCAGAACAATTTAAAATAAACAATAATTTGCATAGTTTCAGCTCACTTACCTTGAGGTGATTGTAGTTCTTCCATCAGGATAAAGTTTCCCATTGAGGACTTGATCATGTAAGGTTCATAAATAAGTCATTCCTAAATGAATACCAGAAATATGAATCTCTTTGTTCAAAAGATATATCACTAAATCATATTCTCCACTTTCCAAGGAATGAGGAGTTGTTATTCTTTTCTATCCCACTTTGTATCCTCAAGCCCTCTGATCCCCTATGTACATTTTTTTCTCTCGTTTTTTCCCCTTGTTCTCATACATAACCCATTCTCCTTTCTGCCTGTCTCTTCTACTTGTTCATCTAAGGTGCGATTTGTCTACATGGAAAGCAAACATCCAAAATAGGTGAGATGAATCCCAGCCCAGAATTGCGTTTCTTGCCATTGAATAAAGGGTGATTGCAGTGAAGTGATATGGATGTTTGTACAGGCACTAGGTCAGATGAACAAAAATCCTAATTCCTTTACCTGTTGTAACCATCTTCCTCTGTCCAAATTTCCCACCTCATTACTTAAATGACCCTTTGACCTCCTTAAAGTGACCTTTGATCCATAAGCTTTTTCCAGTCTGGCTTTCTCATCTTCCCTGAGGACCAAGAGAAAAAAGCTCAGACTTCTTCCCAGCATATGCATAGTCTTATCACATCCTTCAGATTTAAAAATAGTTTTTCATAGCTGCAGATAATGTTATCCAGTAGAGGCTGTCATTGTTGGCTGATCTTCCATCCGCTTACAAATGTTACAGTCAGGAACAGTAGGAGATGATGCTGCTATAAAACAAACAGAAAGTATTGTAGTACAGGTGGTCTGCTTTGGCATAGTAGGCCACAACTCTTGTCTGCAAATGGAATCTTATGCAGCTGTGCTGCCTGATGCTTCATACCTTTTTACCTTCCTTGCCTTTGGTTATTCTAAACTAAGGCTTAAGAAACAGGAAAAACAGAACATAATAGCATCTGTTTTGGAAGTACAAAAGGAGATGTGAAAGCCCAAGTCCATTCTTCTGGCTATGCCAGATTTAAGAACAAAACCCAACTGAAAATAAATAGCAACATACCTTTTTCTAAAAGGGTGTATGTTAAATAACAGGCTTAAGGAAATATGAGGGGATTAACTTGAAAACAGATGTTTATAATGATTCAATGACGTGTTTTAATTACATTCCCAGATGCAATTAAAACAGACTTCTGAATTTAAGGGATGTGTTGATAAAACTGATAACATTCTACATGATGCTGGAGGAGGAAGTATGAGCTTCAGGCATGCGTCCTCCAGCTGTGATCTCATCAGGTCTGAAAAACTAAAAGAGGCTTTACTTGGTCAGTTCTTGAAACAGGAGTTTCAAGTGTTTTTCTAGGCAAAGCGAAGTTTCTAGCACAAGAAGTGAAGCTGATTATTCAGAGGATAGCGTTTTTCCCTCCTGGTCAGTATTGAGTTGGCATTGTAGCATGTGTTGGCGTTGTTTTCAGATCTAATTCTCTACAATATTATGTAAGAGGAAAAGAAAAGGAATATTTTTGCTTTGTGTGAATGTGGAGAAAGCTTGACTTCAAACAACAAATTCAGTGTCTCTACTTATAAAAAAATAAGATCTCATCAAAAGCAACAGTTACTTCAGGTGTTGGTATTTTAGTTTTATTGGACAACCTTTAGTAATTCCTTTTGCAACTTTAAAGCCCATGTTCACTTTGATGCTTTGGTTTAAAATAAAATATACTTTAAAAGTGTTAATGTATTATTTAGCTTCCCTGAGTGATGTTGTTTTTTGTTTTCTTTTGAGTTTTCCAAATTCAAAACAGTAGCATTTGCTTTGGCTTCCCAGCTGCACTGAGGTCCCTGTAGGTTGTGGAGCCTATAGGCTTGGAGGAATGGGTGCTTGGAATCCTTGATGAGACCTCATTCCAGAGAGGTGTGCTGCCCATGAATGCTCTTAGATAATGGCCTGCTGTGGCTGGTGAAGGATCTTGAGTGCATTGGTGGATTATTCAGAGATTTGCTCGTTTGCCTCCTTGTTTTTTTCTGAGAGGTATGATAACTAACAAAAGTGATGGACTTGCCTGAGTTTGTTACAAGTGTCTTCATGGAGGCAGTGAGGAGGAGAAGGGAGGAGTAGCCCAGGTGCACTTGAGTGTGCAGGAACACTAAGAAACCATAAGCTTTTTCTTGATCATCAGTTAATCTGACTTCTCTCATCTGTTTTCTGATTTCATGTTTTGCAAAGAAAATGAGAGGCTCTTCATGATGAAATAATAAATATCTCAATACTTTGATTACTGCTGACATTTACCCAGGAAGTAGTCATTGCCTGTCCAGTACATATTAACAATTGTCTCCACGTCTCACAGTTAGAGGAGTAGTTTGCCCTCTTGGAGACTGTGGTTTGGTTTAATTTTGTAAGGTATGTGCAGATGTACTTGTTTAAATAGTTTACTGTGGTAATTATAACAGTATTTTAATTTCCTTTCAAAACTGCTATCTGGAGACTGTTTATTGCTGATTAAAAAAATTGAGAAGATGAGTACTGAGACACCTCACGGTAAAGATTTGGAGAGTGTAGAGTAGACAATATTTTGCATCTACAAAAAAGAAATTTAGACAGTATTCTTCATGTCTGCTGTTTTTCTCCTTAAATCTAGAAGTCATTAAATGCTGTTTTACCAGCCCTTTCTCCTCAAAGCAGTGGCACGTGTTTATAGAGGTTAAATACGTATGCAGAATGCAAGCCATATATTAATGAACTGGTACTAAAGAGATGCTTCTAAGAAGGGATTGATTATGTTTTAAAAAATCTGTTGGGCTTTGAATGCATAAATATTAAATAGACGGAAGGTCATGTTTTGAATTGTCTTTCATATTGCTAGATGGAGAATACTTGTGTGTTCTATAATAATGAATTATTTTTAAAATGGTGGTCCAAAATACAATAATTTTAAAGTAATGTAGTGTCATAGTGTTACAAAATCATGTTTTACTAGACTGCGACAGGGACTGTACATCTATATAAGGATAACAAAGCATTGCCCTGGGCTAAAGTGGACATTCCCTGTGTTGTCTTTCCCTGCTGACATCCCTGACTTGTTTTGGTAGGTTCTGTCTGTCACCTAGGTCAGATGATTAATCCCTGCTTTCTGTTTTATTTTCAGGGTTGTTCTTCCAGTTGTGGAAAATGTGACTGCAGTGGAGTAAAAGGACAAAAGGTGAGTATATCAGCTGCCTCTACTTCATTTTCTCTTTTTCTCTCTTACTTAAACTACAGTGTATAATCTACTGCAGGGCAGGTGAGCCATTGATTTCAGTGGAAGCTTGCACCACCATATGCCATTTCCAAGACCAGGCCCTTCAAGGAGGGTTTTCAAAATGCAGCCATCCCAGTACCAGGAGTGACAGAGGGTTGAAGGGTGGGGATAGGAAATAGCATAATGCCATCACTGTATGCTGAAGCCCCCATGACTTGGCCATGCCCTCCCCACGTCCCCACTGAATGGGACACTAGCCCATCAGCCTCTTCTTTCCCATGCCTCACCTGCAGATTCCTCAGAAGGCAGTGCAGATCTTGACTTGATATCCTGACCACCTCTGGGACAGAGGTGAGCACCTCCATTCAGAAATGCTCCCCTTCAGTTATCTTCAGGAAAGGCTGTAATACATCATAAGAAACATATGCTGACTAGGGTTAACCCCAGGAGGCAATGACTTACAATCAGAAGGAGGAGGTTAATAATAAACACAAATATAGCAAAATGTTTCAGTTCAAGAAAAAAAAATCTTTTTTTTTTTTTTTACAGACCCTTGCAAATCCATTCCTATTCAGCTGTCCAAATTATTTCCATGTATGGAAGAAAAAAAAAAAAAGCATATTAAAGGCTTCTTGTGAAGCAATAGCAGTGAAGAAAAAATCCAGTGTACTTAAACATTCCATGAATTCTCTCTGCAAATTACCCACTTCGTAAATACTGTAGACACTCAGTCACTCTCCTTATCTCTTTCAATTTTGCTGTAGAGATTTTAATCTACACTATCTTTGGTTGTGCATGCACATGTACTGTATATATACTACAATTATAAATGGGTGTAAACTAAAGGCTTTATCATCCAGTGGGATCATTTTTTGAGGTAAGTTGTTTAGGTCACCCAATAAAATGCTCAGAAGAGTGTTTTACTTTTTTTTTTTTTCTTTTTAAATTATTTGTTTGCTTAAATAATAATAATAATAAAAATATATATAAAAATATACAGCTGATCTACATTTTCTCACATGTGATAGCTACATACTTACAGATTAGGATATTAAGAATGTTTGTTGGTGGTTGTTCTCTAATGTTTTCTAAAACAGAGGAATGTAAATAGTTTAATTGGAGACTAAAGCAAAGACAATTTTATGTGTAGCAAAACATAGATTAATTTGTGAGAAAGATGAAAAGTGCCAATTTCCAAAACATCTTTGAGGTGAAGTCTCATTGTTTAATGACCAGTTAGTATCTGTTTAATAAAAATCAGCTGTCTATTAAAAACAAACAAAACAAAGATTTGTGAAAGCTCTGGAAATCAGAATTCTTCCCTTGATATCTTGATCTTATTTTTCAGTTGTGAGTGCAAATGAATCACTGTAGAGCAAGATGGATATTGTGTTGTAACTCGCTTGTTGAAAGCCATTATTTTCAGTTCATGGCACATGCCAGCATCTTGTAACTAGATCATTTTAAAAATGATAGTTTGGGGAAAGGAAATGTTGTAAAACTTATGCTTCATTTCCTTAAGGCTTTGGACCTGCCTTAGCTAGATCTCCCTTTGCTGACATTTCCTATTTGCAGTTTAGAGTCTGAGTCCTATTTCTCGAAGAAAAACAAGCGCCTGCCTGATACAATCAGAGCCAAAACTACCTCAACTTATGTAGATCATTTAAAAATGTAGGAGAGGTAATAATGTCAGTATGTAGCAACAGAAGTCATTGTAAATTTGAAATCTCGTGCTCTTTAATAAGAGAGTGGTGAGGTGAGGTGCTGAAGCAGGCTGCTCAAAGAGGTTGTGGGTGCTATGTCCCTGGAGGTGTTCAAGGCCGGTTTGAATGGGGCCCTGGGCAACCTAGTCCGATGTTAGATATGGAGGTTGTTGGCCCTGTATGAGCAGAGGGGTTGGAGCTTGAGACCTCCTTGAGGTCTCTTCCAACCCAAGCCATTCTATGCTTTATTCAGTAAGTCTTATGCAGCACTTTTCCTGAGTCCCACCACACAGTTATCCATTTTAAACATGTGTATTGTGAAATATTGACAGGCTTTCAGACCTTAAATTTCAATAATTCAATTACTGACTTTTGAGACCTTTGAACAAGTGAATGAATAGTTATGCCTAGAAGACTATGCTCAAGAAAAGCATTTTAAACTATTTTGGAATACATTTAAAAATAACTTCATTCAGATCATTATCTGTCAATGCTTGCTCATTATATTAACACTATGAGACTTTCAAATGTGTACTCGGCTGTTTGAACAGAAAATTGAGTTTTTACTTAAAAACATGTCCCCAGGTTTTAGTCATACGTTTTTTTATCTACTGCCTGTACAGAATAAGAACAGACTGCTACCCAGTCCCAGGCCCAAAGAAGAGAAGTTGGTCTGGGAAAGCAAGAGAAGCGTTCTTCCCAATTGCCCCTATAATATTTCTTGAAATGGTCTCTCCAAACAGTGCATTTGGATTTGAAACATGACTCTTAAAAATGGTTCCCATTGATGTTCACAGTATTCAAGGCATCTGTTACTTCAGAGATCTTTTTGCATATCATTTAATTGGAGAAAGACTATTGAGAAGGCCTGCTCCAGGCCAGGATCCAGGCTATGAGAGGGTTGTCTAAGCCTTTTTTCGTGGTACCCAAGAATATGTTAGAGAACATCTGCTTTTCACTCCTCACGTAGCCTCCTGTGTGGGAAGCAGTACATAACCATTTTGCCCAGCACCATGCTCAGCCAACATGTTGCCTGTGCTAGAAGCCCTTTTGATCTGGCTCCTATGTTGTGCAGAAGTGCATAAATACTGAAAGGCCCTTTCCAATCCACCCACACTCTTTAGCACTGTAACCACAGTATTTTACTGCCATGGGAGCTGCAGCAGCTGCGGAAGTGGGTACTGGGTTTACCCTTTAATGCCTTAATTATTAACATCTGGAGGTAAATTTCCTACCATAGTGTGGGAAGAAGTTCCAGGCCCTAGGATTTGTGGTTGGGGAATGGAAGATAATTAACATATATTTCGTGAAATAATCTTATTAATGATCTCACCAGAAAAAGTGCTGAAAATAGTACTTGACTTAAATGCTGTGGAATTCCCGAAGAGTTTTTCTTAACAGCATTACGGACATGGAAGAGTGAATTATACTGCTGAGTTATTGTCTTTCATTTGAGAATCTTTTTATCAATAAGACCATTTTGATGACCATTTTCAATATGTTCTCTCATTAGCCTGTTTCCATGAAAATTGCATTTGTATGCCAAACGCCTTTGAGATGACTCATACTTTATCAAGGGCGTGTAATCGTTGAAGTCTAAGGTTTTTCATCCCTTTCAGAAAATCTGAGAAAGTGAGTGTAATTGCAACAGATGGTTCTTATCCTATTAAGTCTTTATTATTACACTGAGCATCAGACTATTAGTTTAAGCTATATAAAGTCAAGCATCTAGTATCTGCTGAACAGAAGGTGCAGAAATTTTAAAATAACATAGTGTTACTAAAATAATGAAGTAATAAATAATACCTTACTCTTCTCCATTTAATAGGTTAGCTTGAAACATCTTCGTTTCCTCTTGCACTTTTTATTTGTCTGTCTACATTATAACCGACTGTTCTTTCTAACCTCGCTGAAGTGTGAGATCCGTTTAAACTGATTACACTCCTCAATGCTTGCCTACTTTTTACTGGGTCACTCAGAATGAGGCAGAAGATGTATTTTCTCTTTTATCCATCTAGATTTTGAGAACAGTTTCAAGCAGCTGTGAAGATAAGAGATGCTAGCCATTAACATGTAAAGAAAAAAGCAGGTTAAGCATTTAATTGCTATTTAAAACAAAGACTGCATGGAGCAGAATAAAACTCCTTCGACTTTTTTCCAAGAATGTTCATTCTCTCATTCAAGAGCATTTACGTTTCTTAGCATTTTTTTTTTGCCTGCCTAATTCAGAGAATGTGCATGTTTTATTATACGTACACACAAATTACTTCTCTGTTTCCCTCGATGGGGGTATCATCCCTGCATGGATTGGCTGTGTTGCAGAACTACACGCCATGGCTTTGCTCGATCCATTTCGGGTCTGGAAGTCAGACAAATGTCTTAGACAGACGGGCAGTGTGCAACTCCGTATCCTCCCAGTTCAAAGCAGCAGCGACTGGGCTTTTTTCTCATGTAGCCATGTTGTACAGTATAGAAAGTCACCCTACTGTTGCTATCTGCAGATGATTGGGCTTTTTTATTTACTCTGGATATTGAAAAGTTAACTGTGTCCAGTTGACTGAATTTGTGTTTTTATTTTATTATTATCAATATCAAGGCTGCCCAGATTGGGAAGGCCTTCAAGGCTTTTCCTGTTGTCTTACGTAGCAAAAGATGATAGAGCAAAAGTATCTGTGGTATTAATTAGTTAAAACAATGCAAAGGTCCCTACTGGAGAGAAGCTCGAGCTGTCAGTGGGCAGATCAACTCTAAATAGTTCTGGGTTTCCTTTACAAAATAGCAGATGACAGCAGGTTCATTCCTTTAGTGCAGCAAGCTGGAAGTCAATATATCTGTACTTTTCATATTGAACCTTTTTAACAGCATGAAAACTTTTTTTTTTTTCTCAAATCGAGAGTTGGTCTTTTTAAACTTCTAATTGTTTCCTTGGCATTGTCTCTTGTAAAAGTTTGCTATTTGGTTTTAATTACTTTCTCCGTAGTTTTGCTCAGTATTTCTGCCTAGTAGCTGCTATTGGAATGTACCTCGTTGACAGCACCTGCTCATGCCTGAGTTGGAAAGGCCATGAATTCAGGACACTAAGGAAAGCAAAGCTAAATCATACATCCTGCAAAGGGCCATCAAGTTGACAAGAGGGATGATAGGCAATGTTTAAGGAAAGAATGCAGTCTGGAAAAGACTAATATCTAGCATAAAATTGTCTAATAATTCCTGAAAGGGGGAAATCGAAAGACCATAATAAGATAAGCAAAGATACTGTTCAGCTCCAGACCTGATACTCTTCAAGGAGATTTATAGTTCAGAAATATTTCTGAAAGTCAGGTCATTGTCCCAATGTTTGTGTTAATTCTGCAGTGCTAGTGTTAGTAGTGTTTTTTTATTTATTTACCCCTTCTCAGAGAAAATTAATCAGAGAAAAGCATCTCTGTTTCATAAAGAGAACAGACGAACAAAGCTCCTATTCTTGAAAAGAACAGGATGTCAAAAGGCTAAACAATATTGAGTGAGATATAGTAAGTATTGAAAGTTTTCCACAGTTTCCCAATTGACAGGCCAAACTTTTAAGTGACATTTGAAACCATTAGATTTTCATACTTGGAAATTGTTGGAAGCATTTGTCCATTGGCCCAAATGGAACTGAATTTCTCTGGCAGAGTTTTCTATGTTGAGGTATATAGTGGACTCAGTACAGTAGATATCTGTAATGAACACAAACTAGTTGATTACCCAATGAATTTATATCTCTGAAAGAGTGCTATAAAAGTGAATATCCCAGTACCACTGTGTGGTGGGGTGTGCTCATACTTTGTTTTCAGAGATGAGTTCAAAAGGTTTTCACATGGTTATATTTCAGTTGACATAACTTTTTCAACATCTGTTGCCAGATGCACATTTTTGCTTGTAAAGAGATTATTATAACAATCTCAGGCATTTAATCATGGAAGAAAACATGCTCTATAGCCTCACAGTGTTTGATTTTACATTTGTACAACTGCTGTTACTGTATGTCTTTATTCTGGTTCCTTAAAGGATTACCGGATGTTATTTTCATCTGAATCGTGTAAGCCTCCAATGAAATCAGTAAAGTTTCCCAAATGGGACGTTAATGTAAGAGAGAGAACACCTATAAAATCCATGCTTCTTTGAAAGCAGAGCCACCCAGTGCCTCAGCAATAGCCATATACCATCTGGAGTCATCTCAACTTGTAACTCTATTGTCTATGCCAATAGAGTCATGTTCCCTGTGTCTAAAGACTACACAGTGCTTATAACAATTTTGAATCAGCATGCAGTTTTTTTAGTACCTGGTCAGACATGACTACACCTGCAGTCTGCTTCTGCTTTGTGTGTGTTCTTCTTACTGCCTGTAACATAAATACTCCATCCTGCTGACTGCATTCTGTGGGCCTGGGACTGCATATGCCTGGGGAGCAACACTACATACATTCTGTAATTTACCTCTCAGGATTCTTTAAATTATTCTTCTATTCAATTTATATTGTGTTTGCTGGGGATCTCAGACCAAGCCAGCTATTTTAATTGACGGTTCTTTGACACGTCAGTTTCAACAGAAGAATTTAATCATACTTAATGTATTTAACAATGTGTCTCTGCCTACGTTTTCTCTGTAGCAGTATTGACTGCATGCAATCTTGTATGTGTATGTAATTGTTACCAGGGAACCACAGTAATATGATAATGTCTGTAAGTCACTTTCTGGTCTTCCTGGCTAAGAGCAAAAAGTGGTTTGGGGTTTGGTTTTGTGGTTTATTTTTATCTCCTGCTGGTGGTAGTTAATTGTTTGGTTCTATTAGCTCAGCTAACCTCCTACTTCAGACTGTAGATTTATGTTTTCAGTGAGAGGTCATCATAATTCAGATTAGTCATTGAAAAGAACCAGCCACGTGGTGTTGGCTTTCCAAAAAGGAAATGTAAATTCTCTTAAAGTTTGGATTTTATTAAGAAAGCGGATAAAGCCAAATTTCATACAAAACTCTCAAAACTACTTCCAACAGGAGCAATAGCAAAAACAAATATGTAACCATATATGTTTGGAAGGAGACAGATCAGGAAGAACCATCATGAAAGTGGGATTTCCAAAGAGGAAGTTTGAAGTAGCTGCTAAAAAAGTGATAGTAAAGTAATTTATCACTCAAGCAAATTCCTAGCCAGCTGGAGAACATCTTTAGTTTAACCACAAAAAAAGCTTTGTGCCACAGAATGAGCAGCTGAGAACAGCTGAGAAAGCATTTTCAAGAGATATTAAAAAGATGTTCATTTTCTTTCAGGTGTGGGTCACACCTGAGAAAGATCAAGGAGCAAGAAGCAAACATAGACAAAGCAGGAAAGAAAGTTAACCTAAATGATGACAATAATTATTAGATTTCAGACAGGGGGAAAGCAACCTAGATTCTTGCCTGGAAAAATCATATTTTTATTCCTTTAGAATATTTCAAGAGTAAGTAGAAAGGCAAAATATACCCATAAATTTTGTTGCTCTTAAAGAAAGCATGTGACAACTTCCACTGGAGTTCAGCTGGAACATTTTTAAATGTTTTGATAGGCCAACAAAAATAATTCTCACTGAGGTTTGTGTCAAAGATCACTGCACACAGTTAAAGTAAATACTGAGTTGAGTGAGTGAGCAAGCACAGACACTGGCATCACATTTGGTGTCTTCTTGATCTTTTCTCATTTGACACAGTTACTGACTTTTAACTGATACAACAAGAATAGCTTGTGGCTAGTTCACAGAATACAAAAAGCTTTGGTGCTTTTGAGAACCCTTGATTTTGTTGGAACAGTTTGATCAACAGCCAAGCAAAGCCTGAAAAACTGCAGAGCTGCTGAACAAGTGGGTGTAAGGAGTAGTAGTGGGGAGGGACAGTAGGACAGGAGGGGAGTCTGAAGTGTGCTCTGATGCTAAAATCAAAACTTATGGGAAAAAACAATGAAAGAATACCAAAGGCTCATATAGGATAGCAGTGAACAGAGAAGTCAGTGTTGTCCAGAAGTGCTGGTGCCAGCTGTATGCAGCACCATTAATGAGATTTGTGAATTAAGGATGCAATTATGAATCTGTGACTCAGATTTCTTGTCTGATATGGGTACAGAAGTTGGGAGTATAACAAGAACATATGCAGCCTTGTAAAACTCATGCAAAGGCAATCCTTTAGGATATTCTAAATATTCTAAATATTAGAATATTCTAAATATTAAATTTACGTGTGTCCCTCAACTGTAAGTTGTACTCAACCATAACTTTTCACCACAGAAAAAAAAAAAAAAAAAAAAAAAAAGGAAAAAGGACAGTGCCCAGAAAAGCAAGACTTTCCAAAGTTATGCAAGGTACTTGCAAAACTTTCTTCGAGCACTGCCTGTCACTGGGTACAATTGGATTTGAGGAAGGAGCAGAGAATATCAGCATTGCCAGTGTGAGTGGTATCAAAGGACAAGAGCTGATCTGCCTGATGGATCCACCCGAGTCTCACGGTCTCAAACCATCTCTCACCAGGACAGACACCCCATTCGAGGCTGTGTCTCTTTCCTGTGAGTTCCTCTGGGTGGCAGTCATATACCACAGATTTTTTGTGTATCCAGCCATCCTGTTTTATGCAGCTTTCTCTTTTTGTCAAACAGACACCTAAGCAGTAATCCAACTTCTGGTCAGTGTTTGCTGACAAGGAACTACTGACTAATTATTCTTATATCCTTCACCACCTCAAAATGAGGAAAGTATCTGTTTTCTGTTATTATTGGTGGGTTTTGCATCTTTCATAGCTTAATTGCCTTAGATTGAATTATTCTGAAGGTACTACAGAAATTACACTGTGGTATTTGTTCTCTAATGCTTCTCATTGAGTCAGGAGACTATAGATTAAATTGAAGAAACGCTGACTGACACTTTTGAGGCATGGTGTTATCTGCCTTATCTGGGTATTTTCATGATAAAAAATGAGAAGCCAGAATATTTCCTTTGGCTTTTGTGGAAGGATTTTTTAATTCTATGCAAATTTTTAAATGTTCAAAACTTCTGAAATGCCATTTCAGACCTAACTGAAAAAGCAACTAAAATAGTGCTGTCTAGAATAGCACTGTTTGTCATGTACTCTTTAAGATACGAGCTACTTCATTATGAGAACTTTATTGCAGTCTGTACTGTCTAGGACCAGCTGCCCATGTTTTTACTATTTATGGAAGAGATTATTTTCTGTAAATATATCCATGAAAAAAAATTGGCAAGAGAATAAAACTTTCATGTAACGTCACAGGTTTAGGATGTGAACAAAAATAAATGAGAAAAACCTGAAAAGTTTAAGATCTTTTTTTTTTCTTTCTTTTTTTTTTCTGCTGTTTCATCTTTGAATGTAAGCCTTTAAACAATGCCAAATGCAAACAAATGCTAAATAATTTTCACTAATGAAGAAGGAAGGGTGTGGAGCATTTTTACCCCTTATGTTTTTGGACCTCCACCATTGGAAGTGATTTAACACAATATGCAATAAAACAAAGGAAGAGTTACTCAGACCTAATGAGTTCAACAGATGATTAGAAGGGGTGGGAAATGCAGCACCCTTTCAATTCAACCTGTCTCCAGGTGATAGAATTTCCTTTTTTTTTTTTTCTTTCTTTCTTTTCTATTTTTTTTTTTTTTTTTTTTTTTTACAGATGCAATTGTCCATCTACATTTTCTTCTCTCGTGGCTCTTTGAAGTTGTTCTGTTCCCCAGGGTGACTCTGAGTCTGGTCTGATTAAAAAAAAAGTTTGGAAATAAGCCATGCACACCTTTGGTGAAAGGTTTGCATGACTTCCTCCTGAAACATCATGAGATGTGCTTTTTAGAAAAATCAAGGAAAGTTTAAACATAAAGACAGTGAACCGCATAGTTTGGTGTAAAATACCCAAGCATTGTGCAGACAGACCTTTATGATCAGTAAATGAAGCTCATGTGCTGACTGTTGGCTTCTGCTCTCTGCTAGTCTTACCTTCATACTTCTGTCCTTCCATGCTCTCCATTATTCTTGGAGATAAACTACTCTTGGCTTGTAAAATGGTCACATTAGGGGTTATGCATATTTTCTTTCATGAGTGAATGGAAGGTGCAATGATTCTTTCCCTCCGTTTTTATTGAAGACAAATTTAAATGATAGTTTGCTGTAAATAAAAATCCCTTCCTTCTGAGCATCCTTCCTACTTCTTCAATCTGCAACACTCATCTGCACTGGAGTCAAATACAGTACAAAATATACAATGGCAAAATACATGCAAATGCAAGGAATCACTGAGAGTTTAAGTTAGGAGTGCGTTTAGCTCAACGAGACCTAGAAAGTGAAATTTAGGCACCTTTGTTGAAAAAAAAAAAAGAAGTGCAGCATTTGGGAAATGAGGGACAACTACGTGATGAGCAAGAGGAAGAATGACATGAAGCAGGTAAACTAAGTAGAGAGGAGCCATTATTAGAGCTAATTGAACAGAACTTGTAACGTGGTGATGGACAACCTATTGCTTGACATTAGTTAAATAGAAGCTGAAGCTGTAGCTATGGCTTCCAAATATCAATTTAACTTCACTCAGCTTACTTTATTTCTTCTTCAGCTACTAAAACAAATTCAGACATACCACGTACCCACCCACTTACTTGCATACAGACTAAGCACATCAGTACTGATATGTAGAGGAAAGGATACATGCAGATTGTTATTTCTGGTTTTATACTCTTGGGAAGCACTTAGCAACTTCCTGAGGAATGCTCCTTGCAGCCTTGGGGCGACACTGAAATATGCTTCCTGCCTATGTACGTTCCTGTATTTGGAAGGCAATGAGAGTGCCCCTCCTACACTCGTGTATACAAGTCTGCATGATACTGGGTTTTGCATCATAAGTGGATGCTTTTCAGTGTTCCCATCCCTAAAAGCAGAGTGAGAGCTGAAGGAGTACAGTGGGTGAAGGGCACAAGGGAGGGGCCCAAGGGAGAAGATGGCAGACCCAGCATCGTGATAGACAGGGCATGACTGCTGAATGCTGTTTGCCAGCAGCTACAGGGATAGCTCTTTGCATTTGTGTCTGTGTGTAGTGTAGAGCAACCCTGGTAATGCCTGCAGTTGTGCAGGGGACTCAGTCAACCCACAGCCAGCCCAACCGGGGAACTGTGCAGGTGATGTAAAACTGTCGTGGCCGCTCCTGCTCTTAGTCATGCCAAAAATGCTGGATTTGTGTCTCCACGTGAGTGATTTTTCTCAGTTTCCTTCTGGCAGTGCAAGAATCCGGATTTCGCTGACTCTTTCCCTCCTTCCTCCCCTCCTCTCTTTCCCTTCTACTGTCAGCCCCAAAACTTCAGGGAGAGCCAAGATACTTACAGAGCTCCTACACAGATTCTTCACATGTCTTTGCAGTTTTGTTTCTGTAATTACTTGTTACTTGTATGTCTCCAGAATTGTATAGCTATAGCGCAGATAGATTCTAGCACTGAAGAATGCGCAGTGGGAATTCTGTAATGCTAAGCATCCTTAGTGCATTTAAGGACTCCTGTGCTGTGAGCATATAGCACTAATTCTGATTGAATTATATCCACTTCACAGTTCCAGTGAAATACTGAAAATGGTAAGTGCAGCTGAGGACAAACAGCTGATGCTTATTGTACATGTTGCTTTTAATCCTGCAAGATATTTGGGACTGGTGCTCCCTCTGGTGGTTAAAAGTACTATTTTAGTAAAGGATTGGCTTCCTCACCGTTTCTCCACTAAACAACTCTGAGCCAATTATGGTTCTGTAAAACAAGTTTAAAAGAGTGTGGAGAAAAACACAGTCAAGAGTGCTACTTGGATCCCACAATAGTGTTTCCCACTGAGTAGTGTAATTATGGGTCTGACACCTCAAAGCCAATTCCTTTGAGTGCTCACAGTTACATCAGCTGAAGGAGCAAATACAGAGCTGGTATTCACCTCTCATGTGGTTTGGGTTAGTCTGTCTAGAAACCATGTAGGTCACTGTAAGGCTATTGTGCATTCCTGTTGATTTTAAGGGTCACACTGGAGCACAGAGGTGTGATGAGAGCTTCAAGCTTCATCTGGTGGTTTTGTTTTGTATTGTTTTGTTAACAGTTGGATCTAGAACTCATACTAACCTCTATTAAAAGCAACATTTGAGAGTATTTCTAACATCAGATTGAGAAAAGAAAAAAAAGAAAAAAGGAAGAATGCTGAAATGTCAGGCCCTTTTTCTCTTTTTAGAAAACCACATTCCCAATCTCATTTGAAAATATTGCGTTTCTTCGCTGTCCACGCCCTTGGTAGTGCTTCAGTTCAATGCATATGAGCTTTGGAAAATGGAATGTGTATGTTTGTGAGAGAGGAAGCTTGTGCTTTGAGCGGATGTTGGGTTCAGCATTGACACCGGTCTGGAAATGGCTGTCCTGCACGTTCATGCATTTGTTGGCCCTGAGCTCAGTTCCTCCTGCAGCAGAGGCACAGCGCAGGAGCTCTGGTAGATGAACTCCATCCAGCCCCACCATGCCAGTGTGAGAAGCTGCTGCTGTAGCCTCTCTGCCCTGTGTATCTGCATCCTCCCATCAGCTGCCCGGCTGCCTGGTGGGTTTCTCAGCTCATTGAGGCCAGAGCAAGCTCACCCACCAAGGGAAAGTAAGGGGATTTAGTGAGTTGATGTAGTTCAGTGATGCTGGGGGGAACCATCAAAGCTGCTGTAAGTAAGGGTGATGGTGCACCATCTGTTTCAGTGGAGTGAAGGAGCCACCTTAGCTGGTTAGGCTGGCTCAGCTGCCTTTTGGCATCTCACCCTAAAAATGAGTTTTACACATTCTCAGTGGTAGGGCAGGCACATGATTGTCCCTCCATCTCTACATGGGATGATCTCTGGCAGAGGCAAACCAAACAGGAGGAGCTGGCTGTGTGATAATCAATTAAATGATTCCAGAAGGCTCTGTACCACATGCCTGAGTCTCTGGAGAGCTGGAGAATGCAACAAATGTACGGACCCAGCCTTTGCATGGAGCCTGCAGTTCTGCAGGCATTTGATTTATATCCATGTTATCAGTCTCTCAAGACTAACATCTCCCTGTCCAGCAGTCCCTAGACAAAATAATAGGGGAAATAATTTATAATGTGGTGCTGGTTGTTTCCTCCCCCTCAGAATTTGATTTATTACAGCTAAGTCTTCTAAAACTACTTGCTTCGTGTGACTCTTGCTCTGCCATCTGCAGTTGTTCCATGTGTGAAACAGTATTTCATGGCTAATTTGGAAGGATGGATGCCAGCAAAAAAGTTGGCCTTTCCGGCTATGCTTTTAACAGGTTCATCTCATTTTAGAAGTCCATTCTCAAACTATCTAATGTGAAGGCATTTGGATGCATTTCACAAAAGCGGGACTACAACAAGCATCTTGCTGAGCAAATAGGTGAAACAGTGAGTGAGCACTTGCTGTCTTTCTGTGTCTCCACATTTTCAACAGCAGCGGAGAGGCAGGATATTCATCTTTGTGAGCTGAATAATGAATTCTTCTTTGTGTTTTCTGACAGCTTGTGTTGAATCAGTGGAGGGACAGATGATTTGGTTACATCTGTTTTAATTTCTGAGTCTCATGAATTGATTTGTAAGAAGCAGAAGCTCTTTCAGTGTTACTTGCCAAGGTTTCGCAGCTGTGAATATTGGAACATGAACAATATGTAGTCCTTGCAGTCAGAGTCTCATGTTCTTCACGCACTGCAGCTAGAAATCTCAGTGCTGAGAAAAAATAAGTGGGGTAGCAGCAGTGCCTAGTGCTTGCCAATTAATGTAGCGTGGATGCTTAATGAGTTGTAGCATAAACATAGTGCAAACACTATTGGGCTTTTTGTCTGAAACATTAAGTAAACAAAGGAGCTGGGCAGGCAAGAAAGAAAGGGATGCTGCTCAAGTATTTCCTTGCAATTCAAGGCATTCTCAGGGCATGCTTATGTCTCTGCTGCAGAATGTAGTAGGTGAGATCTTCATCTGAGCTTGCAGTTGTAAATAAGACACTTGGGGTAGGAAAGATGCAGTACAAATGCTACTACCCAGGAGTCTCTGTGAGTTAATTTCAGTTAATGTAGGACATGCGGAGCTCAGCATTGACATGACGTTACTGCTTCTGATGGTGGAGTTTCTGTACTCTCTTGTTCAATGTAGACATTTTGAGCCTGATGGAGTTTTACTGTAATTTAGTGCATTTTCACTGATGCCAAAGATGCCAGAAAACACATTATATGGTTTAAGTTGGTAATACCCGAATCACTGAAGGATTGAAGTTAGATCTTTGTCCACTAGTGAATGCTGGAAGAGATGCTTATTTCTTTACAAGTTTTGGCACTCTGGTTCCCTAAAGTTGTTATACAAAGAGGCAATCTGACACATGGACTAAAGAAAGGACCTAGCAAGTACGATACATTCCTAGGTCTTGCTGGAATAGGTTTTCCTGACTTCTGTGAGTTTCATGGATGGCATGGACGATGAATGCCCCGTAATCTATCTGCACAAATTTAGTCCACTTACCCAATACTTTGCTGTGAAATTAGATGGGAAAACAAAGAAAAGAGTGGAGTGTAAGTAGTGTGTAAGTCCGTGCCCCCTGTTAGAATAAATAGCTGAGGTGGCAATCGTATGCAGAGAGATCCTGCTGCTTGCATACCCTCAGAGCTGATTCAACCAGTTTATGTTTCCTTACTCCCTTCTGACAAATCACAGGCAAAAATATGAGCTCAGTTTTGTGTGAGAAACTGTGAGTCTGCAGTACTTGGGATGGGACAGCTCTCCGCACTCCCAGGAGTTTTGTTCTGAAGGCCTCTGGATGTCTGGTAGCTTGCCTGGATTCATCCAGAAGGACAAATAGCCACATACTTTTCCTCCTTTTGTTCTAACAGTTAATGTTGGTAAAAGCAATGTTCCTTGGAAACCTGGACATAGGTTAGCTCAAAGTGACCCTGAGCAGCTCCTGCCGTTATGCTTTACCTTTCAGGGAGAGCAACTGGGAGGCTGGAGATGGCCTTGCAGCACTGATGGTGGTTGTCTTGGAAGCCCAAGTTATTATTTTTGTTAAGCTTTGAGTTAACTTCTTTGGCAAGAGGAAGCGGTCATTACTTTAGTGAGTGATTTACAGGCACAGTAAAGGCCTTTTACAGTGCCAGAACAGTCTTCAGGGAGCCTTCAGATAAATGAAAATCAGATCTGTTAACCCCAGTTTTATTTTTTGTAAGAATGGCAGAATGAGTACTTTACTGTGTTGCAGAGCCCAGTGGTTGAAACCGTGTTGAAATCCTCAAGATGACAGAACACCTGAATGCAGGAAGCATTATTAGCTGTGTTACATGTGACTCATACATCTACGTAGGTGTCATAATAATCTTGTTTTCTTTTCATTTGCACATATTGTACTTTCCTTCAGTAATGGAAAACCTTGCTTTATGTCCTTGAGTGTCTTCTGTCTTCTTAATAGATCTCCCAGCAGGTCACAAAAGCAGGTGACCACAGTTTAGTGTAAAATCCTGTTCTGAAAAGATTACTTCAGAATTCAGACTTTGCACTGACCTGGAAATATGTTTCTTCGTCTGTTCTGCTATTTGCTTTGTTTTGCAGTGTTTTGTGATAACACCCCACACTGCCTTGGATTTTATAACTAGAAAATATTATTATCAAAGCCTGACAATGAATGCTGAGGGGTAAACTAAAATGCTCTTTTGGTGCTTCAAGAAAAAAACTGTTTATTTCCCTCAGAAGGTGACTTTTAATTGAAAAAAATTATTTTTTTTTCCTGTGAGGAAAGAGAGGAGATTCAATATGAGAATTTTTCCTGGCAGGAGATTTTAATAAATGAGTGATATTTTGAATTTAGAAATGCCATTCTTCCAGTTTGCATGGCCAGGGACTGTCACAACAGCCAGTCCAGTAAACATACCACGAAGAGGTGAGTGCACACCTTGCATCTCAGACTTCTGCTCATTGCAAACTTCTCACTGCACTCTACAACTTCCTGAAGGGAGGTTGTGATGAGGGGGGGTTTGGCCTCTTCTCCCAGGCAACAAACAGGACCCGAGGAAATGGCCACAAGTTGTACCAGAGGAGGTTTAGATTAGACATAAAGAAGAACTTTTCCTCACAGAGAGTGGTCAGGCTGGAATGGCCTGCCCAGGGAGGTGGTGGAGTCGCTGTCCCTGGCAGTGTTCAAGAGGAGTCTGGATGAGGAGCTACAAGATAGGGTTTAGTAGCTTGTGGTAGCAATGGTAATGGGAGAACGGTTGGACTAGATGATCTTGTAGGTCCTTCACCTTGTGATTCCATGATTCTATGATTTCATGCTCTATCAGCAATCCATGCAGAAGTATTACAAACAAGTTATGGTGTTATTAGACCAAAACACTTCTCACAGTCAGCTTTGTGTTGGACCGATTTTTATTTTTTATTTTTACCATGACAGCAGTCCTGTTTTCTGAGGACTGATTTGGGGGGAGCTGTTAAGGATAGGGCTGAAAGAGATGCAGTGAGGCATTTTCAGACAAACTCCTCCTCTAACCCATTCCATTTTTTCTTCTTCCATTTTTTTTCTTCTCAGCAATGTGCAGGAGTGGCTGCATAATTTTTGATGGGACTGCTTGTTATTCTGACACTCAGCTCACACTACATGCCATGTGTCAGGGGCTGTAAGTGCTGGGTGTGTTTCTGAGTCCCTTTCTTTGAGACTTGAGATACAGTGGAAGTTACGGCCCAAACCTACAGAAACTCAGGCCAGCAGGAGCAGCTTCAGCAAAAGCACTGAGTACAGCTAGTGCCAGTACATTTCTTTTATTTCCCCTAAAGTCATTTCTCTGTGCTAAGTTGTTATTTTGCTTTCATTTCCCCTCTATTTTCTCATGCTCTTATAATCTCCATCATGGTTTACTTCATTCCTTCCTGCCTGGCTCTGTTCTTCTTACCCATCAGTCATCTCTGGACTCCTTGGTTCCTTCATCTCAACAAAATCCTACCCAAGGGACTAAACACCACTGTCAACCCAGTCACTTCACATCTTCCAACCCCTGCCATCTTCAGGAGCCATCTCCAGGAATCATGAACTAGCACCATGTCTGTGAGTCATTGCACTGCTTCCTCTGCCTGCTTATCACAATGTTTTCTTTGCAAGATACCCATTTTACCATCTCTCCAAGACACGGATGTTGTTCTTCTCTTGTGTGCTCAGTCCTCTGCTGACCCCATACCAACTACCAGAATGTTGCTGTTATTCTTTATCCTGAGCAAATAGGGAAATTCATCATCCTAAGATCCCACTAGCAAATCATTTGTTAATTACAAATAGCAATTGGCTTTTGATTTGCTTAATTTGCTTTTTGCAGGCTTTGATATGTGAATGTGCTTTTTTCCCCCCTCTTTCTGTCTGTTTTTTTGGACAGTGTTCCTCTTGGTTTCATTGGTGGAAAGTGAAAATGCAATGGTAGCAGAGTTGATCTAGAGTGTAGATGGATTTCATTTTCTGCCTCTAAGTTTATCTGTTTTAAATACATTTGGGGTAATAAGGAGAACACAGAAAATGTGTATGTCCCATATAGCTATGAAGAAGCTAAAGGATGGCAGATACAATCTCTGAGTTCAGCTTCTTCAGATGATCCAATATAATGAAACACCAGCTCTGAACCACCTGAAACTGAAGACTGAGAAGCCTGTTCTCCAAAATCCGCTGTTGTGAATGATGCTTAAGAAGAGGAGTTGTAGTGGCTATTCATACAGTAGTGACTGAACAGTGATATTTGCAGTTTTCAGGAATATAACTGCTGGTTTGGGGTGTTAGATTTACTACCAGGATACAGTAGTATATATATAGGATAGTATAGGATAAGATAGATCTTATTAGAAGGAAAGAGGCCTTCCTGGTCCCAGGAGTATAAATATGCTATGGACAGTTCTGTCCAGGGAGACAGAAATGAATTTTCTGTTTAAATTCAAAGAATGTTTTCTATCATGCCACACTTACCCTTTGTCAGCCTGTTATCAAACAGAAATATTTGTTTGTAATAACCCTTCATTGAAAGACCATCACAAACCGTTGTCTGTCACACCTAACTTCTTACTCCCTGGCAGGTTTTTCTGAGCACAGAAACAGGGGGTGTGGGGTTGCTAGAAAAAGCAATTTAAGTTGTGTTGTTGCTAATGGGTTTTCTTCTTCCCACAGGGAGAAAGAGGCTTTCCGGGAATACAGGGTGTGATTGGGTTTCCTGGAATGCAAGGACCTGAAGGTCCCCCTGGGCCACCAGGGCTTAAGGTAAGAATTAAACTTTAATATTTAAAACACTCAGATTTCCCTAAATTGTTGTCCCTTGGAAAGACAGAGATCTCTCTTTTCCTTTACAGGGTGATACTGGAGAACCAGGACTGCCAGGAACAAAAGGAACAAGAGTGAGTTCTAACTTACATTTTTGCATTTCTAAAGACTGTAGGCTTATGAATCTTTCAGACTTCATGTTTGCTTTCAAGTGGGCACTTTGAGTCGATCAATGGCATCCCCTTGTGCTGCACAGTAATTTCAAGACTCTTGCTCTTGTCTTTGAAGTTCATTGTGCAGTCAGTGCTATTCTTCCATTTGTATTTTCACCTGTTTCTTACCACTTTATCAACAGCTCTGGTTTTGATATTCCTTTGATACCTTTCTGACTTACTGAGAGCCTCTATTCTAACTTGAATGTGAACCATCTTACCTCCTTGAAGCACCCGATTGGATACGCTGATGCCCTTGAAAGCACAGACATGTGTAAAATGTGCACGGGATGCAGAGATAAATTAAAGCTGGGGCAAAGATCCTCTGTCTTTTTCAATACTAAGGGAGGCTCTAAACATGCCTATAACTTTCCTATTGTAATTTCTGTTTAATGTGGTACTCTTATAACATATAATTAGCACACTATACTAAACAAGGCCATGTCTTTTGGGGTTTTGTCATACATTAAGCTCATTCTGATCTTTCCCTCATTTTACAGTGTGCCAGTGAATGAGAATTTGAGTGACTTGATGAGCACTGATACGTTTTGAGATATGCCATCTTGCCCACAGATCTTCAAAATACTATCTCGATTCAGTTCTCCATTTGGCTGCAGTGGCTGCAGCACTTAGAATTCATAAAATCAGTTGCAGTGTCTAAGCTGTTACAGGGAGATGTTCTGCTAGATCAAGAAATCCTTATTTAAATCCATGATGTTCATGATATCCTGCATATTAACGTAAATTAGAATCTCCTGGCAAATAGTAGATTGTACTTTAGCAATGAAAAAGGTTAGGGAGATGCAAATATGCTATTTCATCTTCTGGAATCTCATACATCTTCTCTGCTTTGCGATATATGTATTAAGTAGTACTGCATGTATAAATAAACTGGTATGATGAAAATGATGTGCCAGATCGCACTCTTGATCCATTACACTAGAAGGCTCTTCAAGGAGAAAAACCCACTTGGTTTTCTTTCTTTTTTTTTCTTTTTTTTTCTTTTTTTTAATGATAAAAATGAAATTGACACTCTGACGTGGCTGATGAAAGATGGAGAAGCATCTATACAATGTGCTAGCATTCTCTTCTGCTATGAAGAGGTGCCTACAGTAAATTTCATGCTGCAAAGCATGGATGTGAGAAGACGGAATCTGCATGCACATGAGACTCTGATCCAGTTCCTAAACAATAAAATATATATTGCTGCTTAAAAAGTCACAGAAATATAAAAATTTGTTTTCTGTTATCAGTTACTGGAGTATCATGATTGGGAGGTTTGAAGATTAGGAGTAGTCTGTCAAGAGAGTTTCAAAAAAGTTTTTCTCATTTTTTGGCTGTCACCATAGGCAAGGAGGCTGGGGTTGCAGCTTGTCATTGGTGTTTCATAGTTTTGTCATTTCAGATTTCCAAGTTCAATATGTGTTTTGTCAATTTCAGGGCCCACCAGGACCATCAGGATTTCCAGGAAACCCGGGCATCCCTGTACGTGTGAAGTATATATATTTTTAAAAGAACATCAGAAGTGGACATCAGGTGACAGCTGGCCTGGATTAATGCTGTATTGCTAATTTCTGTACTTCCTTTTCATGCAGGGCATTCCTGGACAAGATGGCCCTCCTGGTCCACCTGGGATTCCAGGATGTAATGGCACAAAGGTGACACTTCCATATGTTTATAACAGTATCTCTGTGTTGAAATAAAAACATCCCTCAAGCATACGTTCTCTAAACAAAACCAATTTCTCTGTTCCCCGTAGGGTGAAAGAGGTCCAGTAGGTCCCCCAGGTTTACCAGGACTGACTGGGAGCATAGTAAGTAGATTCTTTGTGCTTCATTCATTTGTTTCAACTCTGATTCTGGAAATTTAGATAGTATTCTATGGAGCTATTTAGATTATGAAATGTAAAATACACAATACTGAAGAGTAAGGTCTTGGGCAACCTGGATCTTGCTGTGGATGTCCCTGTTCATTGCAGGGGAGCTGGATTAGATTGTCTCCAGAGGTCTCTTCCAACTATAAGGATTCTGTGGTCTATGAAGAAAATAACATCAAATATGTCTTTTTTTCACAGGGACCCCCAGGACCTCCTGGAATGAAGGTACGTTTTGTCCTAAATGTGTTCATATCCTCTTTGTAACAGTCAGAATTAGGATGAAATCTACACCTCGTAAGACTATCAGTCCTTATTTAAGGACTGAAAAATTGTACCAGGATTCTTCACTTTGTATTCAACTCTTTAGTGCCCCTAAGTAAAGGCAGTGGAGAAGCGTCCAGTTCGTTACAATTGAATGTATGAGTTGTTTCAGACAGGTTTTAAGAATGTAATTATTAGATGGAATACAATAGGAAAAAGTAGGACAAATTGTTAACGATGCGTAAGTGGTATAGTGGCCACTAAGTTATACATAAAAAATTCGGTAAGTTTTATTGTTCCAAAACTTGTTTTGATACTGACACTTCATTTATGTAAACCGCTCCACATAGAGAAAATTTGGGGGAAAATGGCCCACAAAAACATCAAAATTTTGTACAGAAAAGCAGGAAACAATTAGATCTTTTGGTATCAGAAAAAAAAAGGTTGTAAAAAAGTGGATAACAGTTGGAATAGTTTTTCAGAAGACAAAGAGGATTCATTTTTTGAAGGAAAAGGATTCTATGAATGACTTTGATTTCCAAATTAGGTATAAGGATTGGATCTCAGCCTACTTCCATTAGCAGTTCCATTAGCAGCCAGACCAGGTGTTCTGATTCTTAAGTATTACTGTAGTATTGATAGATTTGGTGGGAAAATCTTTCTGCTTACCCACTGAAGTATAGAAAATTAGGGAATAAATGACAGTTTGGTACTGGAATCTCCTTAGATGGTTGTAAAGGACATTTGTGATCCTTTCTTAACTTTTACTAAGTAACTCATGCTATTTTTTCAACTGAATTTAAGTGAGGTGACTTTTTTTAAAGTGAACTTTTCAAATTTTGCATAGCTCTAACTTTCTTCTCAACTTAATGTTTTTGAATCTATTTGAATGGATGCTGAAGTACTGTTCTTTTTGTTTTCTAATTATAGGGAGATCCAGGTGAAGTGATTGGTCTTTTACCTCCCAGCGTGCTAAAAGGTGATAAAGGCTTTCCTGGCCAACCTGGACTACCTGTAAGTCTAAATGATGTTTGAATAGCTGCGAGCTTAAATTAAAATTAAATACATATCATAACACTTTTTAATTTTAACTTTTTATTTTTTATAGGGTCCACCTGGAACTCCAGGGTTTCAGGGACCAATGGGGCCACCAGGGATTCCAGGAGAACCAGTAAGTTTCTCTTCTAATGACTCACTTACAGAGCTCTATTACAGGAAAATCCTGCAAGGTGTTTGTTAGATATGGGTAAGACAACCTGCCTTTCCAGGCTTTATGTTTAGTCTTCTGAATTCTACCATGACAAGATTGAGAAGGTACATGGTTTTCAATAGCAGCTGCTCCTAAAGTCCTCTTCTTGTAGATCTGAAGTTTTCTTTTGTAGGAATGGAGTTGTAATAGTTATTCTTCCTTATTTCTCTTCTTCCACTTAGTTTATAGAAAATAAAGCACAAAATAGCAGCCAGATCTAAATAAAACGTTTGCTGAGATTATTCTTATGGGCAGTCTAGTAAGAAGTACAGTGGAAAGCAAGGCAGTACCAACTGCCTATCATTTGGATAACTGCCAAATGTTTAAGACACTTTAGCTACATGAAATATTGTCAGGTCTGGTGGAACGTACTATCTTCTCTTCCTGTGATGGCTGCAGGTAACTTTAGCAGAGATCAGTTATTTCCATCTCATGGAAGTCCTCTCAGTGTTTCTGACTACTGAAGCAACACCTGTGTTAGAATACTTATCCTGTTATAAAGGACATACGGTTTAGTAAGCATTTGCACTTGTTGAGTTAAAAAAGAACAAGTTTAATGAAAGATGAGCATTAGTATTTACCACAAGTAGTAAGTAGTGCACAAAAATGGGAGAAAAAAAAAGTCAGCAATAAAGTTATTTTGCAGTACAGCACTATATATTTTGTGTGATTGTCTCTTGCATACGTGCTGATTAGATCCAGCACACCTAACTGAAAAGAAAGGTCTGATGAAAGACCTTTGACAGTTTCTGTTCGTATATAGTATGTAGGCTAAGTTAGGTGCTACAGGCAGTAGCAGAAAAATACTTTTTATCTTGACTTAATGGAAAGATCAGCATTTTTTTACTGTAATAATAGAATATGGAATTGTTCCACCATATACACATCTGCTAAAAAATTACTGTCTTGTAGGGCCGTCCCGGGCCGCCAGGACCCCCAGGCGAGAAGGTAAGTTATTTGTATTAAAAAGATTGTCTACTTGTTACTCCAAAATTTGGAAAATAACAATCATAAAGGAACGTTTTTTTTACAATTTGAGATCAGTTTTTATGTCTTAGTAGAGACGTTTTTAACTTTTGTTTGTTTGGTTTGGTCTCTTATCCCAGTTGATCAAGCTAGTAGTAATTACAACATTCTGCGATTATTTGGGCTTATTTTAAAATGTCAAAATTTATCGGTAAAATGTTAAGAGAAGACCATACTGACATTAAAATGATCTGTAAAATTTTGTTCTATATATTTTTTCACACATTGTTGTGACACCTGAAAGATTAGGATGTGATTTATTTGTTTCACACATGCCTTTAAAAGACATTTAATGTCTTTTATACCTTCCTTTGACTTTAGTTATGTAAAAATATGTTGATATGTGTGTATGTATGCACATATTCACGGTTGATAGAAATGTACTTAATATCTGTAATTTTTATTTCCAGGGCTACATGGGCTTGGGCTTTCAAGGTCCCAAAGGTGAAAAGGTATGTCTTTTTTGAAGACTTAGAGGGCAGCTGCCAGAAATATTCTGGAGACTGTATTTGTTTTAAATAAATAAACTCTTGTAATTAACCTATGGACAAAATCAGGACAATGGCATTGTGGAATTGCGGCGACTTGAGTAAATCAAATCTGTAACTCTTAACTAAGGGAACAGAGTTCGTGAGCAGTCATGGAGTTTGGATATGATGATATCAGCACTGCCAGGTTATTTATAAAAATGGGGAATATCCCATCACACAGGATGGCACTTCATGCTGTCCAACTCCAAGCCTTTTGCTACAGTCATACCAAACAAATGACCTTTCTTGTTTTTGTCCTGTTGGTAGGTTTTACACAGTGATACTGCTTTCCTGCCTGCTCCGCAACTGTTTCAGCATTGATGTGTTGCTGGGTTACCATATACTAGCTTTGGTAACTGATCCTGTGTATTCTCTTTGCCTTGACCCATCAAGTGGGAGATAACACTTATGAAGAATAGTGTTATCTTTCCCAATAGGCTCTTGGCTGAAGTGCTTTATGTTGCACTGTCAGAAGGCGAGAAATGCTTGGCAGTCATTGGTTTTTGGGTAAACTTATTGTGTCTGAGCCCTTCTCTACTGGCTTCTCATGAATGTCATTGACAGAGGCCTTTTGGAGTATAAGTAAAATATATTACAAAGGTGTTTGGTGTTTTTTCTTTTTTCTTTTTTTTTCTTTTTTCTTTTTCTTTCATTTTTTTTTTTTTTTTAAATCCCATATCTTATTTATGTATTTTGAAACAGTTTTCCCACTGAATAGGATTTCTCATGAGATGGTACATCACTGAAATTAGCTTGTTATTATAAAATTGCTTGAAAATTTTTGACAACAGCAGTATGTGGAGATTTCTTGGATATGTTAGCTTTATGTGTGAAAAATAAATGGTATTGATATGTGTTATTACTTGGCAGAAATGCATCCATCCTTTATGGAGGGGTTTAACTGTCCTTCTGCATTATATAAGCAGATGAAGTTCTTACCCTGCTGTTGATGTATAAATACTAAAACAGAGTATGATCTACTTTTGTCTTCCCGAGGTTGGCCTCAGTAGTGTTTTTAATGGAATATCCCAAATTTGGTGTTGACAGGGAGAACAAGGGATCCAGGGTCCCCCAGGGCCACCAGGACCAACGCCGCACATGAAAGAAAAAGGGAGCGAAATCATAAAGGGAGAAAAGGTGAGACCTTAAATGACTGATCTTGTTGTACTCCTTATCACAGTTTAGGCATTAGAACTAGCAAGAAAGATAAAAGAGGAGGAAGAAAATACTGACTCACCTACATCTTACTTTTTAAAATTGTTTTACTTTATGTAATGAATTTTGATGGCCTTTTCAGAATTTTCTCAGAAAAGTATGATGATAAATGCATAAATGATTGCATAAATAAGTAATGCATATAACCAAAGACTGAAGACTTTCTGAAGAAAGAGGATTGATAAGCATAGCCCTGTGAACCTCAAATTTTATAACAAATTTGATTAAATAACTTATGCTGGGCTTCTCATGTACAGAATCACCTCAATAAAATCTGATGCTAATTAATTTTTCAATTATTGAATAAGACCCTTTAAGCAATATATACTAGCATAATAAATTAGCATCATGGATTCAATTTTTGTGTTTGGTCCAACTTCTTTTTGCATATCCTGCTATTAGGCATAGTTCTTGGAGTGGAGAACAGAATTAATCATGCTGTCTGACATGAAGAAATAAATGATTAAAACCCTAAATGAATTATGAGTAAAATTCTGCATACTAATCTGCATTTTTTGTCATTTCTTTAGGGTGAGCCAGGTGAAAAGGGTGAGCAGGGAATCCCAGTAAGTACTGTGCATTTTTTTTTTTTTAATTACAGTAAAAATATTGAAGTATCTAATGATGGTCCTGAATTTCTTTATGCTTATTTGATAAAAGCAAACTTACTTTCGAATTTGACAGTGTTATTAATCTGACATACATTTATTTTCCAGGGATTGCCAGGCTCAGGTTACAGAGGAGAAAAGGGTGAACCTGGGAAGCCTGGTCCACGTGTAAGTATGCTCATGTTTGTCAGTAACATAATTGCAGTCACTGTTTTGTTTTCATAAGCCAATTAAACTTAGAAACGATTAGTGAAACATTAAATTTACTTTATATCAGACAACTAAGGGCAGATGTACAATTCAAGATAGTGATAACACCCAGTTAAAAAATAACATGCTTTCAGATAGCTAAAAACCCCGTGATAGTGGCTGCAGAGCTGAAGGCAGAAGCAAGACTCCCATTGATCCCAGCTGAAGCAAAATTAGGTCATTCCTACACAAAAGTAAATGCAAAGTAAAGCAAAGCAGTAGGCAGTTAAACTTTTCTTGTGTTACACCCTCTACACTGTTAGCTGTGTTAGGACTCTCTAACAAATGCATTACAGTTCATGATTGTTTTGTTCTAGTATATCAGCCACTGTATTTAGAAATTGTGTACCCGTGGCTGTATGTTTAAGCAGAGTGGAATTTGGCTGTTTTACAGGGAAAGCCTGGAAAAGATGGTGAACCAGGACCAAAAGGAGAACCCGTATGTATTTCACCAAATTTTCAATACTATTTTTAACATTGTCTATGTCTGTGTGTTATAAGTGACTGTAATTTTCTAGTCTTCCAAGTTGTTCACTTAAAATTGTGTCCAGCTAGTTTGACTTAAAACTTTGACGCTGCCAGAACTAATATGCAATTGTATTTGTCTTTTCTGGTGTCACCATCTTTTACTTGCAGGGCTTGCCTGGAGGGTTTGGGGTTCCAGGACGGCCTGGGGAACCTGGTGCTAAGGTAAGTCACTGCCCTTCTCAGAGTGACAAGATATGAGCTTGGCCAGGTCATAACATTTCTCAGACTAGGAAAAGTAAAAATCAACATTGCTTAGGTATCCCTGTTTTAGGTCTCTTGTATGAATTGATTAATGCATGCTTTATTTTTACAACCTCTTTGCTTAGCCACTGAGTGTACAAATGTGCATTCCTAAAAATCCCAGTTTCTCTTTATACAGTGCAGGTCTTACTAGCTAATTATTGCTTATAGCGTGCCAGGTGCCTAGCACCTTGAGTTTGTATGAATCTGTATCAAAGTGTTCATTTGCTAAGGAAAATTCTGTTTTGAGGTGAAGAACATCTGATTTGGATTTATAACGTAACTTGTATTTTGATCTAGGGTGAAAAAGGTGATCAAGGTCCTCAAGGGCCTCCAGGAAGAGTAAGTAAAATAAATTTATTTTAAAATTAACTGAAGATGTAAATCTTAAGAAAGTCAAAGCACTCAAAAAAAAAAAAAAAAAAAAAAAAGAAAAAAAAGGGAATGTGCATATTCTGATCTCATTCAAATTAGTCATGTTCTCAGTTTTTCTCAGTGGAAACAAAAGTTGGAAGCCTTATTTTTAAGTATATTTGAAATTTAGGAAAGGAGCTCTCAAAGCATATAAATTTTGAATGTTTTTGAATACAGAACTCTTAATCTATACAAACTATCCAGAAGAGAGTTACAAAGAATATATGTCATCTTCGTAGTCTATAATATTTTTTATACAGCAAATGAAAAATGGGGCTAATCAGCAGCAGGTATACGATTGATGTTGCTTTCCCAGCAACTGAGAAAATTCCCAACATCTGATAATGTGTATTGAAAGAAGGTGCATGCTTCTTGAATGTTGTACTGCAGGTGTGAGTATGCTGTGTGTATAACTCAAATTAACAGCAGAAATTTCCAGAATAGTGTATTTTAAGATGAAAAGTAACACTGAGCTAATGGATCAGTGCTGAGAACATGCTGAGACTTCTTTACATCATCTTCATTCGGAAAGGTGCTATCAACCTCTCCACTTAACCCCACTATTGATATGAAGAAGTTTTGGTAGAGTAGGAAATCCTTATTTTCTCAGCAACTACAGCACTCTCACAGCCGTTATTACCTATCTCAATTGGTGGTATGACCAAAACTTCTCAAAGCTGTTGTCACATAACAAAGTGGCTTCTGTACCATCAGGATGGAATGGATGTGATAAAACTGGAGCACAGTTGCATGTTTCTAGTGTCCTTGTCTTTGTCCTGTGATTTAGATTATAGATGCTGGACCAATAGATACTTTTGGTGAAAAAGGAGACCCTGGCGTTTCAGGTTTGCCTGGATTAAAAGGTCAAAAAGGTGAAAAAGGTACGTATTTTGACTTGTCTTTTTGACTGCTTTTCCTTTCATGTTAAAGGAAATTAAAATCCCACTGTCTGTAAGCTTAGGGGCTCTAGATAATAGAAGAATGTTCCAGTAATTTATCTAATTTTTTTCTGAGCTATTACATTTTGTCATAGTTTGTGTCATGCTTCTTCTCATCGTAAATAAGACTGCACTTGATTACCAGTTTGGAAGAGGTTAAAATGGCATCTGGGTTTATGGAGGTTAAATAAATCAGTGAGATTATTTAACAAATACAGAAATCAATACAGGCACAACGATTCCTGTAAAAGATTTTAATCTTAAAATTGATTCGCATAATTTGCAATATTCCTCAGTAGATAGGGAAAAATTGAGCATTCCTATTTTTTTCACACAACCTTTTCACTAAGTATTCTGTTTGGAGACGTTTGTGGATTATTTAATTTAACCTTTGATTCAGAGAGTACATATTACTCATGATACATACTTAAATAATATATGCTAGAAGTTCACTTGTGTTGGCAATGCTGACTTGATTGCCTAATTGAAAATGTCTCTTTTTAAAGGCTTTCCTGGTGCACAAGGGATCCCAGGAATTCCAGGTATGAATGTATGGCCACTGTTTTGTTCACTTTTTTCCTTTGTCCTTCTTGGGTGGAGAGTTCTGAAAGGTGGTCTTCTCAGCTGCCTCCAGTATGACTTATATGGTGCCCAGGTCACGGCCTTTCTGAGGGCCTAATTCCACCCTAGACTTTTTCCATGGATTGCTTTTCTGGTATGTCTGAAGTGATGCAGCCTCACTCTTTTTGTAGGGCTCTGGTAACTCTTAGTAGTGACGTAAGTATGAAATTATTGTGAACCAGGGTTGGATAGTTGCCAGAATTCCTGACAGTTTGGGGAGGAGATGCTATGTACCATAGGCTGTAGTAATCCCTAAAGAAAAACGGTGGTTCTTCATCTGTCATTACCCTTTTGAAATTAAGGTTTACATTAATATAGATCTATTTATAGATTTATGTATCTCCCTGCATTGTAGACGAAGATTAAAAATAGTTTTGTAGTCAAGTCTAACGATCAGTTGTTAATAAACTCATTAAAGTAGGAAGACCTGTGTGTCTGTACAAATAGCTAGAACGAGATCTTGATGAGCTTTTTTTTCTGTCTGTTTAGCTGCTTGTCTTTTTTTGGCTGCTGTTTACTTATTATTCCTACAAACAGTTTAGGTTTTAGCACTCCTCAAAGTCTGCTAACCTCATTGAATACTTATTTACTGAAATTCTTACTGATGCTGTCCACTTCTAGATGTGTTTAAGATTTGAGTTGTTATGGGATAAGGAAGAATTTAATGGTTTCTAAATGTAATAACTCCTTTATCAGCACCTTTTCCCAGCCATCAAAAAATGATTAAACTAAATCTCAGAAAGTCACTTTTTCTGGTGTTTGCTCAGGAACTTAATGGAAGGGAGTTATTTTGCGTAGGCCCTGAATTTTTTATAAATCACCAAATGTAAAAGTACAGCACCACTTTACTTTGCACTAGGATTTTCCCATTTCTCTCTGAAACCCAGTGGAAGCTAATGTACTGATAGTGTTATTCTTTTCACTTGCAACTTTTTTCACCTGTATTTTACTTTGCTCAAAGGTCGACCAGTTCCAGACATGGTAGGATCACCTGGTGTCCCTGGCCAGAGAGGTGAAAAGGGTGAAAAGGGTTCTCCAGGATTCCCCATACCTGGACCTCCTGGAAGAGATGGTTTCCCAGGCCCACCCGGGTTGCCCGGCCCACCAGGTCCTCCAGGTGTAACAGGTAAATAAAGTGCTCAGTTCCTTTTCACTGTGAAGTCTCAGTAATGCACGCTGCCTGGTCATGATAAAGGAGATAAGATTATAAAAGCTATAATCAGGATGCATTTACATCTTGGAAGAAGCATACATGAGTTGTTAACGGATCAAGTAAAATAAAAAATTAGCAGATACTAATATTGTTCTTAGCATAAAAAGATGCTGATCATGTATCACAGTTTACAAGTCTGCATTACTGATATGTGTAACACAGACTGAACACATATAAGAACTTCGTACTGAAGTCTGTTATCTTTTTAATTTCTTTGTAGTTTTCATTGTAAAATGAAATTACCTTACAAGAGAATGAGGTTAACACTTACCTTATGAAGTGCTAGTAATGATGGGACAAATATATACAAATAGTATTTATAGTAACAACAGCATGTTATATAGCTATGTGTAATTAACTTCTGATAAAGCATTTTTAAAGGGAAAGATAAAGTATTTGGCTAAACTAGACATTGCACAAAAAGGCCATTTTTGATAGTACATATCAGTCAACATCAAACGTAATTTAAATAAAGAAGCATGTATGTTAGGGTTACTTATTATGCAGAGTTATATTAATAATTTATTTAGCAAACACCAGATTTAGATGTTTCCAGTTTCTTCCTAGTTTTGTGTTTTATGATTCTATTACTGTATTTGTCATGAATGTACTTTCTGTGAACCCTAGGCCATCCGTGCCTTTAAAGAGTATTGCAAACAAATTGTTTCAACACTAAACTTTTATATTTAACCATTTGTATGTTTTTTGGTTCCTCACAGTGTTCATTTGGATTTTGTACTGTGTAATTGTAAATTGAAGTGTTTGATGTTATTTAACTAAAGAACAATAACGATACAATAAAAATGACAAGAGAGCTAAGACAGAGGATAATAGAAAATACAAAATATTAAAAGTAATACTCTATTTTTCTATACAGCTTTAGGTAAATGCTACAAATTAACTTGTCTTATCTATTTTGTTTTGCTGTAAATTTTAACATAAGAATTACCTTTTTTACGTACACAAGTAGTGTTTTACTTACAGTTC
The DNA here is from genome assembly GCA_028571105.1 of Tragopan temminckii. Classification (NCBI taxonomy): domain Eukaryota; kingdom Metazoa; phylum Chordata; class Aves; order Galliformes; family Phasianidae; genus Tragopan; species Tragopan temminckii. The sequence continues at coordinate 114,920,807 of JAOWBP010000001.1, read as the reverse complement.
TCTAGCAGATTATCAAATATCTACAGATGACAGGGGACAGGTGAAACTTTAAATAGCATGTGCAGATGGCGTGTTTATTTTATGCAGCCTTTGATTCCTTTGTGTAACATCTTATAGATTTTATTAAAAAGTTGAAAGCTACATAGTGCCCTTCCAAAGTTGTAATTTTGGTAAATTTTTTAAAGGTTAAATACGAAATAGAAGATGATAACCCCATTACAGTAGCTTAAACAGTCTTAAACTATTGAAAAAAAACATTATTCTCCATGGAATTCCTAGACCAAAAGTGTCTGCCAATGAACGAGTACAAAATGCACCCCTTAGCATAGGGAATTAAATAGCAAACTCTCACCTCGTCCCTTACATTAACAAGAACAATTCCCATTTTTTTTTATTAAACATATTTCTCTCATTGCTTAATTTTGCTCCTTCTCCAGACACTTCTTTAGCTTTCTTCAGATGTGTAATGGGAATAAATAATTTATTCTTTGCATTTAACTGTTGTTTCTCAAACTTCACTTAAACTTTTTGTCTACTGACTTTGGCCAAAATGACGTTAATTTGTATTAGGTCAGAACCTATGTCATAACATCAAACAGAATAAGCTCAATTTGTATTCCTATATCATTTGCTGAATCTTCTCATTTTTTACCTTTTTCAGTTCCTAGTATACTTAGTTTCACATGTTCAGAAAGATTTTTCAGAGTAAAGAAGTTAAACAGACATCAACAATCTGCTCTTGACCTAGAAAGTTTACTGTATTTCTAGGTTAGATATAAAATCATTACATAAAAAAAATTATTCAGAACATCAACATTCTCCATTTCCTTCAAGGCTGAAAGATAAATTTTTTCATCCAAAACACTTCTTATAGCCAAAGCTTACAATAAAAATACATTTTCTGTGAAGTTTGTTTTCGACCTTGTTATGGCAGAACCATCTTTTATTTCTGTAATTCAATGAGTTTCTTAAGTGGTCTATCTGGAATCAGAAGAAAGAATTCCAGTTAGTTTTTCATATTAGAAGACAGAAACAGAAAAATGAATGGCTATTCTGATTTATGACTTCTCACAGATACATTTAACTGAGACATTCATAAATGCAGCCCTATAACTTGCCAAACAATCATCTCTATTGCATTTCAATTACAGATGGAATTGATCAATGTCAGCAGGGGCAACCTGGTGCACCAGGTATACCTGGACCTCCAGGGCAACACGGATTTCCAGGAGAGATGGGAGAGAAAGGTAATATTATTTCAAGTTAAAGTACAGTTGCTTCCTATTGCTTTGTATGCTGTGGCTTGGATATGTCAAGGTATTGATTGAGTCAGTGTGATCCAGGGAAACAGTACTTAGCGTTAGTTACAGAAACAGTCCACGAATGTGCAAGGTGCTGGATGGGTCTCTGGAGTAAAAGAAAGACACTGTCTATTGAGTTGGTTGACACAAACTTCACTTATATTTCACTTAGCCTACACATTGCCAGGAAGAAAAAAGGGTTGAGTACAGACTCATTAAGTACAAATTGAGCTGTTCACAGCAATTTAAAGTGTGACTTCTGAGATGAAGAATTTGAGACAGGAAGATGAGCTGGGAAAGGACTTGGTTTATGAATCACTACCTTGGCTATAATTGAATCTAAAATTGCTACACTTGTAAGGACGACTGTCAACTATGTGTTTTAGCAGTATCAACTAAATGGACATGTATAAAAAATGAGCTACGCTCATTTACATAATGGTTCCTAATTTCGTTCTACGGAGTTTTCTTCTAAAACTGCAAAATTGCAGTGACTGTAGAGTTTCTTCTTTTTCCACTTTAAACTTTTCCCGTCTTCTATTCCTGGTGTATATTTCTCTTCCTTTTGATCCTCTTCAGTTTGGTTTCTTCTAACTTTCCTGTTAAGTATTATCTGTAGGATAATACGTAAGCTGATTTTCATTCTATTTCTTCAAAAGTTTTAAACGCTTTTGAATACCAGTTTACTGATAAATTCTCTTCAAAGAGTATGGTTAGAAATAGCACATTTATTTTTATTCTTCCAACACATAGTGTATTAAATTGACATTCACCACTGGATTCTGACTGCTGCAGCTGCCTTAAATCTTGTCATTGTTATTCATTATTTTATTTTATTTTTTTTTTCAGGTGAAAAAGGTGAAACCTGTGCCTTGTGTGATAAAGTAGGACCTCCTGGACTTCCAGGACCACAAGGATTACCAGGTCCTGCAGGTAAAAAAAAAACATGAGAATTAACTGCCAAGACTAAAATCTGAAAGTGCAGTATATATTATGTGATTGATTATTTTTTCTCCCATTAATCAAATTGCTTGTGAAACTAATGGGAAAATAATAACAACAACAACAAGAAGGAATATTCTTATTTTTGGCCTGATTCTTAACTTCCATTGAAATTGACGAGAGCTACCGGGGAAGCAGAAGCTGCCCACAGTGGAACAGCTTTGCAAACTGTGATCCAACTTGTGAAAGTGAAAAATGTGGGAAACATTTGCTCTACGTACTCAGGCTTGGCAGTAGCTCATACATAATGTTCCCAATCCTAACATCAAGTAGTGTGGCCAAAAAGAAATGAATTATCTGCTACCATATCAGAGAAGTGCCACATATTGAAAACAGTGAGATATTGAAGAGGACAGACCTCAGCACTGATCCCTGGGGAACACCACTCGTGACAGACAGGTTGCCAGCTGGGTTTAACTCCGTTTATTACTACTCTCTGGGCCTGGCCTTCCAGCCAGTTCCTTATCCAGCCAAGAGTGAACCTGTCCAAGCCACGGGCTACCAGCTTCTGCAGGAGAATACTGTGGGAGAGAGTGTCAAAGGCTTTGCTGAAGTCTAGGTAGACTACATCAACAGCCTTTCCCTCATCCGCCAGATGGGTCACTAGATCATAGAAGGAGATCAGGTTGGTCAAGCAGGACCTGCCCTTTGTGAACCCATGCTGGCTAGGCCTGATCCCCCAGTTGTCCTGCACATGCCGCGTGATCTCCCTCAAGACAATCTGCTCCATAACCTTCCATGGCACCGAGGTCCAGCTAACAGGCCTGTAGTTCCCCGGATCCTCCTTACAACCCTTCTTGTAGATGGGAGTTGCACTGGCAAGCCTCCAGTCTGAAGTTTGCCTGGTAGGTTAGATGACCTATCAACTTCTGAGCATATGCATGAAGACACATGGAACACATTAGCACATGAACATGGACAACTTCAATGACATTAGCAGAGTTCCATTCATTAATTAGACACTTTGTGAAGAGTCAGAAAGGCTTCACATTCAACGAGCCATTTGTAAAAGAATGTAATAAATGGAATTCTATTTTTCTGTCTCCAATAAGGTTTTCCGGGACAGTCAGGTTTCAAGGGTGACAGAGGCTTACCTGGACTTGATGGCCTTCCAGGCGTACCTGTAAGTAACACCTTAGCAAATGCTCTCTCTGTATTTTCTGTTATATGATCAAAAATATTCAGTATTTGTGTAATAGTTGTGTTTAAAAATAGACCAGCACAGTGTTATAATAAAATGAAGGAACTGGATATACCTAGGAAAATAAACTAAAAAGCAGTGCTGTCTAGCTGTGAGGAAAAAAAACAGCTGTCAGAAAAGGGTTAAATTTCTGTGCTTACCCATCAGATAATCTCAGCAGTGTAGCTGGGTAAAAAGTAGGATTTCATATGAGCTAGATGCAGGTCTTCACTGACCTTCTCTTGTAGCAGTGTATCTATCCAGTAACTCTTTGCTATTGCGTACATAACACATTGAGGGAGTGCCATCTAGTGTAGTATAAGCAGTTAGTCAATGTTAGCATGCAGTATACTTCAAGACTGTGTGTTCTATGTGCCATGTACTTTATGAAACCTACTTAATGAGACTACAGATTTGTTGATGCAACGTAACAAAGCTCTCTGTGAATTAGGCTGGATATCAGAATCAGAACAGTTCTAATCATAGCACATGCCTAAAAAAGCAACACTCCTAGATGAGCAATGCACTAGCAAATAATATTTGATCTTGTCAGAGTTCACTTGAGATCCCCTGCATACACTGTGGTATGTTGTGAAGACCAACTTAAGCGTACATGCTCCACTAGCATAAGTTAGATTTTGACACCATTCCTAATGTAAGTAAACTGAGTTTTCCAGAGTCTTCGCAGATTTTTTTCCCACAAAGCTTTCTTCTTCTTCCTTTTTTGGCAACATATGAGTAACTTCTCAGTGACTTTCACATACGCTAACTTTAACGCACACTGGAATTAATCAAGCTTCCTCTCTGTCACTAGTGGGGAGAGACATATACCTTCAGAAGATAAATCAAACCTCATGTACAAATTCCTTGCTCAAGGAATCTGATTCTTGCTCTTCAGTATGAATAAATGCTAGATACCTGTATTTTGATAGCAAGTTAGCTGGATGGATTCCATTCCCTGTTTCCATCATGATAAACAGGATGGAAATATTCAGAGACTTAATTTACTATAATGTAAATAGGCTCATGAAAGAGAGTTGAGAAAAATAAAAGAGGCAAAATATGCAAGAGGCAAATGATAAAAGACACTCTAGTATATTTAAGCCTTTTTTATGTCTTGCATTTGTTCTTAGCACATATTTACCATATCTTTACATTTTCCTTCTCTTGCCTCTGAAGTTCTGTGAATGTCTTTCATCAGAAATGGACTGGTTATATTTCTAAATGCCTTTAAGCTTGTTTTAGTCTACAAAATTCAGTCAGGTGGTGATCCAGTGTACAATTTGTCTGGGAAAAACTATTACACAGAGGCCAGCTTTGCAAGCTCACATTGTTCAAATCCATGGCAGAGCATCAGTGTCCGATTCTGGAACCGCTAAACCTAATGAAAAGATTATCTTTGACTTCATTCTAGTTTAGGCTTAAGTGGAAGGTACACATAAGACATAAAGTCTGGGCTTAACACTTGTTCTGTTTCAGTTAAAAACAGAATGTTCCAATGAAAAAAGTGCATACAAGTCCTAGACAATATGTAGTGAGAGACTGGAATTCTGGAAATCGTATCTGTGTATTTCTATATAGATAATTTTTTCCCTGGAGAGCTTGCAAAACTTCTGAACATGTTCATAGTATTCTACACCCCCAGCAAACATGGATGTCAATTGTACAAATAAATGAGTGCTGGTAATCACGTGAAATGTGTATTTTCATCAGTTAAGTGTCATAAATAAACATAAAGAGCTTTCAGTCTTCAGTTAGTCTTAGCTCTTGTGCCAATAGCACTTGAATTTTATATAAATATTCTTATTTGACCTCTTTGGTTGAAAACCAAATTGTTTTTTGATTTGTATCTACTCTTTAATTTCTGAAGGTCTGTTTTCTTTTTTATCACTTGAAGAGTTGATAAGCAACTGATGACATTTGAATTTATGAAATTTCAGGGGCCTCCAGGCGCTCCAGGACTCATTGGCCGCCCTGGGGCAAAAGGAGAACCAGGAGATTTTACTTATGATTCCATCCTGAAAGGTGAGAAGGGAGATCCTGGTTTCCCAGGACAACCAGGTATTCCTGGAAGAGAAGGAACACCGGGAAAAGACGGATTGCCAGGTCCTCAAGGTCCAAAAGGAGCATCGGTATGTGTGTTTTTCTATGCTTACACACTGTCCTGCTGCATGATTCTTTATTTTTGCATCCTGTCCTATATATGTTTTTTTGTTGGCCTTATGCTTTGTTCCATGTCTTGTCTTTTACTCGAGTATTTCATTCCTCCTCAAAAGATTCTGTTTTCCCTAGAGCTGGCAAAGAATAGGGCCATGCAACAACAGAGTATTTCAGAGTTTGATCTCTCTCTGAATATGTCATGCAAGTACGTAATCCAGCTCAGACATACCCAAATTATTTGACTTCCTGTTTTCTGAACTACAGAGCAAGGTTATTTCCCTCACAAAGTTGTGGGTGTACGCAGTATTTTTGTCCCTTTCCCTCTTTCTCATAGCTGTATAATGAGAACTAGTTGGAATGATTTAACTCATATCTGGAGAATATAGAAGGAATGCACTTGTTCAAGTAGTGATCATTAGTACGAGATTCAGCTCTGTTGCAGCATACTTATCTTTGTAGAAACTAATATTTTTAAGTCTTTCCATGCTAGAGAGCTGGCATGGATGTGGATCTGTATGTGCAGCTCAGATTTGTTCCAAGATCCACAATTAGGAAAGCAGCCTAAATGGTCCATTTATCTGCACTGCACACTAGGTGTGATTTCCATGTGCTGGCCTACATGGAACCCAGTTATTTTCCATTGTGTTCAGTGATAAAGAACTGACCTTCTTTGGTGTTACAGATAAGGATGCTGTGCTAGAGCCAAGTTAAAAAATATTAACACAGATAGAAGAACGTATTCTATCTTGCCAGTTAGGCAAAACCTTCATTTATACTTTCCAAAAATTAGGGTACAGCTGGCTTGAAAGGAGAACGTGGTCCCCCTGGCCAACCTGGATTCCCTGGAGTACGTGGCGAACGAGGTTTCCCTGGCCCTCCTGGGATAGGCACTGCAGGGTTACCTGGTGACAAAGGAGACAGAGGTTTTGCTGGAACCCCAGGTTTACCTGGTCTTCCAGGTAATGCTATAGTATGTTCTTTTAAAAAAAATAAAATTTAAAAAAAAAAAAAAAAAAAAAAAAAAAAAAAAAAGTCCTTTAAGTGAGCATCAACTGAAATTTAAGATGGAAAAAAAAGCCTAATTAAGACCAATGGAACAGTGTTTTATTTCAGCAGCTCACTTGCATATTTTTGAGGTCAGTTTTCTTTTTGTTTTTAACTAGGCCAAACAGGATGGTTTAAGCCCATCTTAAACCTAATTTATTGTAGTTTTCTATGAACTTTCTATAATAAACTTGATAAAATGTTGGTTGTAATGGTATAGAGAGACTAACACTGCTGGCTAGATAGATTAAACTTCTCTATTTAGTTTAATCTGTTCCCATACTTAATACATCTTTACATTTACAGGAGCAAAGGGTGAAGCAGGACGAACTGTACCACTCCCTGGACCTCCTGGGGCAGATGGCCTTCCTGGACCACCTGGTTTCCCTGGACCCCAAGGTTCGGCATTCTTTTAATCTTTGTCTGATTTTTATAATGGTTTTGTTTCCCGGAAGTTAACATTTGTATTAACATTTTCCTTGTTTACACTTCTGAAGGTGACAAAGGGAATCCTGGGCTTCCAGGGAGACCTGGCCTGCCAGGAGAAAAAGGTGCTGTTGGGCAGCCAGGTATAGGGTTTCCTGGACCTCCAGGACCCAAAGGTAAGACAAAGTTATCTATCTGCAATCTATCAGGGCTGGTGTAACTGCAGTGTGGATGGAGGACTACAGTCACCCTGCCATGGCTGCACAGAGGGATTTGGGAGGTGTAGCAGAAGAACTTCCCTTATGAAACTCCAGAAGAACCATAATAAGGCTATTCCAAGGCATACCTGCTTTGTGCAGTTATGTGGTGCAGATACAAGCAGTGTCAACACTACTGCCAGAACAGAAAGCGATACAGTGCATATTACATTGCAACACCTGAGGTTTCTGAGAGATGAGATGGCCTTTCTGAAAAATGAGGCACAGCTTAGTTTGGTAAAAAAGAACATGTTGACATAATAATGACTTTCTGGACCAGCACTAGCACCTCTGCTGCATCCCAGGTGGATGTGAGTGACTTGGCCATAATATAGGCATATCTAGATAAAGTTAGGCTTCCTTGAATGGCTATTGTCAGGGTATGTGCATAGAAGAGTCTAAATGTTTGTATTCTTATTCTGGATTTTCAGGAAATGTATTTTATAATGCTGCAGCTCCTCATTCTGCTCTAGATGACTGATCTTTCAACAGACACCTCAACTCCTAGACTCTTTTGTCTTCATTATCATTCCATTTACTGAGATTCCCCACACAACAAACTGGGAGGGTCAGAAAGACTTTCAGAAAAGAAAAGGCAGATCTACCTATGAAGACCACTAGTTCAACCAAAACTGCCATGACACTGAACAGAAGAGTTTCATAGCATCTAGAAAAGGATTGTTGCATGCTCTTCGATGCCAATGAGAATGAAATGATATGTGAAACTCTTCTTTCAAATACTCTTCCTTCAATACTCTTCCTTCAATGCAACTCTGCCCCGTGACTTTCCCAGGGCTTGGCTTAAAGGTGGAATTTTGTACTCCCTCAGATCTTTATGTAGGAAAGGAACTTCATTTCAATTTACTGAATGTGTGGTGGTATTGAGCAAGCACTATCTTTAAGTGATCTGCAGAATAATGTCTGTATTCTTTCTGGCATTCAGAAGGCACAACCCATGGGCCAGCTGTGGCATAGTAACATGTGTGACCCACAGAGTTATGTGTAGGACATGCTAGGCTACACATACTGATCAGAAGGTGCTGACTCCAAGATGGCTTCTGTTGTGCATCCTTCAGTCTTAGATCCCACATATTGAGTCACTGTTCTGCTTACAAAGTAGCAAAATTGCTTCTGTCAGGTTCTTGATAATACCAGACTAAGTATTCACAGGTAGGCCAATAGTTGTATAAAGAAAAAAGAATGGAACTCATCCAACTGTTAAAGGGGCTCTCTGGATGTGCAGCGCTCCTTTTAGGGAAGCAGCCTAGGTCCAAGAGATGCTCTCCCATCAGTGGCTGGTTCTTATACAAGTCCAGGATAGCTCCACCATGGGTCCACCCCATCTGGTCATGCAGGGATCACAGGTGCAAACAATTTGCCTGTGCTCTCTGGGCCAGTCACACTCCTTCACCAAGTACTCAATCAACAGTTCAAGCTTTGACCAAACAGTTCCCCTAAAGTTGCCCTCTCCAAAGAAGACTTTTGGAACACAGCTTTTTAGACAGGATGTTTCCCAATAGTGCTAACCCACAAAGGTTTAATTTAAAAGAACCCAGAATTTGTTTCTTTGTGGCATGAAACTCAATGTTTAAATCTCTGTTCATGGAATCGCAGTGTCCTCTGTTGAGAACACTGATGTTTGGATGCTGGCATCCCTAGAAATTTGATGTAAGAGACCACACATACCTTTTAAGCATGATCCCCTGAGGGCACGAGTAGTTCAGTTAGAGGTGTGAAGAAACAATAGGAGATGCTTACAGGAATAGGTAGTAATTATATGAGCTTTCTTTTGTAGGTTTCCCAGGTCAGCCTGGCTCACCTGGTCTGCCGGGAACTCCTGGAACCCCTGGCCTGGATGGTTTTCCAGGGACACCAGGTTTACAAGGTCAAAAAGTAAGTGTCTGCTGCTGATGCTGTTTTCTGTGACTGTTCATATGAACTCTGAGCAAATATCCTGCTTTTTGTTAAAAAAAAAAAAAAGTTGGCCAAACTGTCCTGTATCTTGTGTTTCTTCTCACTGTACAGGCAAAAGAAGAAAATAGATGAATGCTTGATGTTAACTCTGAGTGGCTTGTGTTTATCCCCTGAAGTCATGTGTAGTGTTATTTTTCTGCCTAGTTTAAACACATTCAGTGAATCAGTTCTTGGTTTTGATGTATTGATTCCCAATCTGTCATGTTTTTATGGCTAGGGTGAACCTGGAGTGGGTCTCCCTGGTCCGAAAGGATTACCAGGCATCCCAGGCCCAGCTGGCATCCCTGGAGAAAAAGGAAATCCAGGGCTGCCTGGCTTAAGAGGTGAACAAGGATTCCCTGGTGTACCTGGACAACAAGGATTCAGAGGTAACATCGCCAGAAAAATAAAATACAGTTCTGTATTTCTTTTTCTTTTTATAGTTACTCCTCTGTAGAAGCAGCAAAAAGCCATTTAAATCCTACTGGTTTCTCAAGGTGTTTTCATTTTTCCTTTCACTCTCCTCCTTTTCACCTACCACAATTACTAGCAAATGGCAATCACCAAAAAGCAACCCTTTCCCTGAGCCCAGGCGGGAGATATTAGAGGCTGAAGTGAAGTTTTGTTGGTCAAGTCCAACATTCTGTCCAACATTCTTAGCAAACAAGGTCTCAAGGACTCTGGTCTTTGTCTCCCAACAGGAGATCCAGGCCTCCCTGGACTACAAGGCTTGCCAGGCCCCCAAGGCTCACCAGGAGTGGGCCCACCGGGATTGCCAGGGCCCGCTGGGCAGCCAGGACCCGAAGGGCCACCAGGTAAGAGAAAAATACCCCCATGCTGATGATTGGAAGAGCTGTTTGTTTGTTTGTTTGTTTGCTTGCGTAAATCAGTGTTGATATTTGCAAAAGCATTGCTCATGGACTGCTTTGCAATATAAGATCTGTGGTGGGGCCATGAGGAGCATGACAGCAGACCTCATCCATCTGCTCTATAAAACAGAGCAAAGTCTGAGAAAATGTCTGTCATTTTCTTCAGTCTCCTCAAGTTACTGTGGCTAATACACACAGGATTGAGGCTGCAGGCAGGAAATGAGGAATATTTCTGTTCTTTTGATGTAAATAGAGAAACTGACTTTGACTCTTCATTTAGAAATTTCTGAGGACATTCTTGGGTATGCTTGTTAACTATGTTCCCTGTTTTCTTCTAAAGACTAATCCCATGTCATCTGTTTTTCATAGGATTTCCTGGAATAAAAGGAGAAAGGGGCTTCCCTGGTATCCCAGGTCTAGATAGGCCAGGGCCAAAAGGGGATAAAGGTAGCCAGGGCCAGCCTGGAGTACCAGGGTCTGTGGGGTTACCTGGCCTGCCAGGCCCACAAGGATCTGTTGGACTGAAAGGATCAGCAGGTAAACATATTTACTTCTGGGAAAGTAATCTACCTTGGAAACTGGTGTCTTCAACAACTGTTTTATTAAGTCCTGTTAGCATGCCCCTTCACTAAATTAGGAATTGATCCATCAAAGAACCTGAGCTTGGGGAAAACATATGGGCTGCTATCAACAGAGCTTTTCTGTAGGTGTGTAGCTTTAACCTCATACTGAAATCTTTTGGTGGATGAAATACAGCTATCTGCAGGAACGAGAGTTTAATCTGCAGTAATGGAAGATGATTATTCAGTGATAGAATGTGGTTTTAATAAAGCCTTTGTTGATGACAACACTGTTTTGCTGTAGTTGGAAGTTTTAAGAATCTGTCAAGAACCTATTACAAATTGTTTTATTCTGGTTTTTGTAACACTATTTTACTGTTGCTTTCTCTATCACGCTATTTTAGATTAGATCATCCTCTGCAACATTTTTCCTTAAGTAGAGCAATCCCTAGTATAACTGGGAGTAAATCATTCCACTTCTCGTATTTCTTTACAGTGCTTGGTTTATTTCTGTTAGTCACTCTTTCATTTTGGTTTCAGGAGCCAAAGGAGAAATGGGAGTTATGGGAACTCCCGGGTTGCCAGGGACTCCTGGACCAATTGGAGATCGAGGGTTGCCTGGTGAAAAAGGTAAGACAGAGATTTTCTCAAAATTTTCTAGAATATTTTAAAATCAGCTTTTTTCTCAACTGAAGACAAGTTGGAAAATAACGAAATACAGGGAATATGCTTGGCCTGAAGAATTTTTTTTATGCCACGTAACGTCCCTATAAGTTAGAAATGGTATAATCTAGAAAGCCATATCCTAGGATCAGTCATGTATTTGGGCACTGAAACAAGATTTTTGGTCTGTTCTTCAGCAACGTAGAGTTGGCTAGGTAAGAGCATGCTATGGGTACTGCTCCTAGAAAAATGCTGCATTTTTAAGTTATAAATAGTCAGCAGGAGGGACTTAATTCAATCCTTCAATTGGTACCCTATTTTTAAATTCTTAGCTAGCTCTAGTGGTAGGTGACCCTGCACATAGTAGGGCGGGTAAAAACTAGATGATCATTACGGTCCTTTTCAACCCAGGCCATTCTATGATTCTGTGATTCTTAAGCTTCTATTCCCATTGTTTTAAGAGAGAGAGTCTAAAACTAATGGCTGTGAAGTAGGAAAAAGATACCACTTTTTTTCAGTAGAGATATTGTGAAGTCCTTGTATAAAAAAAAAAATCTACATCTGAGATAAAAGAAGTGCTCCAGAGCATGTTAGCCCATGCTCAAGGTTTGAATATATAGTTGTTCTTGTCTACTAAAGATCTCTGCAAAATTTTATACTCCACTATAACGTTCTGTGCTTTACAGGTAGCCAAGGTTTGAAAGGTGTGGTTGGACCGCAGGGTGATCCAGGTGTCAAAGGGGATAAAGGTGAAGCTGGTCTTCCAGGAATACCTGGAAGCATGGACAGCATAGATATGGTTAGTCTCAAAGGCCAAAAAGGAGATCCTGGAGAAAAAGGTAACTTCTGTCTCTAATTAGGTACAGTTAGAGCAGCAGTACTTTGAGTTTAGTTGTATCTTAGCTTTAGATAACAGGTTTTAAAACAAGAAATAAGAATTCCACACAGCAAATGCAAATCTTTTTCTAGCATCCTCAACTCCATAGAAATAAAGACTGAACACAGATTGAAAGAGTTTTAGTTGGATGGAAGAAACTAGAGCTTTCTTAAAGAGTAAAACGTGTTTTTCATGTAACTAATAGAAACAGCATTGCTATAAAGACCACCTGATAGCAACCTGAGGGATGAAAGGGAGCTACAGAGATAATGTAATCTTCCATTTCCTTCAACCAAATCTTTAAAACTTTCGTCGTTTTTTTCTGAAATAATTATAATTCTTCTTACCCTTTCTGAATTCTTCCCAACTTGGCTGCATTCTTGTTGCAATGCACTGTGCTGAAACAACTGAAGTATTTAAACTCAGGTCCTGCTGAAATGAAATTTGCTTTATTCGATACTTATTTGATTTGGTTACTGACTTGGTTTGTGATTAGCTATAATCCTTAATCATTTTCTCCTTGACTACTGCTTACGCAATTTTATATGCTTTTGGAATACTTCTTGGAAAAAAATGTAGTGTATTGCACTTTTTAAATTTCGTGATGATTATTTCCTATCTGTTCTCCAAGTCTTCAAAACCTTTTCACAGCTAATCCTGTCGTCTTTACATGCCTATCCAGTGTGATGAAATCTACAGATTACCCTAATAAATTCTCTGTTGGGCTCAGGACGGAGCTCTTGAGACTCCTTTCCAGTTTCACAGTGAATAACTATACTTTGTTATATTTAAAATGTGAGTACAGGAGAGTTTCCCAGTTTCGCTGTCTAGCTATCTGTTTTCTCCATGTCTGTCTACTCATCAAAGTGAGACCTGGGCTCTTGTGTCCTGGCTGAGACTCAGAGAAACATAGGATGTGGACAGACAGCTTGAACAGCCTAGTGTCAGAGACTGCGAGGAAGGGCAGGGGCAAGTGTGGAGTGCATCTGCTTCTACACTGAGATGCAACTTCTGACAGCATTTTTGTGTTTGGTGAGGCTCTTAGCCTGTAACAATTTCAGGGTATCTTTCTCTCATTTGTTTCTGATCTTGGTATATTTGGTGGTTGTGAAAATCTTTTAAACGAATCTACATAGGTTGTTTTTTCACTACTTTCTTTTCTGCTATATGTCTGTAGGTTGATTGGTTGATAGTTTTATTTCCTTTCCAGAAATCAATATCAGACACAGTGGTTACATGAGTATAAAGAAGTTTATAATGTTAAAGGTATTTTAACATTAGGCAGAACTAGGGAAACAGGACATTTCTGCCTGTGAGCTGGTTGCTCACAATTACCTGCTTAGACAGCAGAACAGCCAAATCAAATAATTTCTGTTAATACCTGATATTGTCTGGCACATAAAAAATAACTCATTAACCCTCTCAACAGTTTGCAGTCTTCTCTCAGCACTGGTTTGACTGGAGAGTTGGGTTTTAATCAGGTGTGACTGTACTGTGGAATGTACGTGATGCTTGATTACATCCATTCCCTTGATCAGAAGAAAGAAGCAACAGTGACAAAAATTAACTAGAAGGACCATTATATGGCATGACAGTAAATTTTGCTAAAAATCATCTGTTTGTCGTCTTGGTGTCTAGGAGACCTTGGGCTACCAGGAGAAAAAGGGTTACGTGGGGAGTATGGAGAACCAGGAATTCCAGGAAGGGATGGTGAACCTGGTACTCCGGGACAACCAGGTATGCCTGAAGCTAGCAACAGATTGTTAAAGGTTGTTAAATAAAGTACTGTAAACGGTGTTGACTAATGGAACTCTTAATTTCTTTGCTCTCCTTAGGTCCAAAAGGAGATCAGGGTCCCCCAGGGTACCCAGGAGATCCAGGAATTCCAGGACAAAAAGGATCAGTTGGTGAAATGGGTTTGCCAGGTACTGATTGCTAAGAATTTTTATTATTTTTTTTTCTTTAAGTTAATCTGGAACATTACGAGAAGCCTATATAGAGTGTTAGTTGATATGGATCCACTGAACAATGAAAGCATTTGCAGTGCTTGAACTGTAGGCGCTGAAGATGTTGCTTTTTCAGTCCTCTTCTTGGCATACAAATAATTCTCATTCAGTGGCTTCTTAAGTTTCTATGTTTAAGTTCTTTAACTGGGTAGTAAATGGTACTTTGTGCACTGAAAAGAAGGGACGTTGAGTATTTATGCTTTTGTTGCAAGTGGGCAGTTTTTCAAGTGGTATCTGTCTGTCTGTGTCTCTGTCTCTACTAGCATGTGAACTGCTTTTAGCTTCTTGTGTATTTTCCCCCTTCTAAAAAGTTTGATGAGTTCCAGTGTACTGAACATTATTTACAAACTGCAGTGCTTTGGGGTTGTCGTGGTGGAAAGGATTTGTAAAGAACAGAGTGAAGAATAAACTTGATCTCAACAAGGAAATTTTATCTCCATTCAGATGGCCTTCTGCCTATCTAGGAAATCAAAGATAGAAAACAGAAATGGTGGAGGGACACAGAAAAATCTGCTACAGCAAAGTCTCTTTGTCACTGTTGTCCTGTTAGATATGAATCAAATCAACACATTCAAATCATATTATTATCAATAGCTCTGTTTTCTACTAATCCAAGATTAGAACTTTCTCTTATCAGGAGAGTTTATCTTCCCATAAAAAGTCCCCTTAAGGTGATGGATCTCAGAATTGAACTTACTAGCTATTGTAATGAGATATACTTTTTTCTAGCTCTAAGTATTTTAGGCATAGCTGAAAAAGCCTTGTCAATACTGCTAAGGTTCCACTAGCTCTGATACACGCATTTTTCCTTTTCTCTTGCTAGGAACACCTGGAGAAAAGGGTCTGCCTGGAATACCAGGTTCACCAGGCACACCAGGGTTCCCTGGGCAAAAAGGTGAAAAAGGAGACAAAGGAGTAGCAGGTTTTCCTGGAATTGGCTTTCCAGGATCTCCTGGTGAGAAGGTATTCATTTACACCCCTAAGGCTTCAATTACCTTGTTTTTGCTGACTAACTCATTTAAAAAGATGCCTTTGGCCTTCAAGCTATTTTGTTGTATTTTCTATTATGCTCATTTAAATACCTGATGAAAAAATTGAATATATGCAGATTCAGATGAATTCTATTTGGTGGGATCACTACTTTCAGAGTTTTCATTTATTCTATCTCTCCAGAATAAGCGAAATTTACATTTCTAGAAATGTGGAGGAGGGAAAGAACTTTCAAAAACACTGAGGAAATAAATTTTTAAAAGGCTTCTTACAGACAGATCGAATAGGCATGCTGAAATATTTTTTCTGTACTTTTACAAAGATATTGGGAAGCTGAAAAAAACTGTAAAAATGCTCAGATAATACAGAAAACAGAACTGTATTACTACAGTCTGTAAAGTTAATTTCACTTATAATAGTATTCTAATAGGATTCTCATTTGTTTCACCTTGCTTTTTCTAGTTACACAATGACAGTAATCCTGAATTTATAAGTAAAAATTGTAAAAATAAAGCTTACTAATCTGGCAGCAAATTTACCGAAGTCTTAAAAAAAGATGTTTTTTTTTAAGACGATTAAGTGTAATCAGCAAGTTATGAGGCTAATTTGGAAAAGCCTTTGTAAAATCCATCACAAAAATGCATAGAAGAGTGCTCATTTTCGTGTGCAGTTATTAAGCAATTGCTAAAAAGTCAATGTTTCTGACAGTGGAATTTAATGCTAAATTTAATCTTATGTGACTTTGTTTCTGAATGGAAAATGAGTGAAATTCTTTTTAATCCAATATCTAAGAGTGAGTAATGCCTACCACTGCAAGCAGAAAGTGTTGTTTATGAATTAATATGTGGTTTTTATAATGTTGCTACTTCTAGGGAGAACCAGGAAGAACAGGTAGTCCAGGTTTATCTGGAGACAAAGGTGAAAAGGGTAATATAGGAATTCCAGGAATGCCAGGTTCTCCAGGTCCCAAGGGATCGCCTGGCATGGCAGGATTTCCAGGCAAGTGTTGAATGCTTTGATAAAACAGAAATTGCAGTGAAACAAATATTTTCAGTCTTAGAACAAATATCCAGTGTATGAACCCTTGTTGTCTTGCTTTCTTTAGGGAGCCCAGGCCTCCATGGAGCAAAGGGTGAAAAAGGACTTCCTGGCTTAAGTGGCATCCCGGGTTTAAAAGGAGAACCAGGTAGAGAAGAAATATAAAACCAAAATGCTCCTTAAAGTATTATTCACCTCCAAGCAGTAGATAAAATAAATACTGTGGCCTTCTACGTTCATTCTGGCTCAGATATTTTCTCTTATATTCCTTCATTTCATGAAGGAAAATACACAGTGCTGTTTCCCAGGTAAATCTGAGTCAATGTAGCACAGGGCTGTTTATACTGTTTGTGGAAAGGATTTTACTACCTTCTGCAAGACTGGTTATTGCTATAATCATTAGTTATGTTCGTTTTGAGTGTATTTAAAAACAATAAAGTTGATCCATGAGCCCAAACCTGAATCACCATGTTGAGCATCATTACAAAGACGAAGAGTGTAATTCCATTGTTGTCAAGAGTATAACAACATTTTTGAACTTGGAGCCTACTGTTCTTAGTTTGGTGACTGTAGGATACATCACCTCACTGAACATGGGCCATGCGATTCACAAGTCTTTGCAGGAGTACCTACACAAAACTCTCTGGGATTCACTGAAATTATCTATGTGGAACTCAGAGTAGTTGAGCCCTGACTTGTGCTGACTTAATTCAGAAATAACTTCAGAGAAAAGTTAAACTTCAGTCATCATACATTATCTCTGATCTTTGTGGGAGCAGAAGAATAAGTTAATCTTTCATTTAGAAAGAAAAATGTGTAAAAACAAGTCTGATGATTCATAGCTGAAATGAAAATGGCAATGGTTTTTCAGGTGAACCTGGTGTTCCTGGTCCTGCTGGTTCCATTGGTCAGAAGGGTGAACCAGGCTATGATGGGATTCCAGGCACAGCTGGTGCAAAGGGTGAACAAGGTACCGTGACTGTCATGTTATGTTTATGTGTCACAAAAATGCACAAACTGGCTAAACAAGAGTAGCTGAAAAAAGAATGCACTGGTTTTGAGATACTTTATCCTTAAATGTATAAACTATTTATTTAGATTTAATGTTTGTTGAATAGAGTTTTGTTTATTACAGCTCAAGTGTAATTGCTGTCCTATTTTCTCATCTTCTGCTGCCCCTGTATTCCAGGTGTTCCAGGTAGAGGACTTCCAGGATTTCCAGGTGCAAAGGGAGATAAAGGTAAAACACTTCTTTGAGCAAGTGGCAAACCTCCCTCCCAACTTTCTATAAACAGAATTCTGTCATTCAGACATACTTGCTACTTCATTATTTTACGTGCTATACCTTTTTGGAGCAGGCAGAGACTCAGAGGCTCAAATACTAATTTCCGTTACAGTGGCAGCATCTTGGACATGAGTTAGATATGCCCTAAAATAGGTAATTACTCATAGTGTGGAATTTACTGCAAGCTGTGCTGTGATGAGGTAATATAAATAACTCCTGTATTTGTGTGCTGTGTTTTTGATTCCAATTATTTCTGTTTTTCTACTAATTTTGTAAGAATTGAGGTCTGGTAAGAATCTTTGCACTAGACAGCTTAAGATAACAGTTTGTGGCCAAGATTCCACAGTCATTTATTTTACTTGAGTCTGTTGTGCAGCCTTGATACAATCACATTTATTGCTGAAATAGATATTCTCTCTAGCTCAATAGAGCATGTCTAAACTATGTACAGGAGCATGGTGCAGAGGTGCCAAAAATCAGAGACCAAATGAGGTCTTATTGAAAACTATTATCTGAACTCAAGATTTACTACCTTGAGTATAGGCATATAGTTACCACAATTTGAAGACCACTTCTGGTTTTCACAAAATGTGTCAGTACATTGTGCTGTGAGATTGGCTTGATCAGCTTGAGTCAGTACTTGTTCAAAGTGTCTGTATGCACCATGTTCCACTTATGAAATAAGTGTCCTAGAAACTAGACTGCAATAGATACAGTACTGAAGATTCATTAAACTGTTGCTGATTAAAAAAAAAAAGAGTTGAATACAATTAAAGGATTTTCAATTATGAAAGTGCAGAAAATAAAAAGATTCAGCTAGTTTCCATCTATAAAGTCTACATGACATTACAGATTCAGGAGAATTCACATAGCTTGAAACATCACTGTCTTATATCTTTCATGCTATAAGTACAGGATACTTGTGTAGACAATCAATAGTGATGAACCATCACTTTAGAACATTATATTTACCATCTTGGGGAAATTAACAGTCACTCTGATTGCTCTATTAGAGCAATTCTCTATTAGAGAATTATTTTAATAAGGAAATTTTCTAGTCACAGCTCGGTAAGGCATGTAAGATGCTAGATTATGAAATCACTTTTCCCATCCCGCCCATTTTGTGCATTTTGCCAACACAGCTCATTTAAAAATACCTAGTCTTAGAATAAATAGAAATCCAACCGATATCGTTTGTGTTCTGAAAGTACTGTAGTTCCAAAAAGCAAGCCTCTCTTCTGTTTAGGCAAGGAGCTGGGGAAGTATTTATTCATTTTATTTCTCTTATTATTATGCTTTATACTAGCTATTCCATATCTTTTTCTTCGATCATGATCTAAAATTCAACTAAATTGCAAATATTTAGTATCTGTACAATCTTGAAAGTAAGTACTAAGTTTTATCTGGATCACAGTAAGCATATTCCCTTTCTCTCCAATAGCAAGTTCTTTAGTGCTTATTAAAGTAAAACATTAATTACTTGCATGTGACTATAATAATTGTAATGAAATAAAGATTCAAGGGGTTTTGTTCCTCATGGAAGGGCTGACAGAGATATTAAAGGTTCATCTGTTTTTATAGTGAATGCAAATATCCCAGTGGTCAGTTTAGCTAACAAAAGATAGTTTGGTTAACCTACTCTTTTCTCTTATCTCATATCAATGATATAGAGAATAATACACTTTTCCTGAAGTTATGCATTTTTTTATGCAAATATATAAAGGCAAGGTTAATATTTTCTTAAGAAATATAGCTTATTATAAGAAGATAATAAGGCAGAAGATTTCATTGATTGTGATCTTTTTTTCTAATCAAATTTTGGGTTTCTATTCAACTTTTAGGTGCGAAAGGTGAAGTGGGTTTCCCAGGATCCCCAGGAATCCCAGGGATTCCAGGCTTAAAAGGAGAACAAGGGTATGCTGGCCCACCAGGCCCTAAAGGCAACCAAGGTCTTCCTGGACTACCAGGAAGTGCAATTGAGGGCCCTAAAGGAGACAGAGGACCCCAAGGCCAGCCTGGCCTACCAGGTAATTCTTTGTCTTAATATTAATCTACTGCTGTTAATCAATTTTCCCACTAATTATTATTATTATTTTTTTAGCCTCTTCTCAGAGACCAAGGAACAGCTATCCCTCATAAGCAGTTTGGGATTATGTCATAGGAGAGACAGATTTGATGTCCTCAGACTGTTAGCTTTTTCCAGATGTTTTTCTGACATTCTGAAGTTTGCCTCTCATTTCCACCTGTTCCCCTCTAGGCTTTATTTACTGATTTGGGGCAGCCACGGCTGTATGTTCCTCTGTCCTGGAGTGTTTGTTAATCTTTTTAAAAATAGCCAGTGTGGCCTTACCATAGCAAGCACTCTGTGCTGGAGGTTAAGGAGGAGAGTAGAGCAGAGCTGTAATACATCTCTACCTGAGAATCTACAGTATGTTTTTCTGCTCATATAGAACTCTGTACATTATTGCCTATCAGTCAGACATAACAGATGATAGGTTAACAATCAGATGGATAATTGTGCTCACCTCTGCAACAGATTCTCCTGCATATTTTCTTGAAATATTGTTGATGATTATTTTAATTCCACTCTTCTGCACTTTGAGCCAGCTCGAACTCCAGAAGGTACTGCTCTGTACTTGCTTGTACAAAGCAAGTTTTGCCATTAAATATTTTCCTTTTCCTCTGGTCTGTAGGTTTACCAGGTCCGACGGGGCCACCAGGACCTCCAGGTCTGAAAGGGGCTAAAGGAGAGCAGGGGAACGATGGCTGGCCTGGAACTCCTGGAGGTCCAGGAAATAAAGGTGATCCAGGTTTCCAGGGACTGCCAGTAAGTAACTTTCATCACGCTATCCAGACTTGCAGAAACCTGGTTCTTATAATTAATGAGTATATTAATCACAGATGTCTCATGTTCATAATGATACTTTATGTTCAAAATGACTTTGGACTTTGGACAATGTAAAGTCAGTTTCAAAATGTGGGATCTTGGCTATTTGTCTTTGAGAGCATCATTTTATAATATGTGCTCTAAGCATAGTATATATCAAAATAGCATTCCAATATACTTTTCCTTCAAATTGTTAAATTAGTGAATTCTAAGGCTTTTTACAGACTGATATTCCACTTCAAGACTGTTTTTTAAGAATGAGAAATGGCAAAGGATTTTGATTGCATGTCTGCGATCAGAACAAAATGCTTTAGTATCCTTCAGTCACAATGCTCAGCATCAGTTCATCAGTCCAATGTGAAATGCACCAATGAGACTTATTTCATTACTAAACTTCCTCCTGTGGGGCTTAAGATGAGTTTCTGATGTCTTCATCCTTTTCCATGTGACTGTCTCTGCCCTGATTAGGTATAAGATTAAATCATTTATAGAGATCTGCTGGTACTTGGAAACCTAAATGGAAATTAAGTTAAATCAGGAGTGAGTGATATAACCAATCTGAAATGTCTATCCAAAAAAGGAAATGCAGAAGTCAGATCCTGAAAGCAAACCCCATTATAAATTAATGTGTTTTATAATTGTAAACTAAAAGAGAAGCTATTAAGAAGCCCCAGATTTTACTGAGAATATCTGACTCTTGATTGTCTTCTCAATGAACGGAAGTGTTTCTGATTTGTGCTGCAGAAGTCTGTGTTATGGTGCAAAGCAAGGGCCATTTCTTTAAAAAATTCTACATACTGTGGTTATATGACTACAAGAAACCAGATAACTTGGCATTGTGAATGCCTCCCTTACCACTCAAAGGGTAGGATTTCTTTCATTTAACTTAGGAATCCTTACTGTTGACATTCGTTTTTGAGATAGTCATCTCTTCTTTCTTTATAGTCAGTGAAAAGATTAGGGAACCATTTTTCTTATCTTAACATAAACATCTAACCTGCATCAGATGAAAAATCACTTCTGTGTGTATCTATTCTACTGCTATTGTAAAATGAGATGAATCAGTGTTATTTTTCACTGAGTACTCAAGTCACATCTCCAACCTCTGATTGATAGGTTACTTAGGAAAGGGATTTTGTTTCTTTCCTCCACGTGTGTTCTACATTATATTATAGAGGGGACTGTCATTACTGTGTTGCTTCAGACTTGGGTTAGCAATTAGTTGGGGAAAAACTCTAAGCTATATTTAAAAGCGTTTTGCACGTGAGCTGCAATAGATGAAAGAAGCAAAGCGTGTTGGCAGTTAGGTAAGTAGCTATTTACAGTATCTTCTGAAACACGGGCTTGGTTTTCCTTGAAGTGAAGCTATTATAAACTTGCCATTAATTTTAGTGGGGCAGTTTGTAACGGTGAAGGCCAGAGGAAGATTTCATATTGTTTAAAAAGTTTTTTAGTGTTTTAGCCCTATTGAAAACTGAAAACCTGCAAAGGTTTATGAATTTTTGAGTACATTTAATTTCATTACATGTGTGGATGTAGAAGTTTTTAAGTCTGCTCTAATCTGTAATTACTTTATTTGATTATCTGCCTACTGTCTGATGGAGATGTGCTGAAATGAGTGTTTCATTTGCTGATATTTGTGCTTGCTAATGTTTCTCATGATGGTGTGTATATGACTGTAGACTTGTTTATTAACTATATTGTTAATGAGATACCTTATTCCGATCTAGTATTTTGTGAGGCAAAAATAGTTTAATAAGGTACCAAACTTGTTCATGTATGATAAGCTTCTTCTCTAATCACTGCAGAGAATGATTCCATAAATGTAATGACTTTTCCCTCGTATTATTTTTTTTATAGGTTTCCAAAACTAAACAGGCTATTTCAAAGTCATATCATAATAGTGTAAGATAACTCTACTTCACTTCCTTTCTTGTACAGGGTAGTCCTGGTTTGCCAGGAGGTGCTGGTGAAAAGGGTGATCTAGGGCCTCCAGGTGTTCCAGGTGTTCCAGGTGAGGAGAAACTTTGTCATGTTTCTAAAAAGCTGGATCAGTCTTTCAATTTCTTCCTCTCTCTCTCTCTCTCTCAAAAAACAAAAACAAAACAAAAAAAACCACCAACAACAGAAAAAAGCTCAGAGAATGTTGACTTTGTTTACAGGATATTTGAAACAGAACATTGAAAGCCGCATCAAAAAGCAATCAAGAATATTGGGATTTTTCTTTTTTCTTTCTTTTTTTTTTTTTTAATCTTTTTCCTGTTCTCTTTCTTGACTAATTTTAAGTGCAGGTGTTCTTTAGAAAATAGATGCAAATTCCATTGTTTGGACATCACCACTCAAGAATCTTTAGGATTTTCTTGAGTAGGAGTGGGAAGTGTTATGGCTGTATTGGAGAAAACATGGATTCAGTATATCTTCTAAATTATTGTTACTGTCATCATCACATACACGAAAATGTTGTATGTAGAAAAAATACAGTTACTAAGAGAAAAAAATTTACTAGTTTAGAAAGAATATTAATTAAAGAGAAATTTATTTTCAGTCATCAGTTCTTCAGTGACAGCATGTTTGGTACTTCCGTGAATAAAGTCGTGGTTCCTGCATGATCATGGGATGATACCTGATTATTCTGAACCTCTGCTTTCAAGTAAAGGAACTACTGAGTATTCACATAGACCTTCTCTTTGGCTTCAGGTCCAAAAGGATCTGCAGGCTTCCCAGGCCTCAAGGGTGAGCGAGGTGACCAAGGTCTTCCTGGATCTAAAGGTATAATGTGAAGACTAACTGCTGCTTCTGTTTTTTTTTCCTTTTTTCACAGATTTTGTTATTAAAATGGTTATTTGCAACTAACCAGAGCATATTTCCATCATGCTTTTATTAGGTATAAAAAGGTAGAATATGAAAACCGATGTTGTGGTATCACTACTTGTTCAGATTAGTTTTGAATATTGACTAGTGTTGGGTAGAGTGATGTTTGTTTTCCTTTCTTTGAAAGATCAGTATTGAGATTTTCATAGTATTAGATTCTTCAAATGGGAATATAATGTAACTAATTAATTTTCTATTAATTTTCCAGGTTTACAAGGCCCCCCAGGCCCTCCAGGTGCTTTTCAGCTTATCAAAGGGGATCCCGGCTTACCTGGCCCGGTAGGACCAGTTGGTCTCAAAGGATTCCCAGGACTTCCAGGTCCCAAAGGACAACAAGGTGAGAGAATTTGTAACTTGCCTGTAGAGATACACTTTAAGTAATGCAAAAATAGGCCAATAATAGGCTAGACACGAGAAGATTTTTGATGTAGCACTATCCAGCTTTTTATAAGCCACTCAAATTTTGTTGGCCAAAACGGAAGAAAGAACTTCTCTTTGAAGCTCTTCCAAAGCAGTGCCAGAAATAAATGCCTTCCTAGTGATTTTTATAGGCTCACTCTTTGTAGTCATCACACTTGTATCTGAGATTAGTGGTAAACAGGATGACGTGCAATAATTCCCAGAAGGTATTTGGTTGAGTGTCTTCTGTCTTTAGCCTTGAATCCAAACATAATTGCAGCCTTGAATCCAAACATAATTGCTATATATCTCTGAGTGAGGGCAAGCCTAAGTAAAAACACCTTGATCCTGGAGCGGGAAGGGCTTCCTGGGAAAACATGTTACGTAGTCCTCAACTTTCACTCTTAGCCCAAACATTGCAATTCCTGTAAAGAAAAGGTGAACTGCAAAAATAAAACACGATGGGAAATAAGCGAGCAAAGGGCTAGACTACACAGGAGTATGTATCCTTCAGAGTGACAGGGCATGGAGAGTTGGAGCTCAGAAGCATTCTTCAGCTATTAAGATTTTAAGGGAAAGCTTTATTTCTGATTGTTTTTTTAAGAAGAGGAGGAGGAATTATGGTGGAATACAGTGATATTTTTCTTTTTCTTCTGTTTAATACAGAAGAAAATATGCAAATTCGCTCTTGAAGGTAGGATCACAACTTTGTGACTATTGCCCATTAGGGAGTAGGGTATGCTATTTCAGTGACTGGGCAAAGCATGCATTTGCTTGTACGGGTTCTGTTGCTGTTCTGTAGCAGTTAGTTCAGTACAATAATAAAATGTTACTTTTTAAAGAAAAGGGCAGCTGTGACTTACTAAAGCTACTGATATACCACAAAAAGTCTGGTACAGTACTGATGGTGTTAATTTGTTTTTCACAAATTACAACCACAAATCACAAACAAATTTCGGAGTTACTGAGTTTGTGTAGTACTCAAAGCATCCGCTGATGTTGAAACTAATGAAAGTAAAACACACATAGATGTCTGAAAACCTGTTTTTTGTTTTTCTAGTTTTTCTATTGTTTGTGACCCTACTTTTTATGGTATATTTTTGAATGTGCTGTATGATAAGAAGAGGGAAGAGACTGCTGTCTTTCCTTTTCATAATCCAGACAAATACCAGTTGTTTTAGAAGCACACACTCTGCTTATTTTTTCTGTTCTGTTCATCTCTACTACAATGATTTTTACCTGCTCTAACCTACTTATTTGCTGTAGATGCTGAAGTATGCACAGTGAATCTGAATGAGCATAGTCTATGCTGAAATGTGCCAGTGCTGTCTACTACATCAAAAGCTGGAAGTCAGAACAGACATGACAGAGAATTCAGTAATAACTACTCTTTGTTTTTAAACAGGAGTAACAGGACCTTCAGGTGTACCCGGACCACCTGGTAGTCCAGGGTTTGATGGCAGACCTGGGCAAAAAGGAGAAGTTGGTCCTTATGGTCCCCCAGGTAAGCAAATGACTTCTTTGAAGACTTGATGCCTTCATAGAAAAATAACATGAGAGATTAGATATGAAAGTACCTAATCTTAGTTCTTTAGATACATAGGCAGAGCTAAACAGCACAAGAGGTTGACAAGATCTGAAATTGTCTGCAGGTGCTGCAGGAAAAGCAGCTAGATGTTAGAATCCAGTAGATGGTTTTTAAGGTCTCTTTCAACGCAAACCATTCTGTGTTTCTATTATGAGAGAGGGAAAGAGAGAGGGAAGATAATATGGTCACAGTATCACTACAGATATTGTTGCTTCCAAGAGCTTACTGACATTTGAATGTTTCACAAAAGGTAAGTTTTAAAAATTGTCATATGTTTTGAACAATTCTAAAGTTTATCAATAGTTAGTTAAACCAGTTCTTGAGATTCTGTTATGTAGTATGATTACAACCTGTTAAAATTCAAAGTGTTTTTTCCTTAGATGCTCTCAAATGCATTATAGTAACTACACAAATACCAAACGATTGTTTACTGCTATTTAAGTTCAGGCAAGCTAACTCTCAGATACCAGGTGATGTCTGTAGAGATTAGAGACCACTCTTTCTATTGTAGGGCCCAGAGGAATCCCTGGTCCACCTGGCCCTGATGGTTTGCCTGGGGCTATGGGCCCACCAGGTGCAGCATCTGTTGCTCATGGCTTCCTTGTTACCAGACACAGTCAAACCACTGAAGAACCACAATGTCCATTTGGAACAAGGCTGATTTACCATGGCTACTCCCTGCTTTATGTACAAGGAAACGAAAGAGCACATGGCCAAGATCTGGGTAAGGAGAGACTAAAATAGTATTCAAGTAAAATGAATACAGATTCAACAAACTGAATGTTTCTTTCATTTGTAAAGCTGTATGGAGCATGATCGGTATGATGGAACTCTGTTGGCTCAGCTGAAACAGAAATTTAAGGGAAGTCCTCTACTGGTACCTACAGCTAACTAATGGGAGGGCAGATAGAAGATGGATCCAGACTCTTCTCAGAAGGGATCAATGATACTAGAAGAAGCAATAGACATAAGGATGAGATACTCTAGCGAGATAAATGATTTTTTCACTATAGCTGTGCTCTGGCCCTGGAGTAAGAACCTGAAGAGGTTGTTGCATCTCTCTCTTTGGAGATACTCATAACTCAATTGAGTATGGACCCGAGCAATGTGATCCAATTGGCAGGGGTTAGGACAGGTGACCTCTAGAGATCTATTCCAGTCTAAATTATTATTTAATTGTGCAGGCAAGACTAGGATATCCAGACTATCTATCAAGATAGTATTTGTTCTGGACCCTTCAGAGCAAGTGTTGTCTGCTTTTAAGCTGCTACTGTAAATGTTTGATTGGCAACTGGCAATGGTTTAACAAAAATAGGCTAACAAGCAACCTTTCACTTTTCAGGCACTGCAGGGAGCTGTCTTCGTAAATTTAGTACTATGCCTTTCTTATTCTGCAATATCAACAACGTATGTAACTTTGCGTCGAGGAATGACTATTCCTACTGGCTGTCCACTCCTGAGCCCATGCCAATGAGTATGGCACCTATCACTGGTGAAAGTATCAGACCATTCATCAGCAGGTACAATTTAAATTCTGTTGTGTTTATAAAGTGAAAACTGTGAAAGGTGTGCACAGTACTTTATGTCCTTGCAAAAGACTCATATATGTTTTTATTTCTTGCCTTTAACTTTAAAATTTGAGTTCTTTTGATGAAGTGCCTCAAAGTGTGAATGTATTCAGTTCAGACTTTGATCAAAAATGAATTTATTTTGGAGGAAACCCAAACAAATAAGGTAGTCTGTTTTGAGTCTAATTGAAACAAAAATATTTACTTTGAAATAATGTTTTGCAAAAGCTGTGATGTGCTTTGAAGGAGAGAAAGGTTTGAATTTATTCACAATTCCTATCCAAAACAATTCAACTTTTCTTTGTAGCTAGAAACTTTTCAGGGCTCGGTTTTCTTCTGCCTGCTAATGGCAGCATAATTTATCTTACAGTAGACTGCCAGGCTTCTTTTGGACAGGCTGCTTGAACACAGCTATTTCCATCTGACTTACAGGAAACTGTTGCAAAATCAATAATCTATATTTTAGTAAATCTGGAGTCTCAACTAGCATAAATCGTGGCACTTACATTGGACATAAGTGTTCTGTATCAGTCCAACATCCTAAAATTTTGGTCAATATTAAATCTTCAGAAAAATATCCTGGTGTAACGTGTGTAGTGCTGAAGACAAAGGTGTGAGCAGTAGTGTGGTAAACTCTACTGCTGTCATAAGTCAAGAGTCTGAGCAAGGGAAGATCTAGTCTAAAACTCTAATGATAATCAGTAGATCTAAGCATTACTTAGGTTCCCATAATTGCTTCTAACCTTTAATAGCTCTTGATTGCTCTTCCTGCTGTATAATGTGTATAGGAATGGAGATTGTTGGCTTTGCTTTCTCAGTCTGGTATACATCATGTAAGAGAAAGGACAGTTAAAATTATTAGAAAGTTGTAGTCTCGATATTTTTGTATGTTCAAAAAACCTATTTGTTCCTACTGCAAAAGATCTCATATTTACTTTTCCATAATAGAATCCATTGTGCTTTGTGCTCGTCCTCCATACTCGTGGTTTAGTGGCAAAAAAAAAAAAGTATATTCCTTGAAAATTAGATGGGCAGATTCTCAAGAGAGACTAGTTTCTGTTGGTCTTGCATCTTTGGGTGTTAACTTGATATTGGTGGAAGGGATCTGACTTGCAGAAAAATTCGAATGACCGATCTTAGAAATTCAAGTTCCTTTTACGCCATCCATAATCAAACGTGACATTTTGCGCCTTTGACCATCACTTTTGAAAATCTTGCTCAGTTACGTACCAACAAGCATTTTGCTTTCTTATGCATGTGGAGTAGCTTTCATACCATTGAAATGCATATGTATACATGTATATGTTGCATATGTAGGTTGATCTGAAAGTACTGCCTCCTATTTTTTCCCTTGGAAACTGTAACAGGTATAAAGAGCACAATAAGTCTATTTCTTAGAGTATGTTCCCAGCTACAAAACATTATTTTTCAACATAGTCATCACCATTAGCTGTTTTGTCCCCTTCCCCCATCGTAGCTAGTTCAAAGCTCTTTCAATAAGCTATGCTAGCTCCTGCACTAGGATTCATTGACCCATTTGAGATAGGGGGGTTCCATGGATGGACAACAGGCCAGGGGCTGAGTAAACTGCCCCATGATCAAAGAACCCGAAGTTGCTGGCCCGACACCAGCCTCTGAGACAATTATTCATTGCTTGTACTTTCCAAGTCCATTCCGTGTCCCTCACTGCCCCTGAAGGTATAGAACAACAACAAAAAAAAATCACTTGAGCTCCCACTCCTTGAACTAAACACCCTAAACCCCTGAAATCTCCTCTTAGTTTGGAGGCTTCTCTGAGCAATTTCATCACTGCCCACCTGAACTATGAGTAAAGGAAAATAATTAGTGGACCTAACCAGCTTTGGGAGTTTCCTGGTTATGTCCCTGACCTGGACCCTAGGAAGGCAGAACACTTTCCGACGGTTTGGGTCCAGTCTGCATATGGGGCCCCCCGTTCCTTTGAGAAGGGAGTCACCCACCATGACCACCCTTCTGTATTTCCTGACAGAGACAGTCTCAAGGTGTGGGGGTGACGGGCTCACCTTAGGCTCCCTCCTAGGCAGATCACAGCCTCCCCACTCACCTCCCCTTCAATTTCTAGCATCTGAAACTTGTTGCTTAGAGGGACCTGGGGAAGCAGGGTAGGCTGAGTTGGGACTCTCTTCCAACCCTCCTGATCAGTAAGGTCTGTCTGACTGTGACGGGGCAGGGGGGCCACCACTTTTCTGGGAGTATGTCCCTGGTACCCTTCCTTCTGGCACACCAGCAAGTCACTCCTCCAGTTGATCGCCTGTTCACACTCCCTGATGGACCTTAGTCTCTGCACCTCTTCCTTGAGCTCCACCACCAAGCTGAGCAGCTCATCCACCTGCTCACACAGGTGGAATCTCTGCCACCCTCCCCAGGCAGCAGCAGGCTCAGGCAGTCTCTGCAGCCAGAGACCTGAACAGCTACCTTTCTGGGCAGTCCCTCCATCTGGATCACCACAGTCTTCTTGGAATAAACCCACTGTCTGGTGGAGACCATGTTTAGGCCTGCAGACTCAGAAACAGTCAAGAGGAAAGCCGGTCTCCTGAGCAAGGACGGACAAAAGTTACTGTCCACACCACCTGACCCACCTCCTACACCCACAGCTGCAGCACTGTATGGGCAGCACGGGCTGTGCTCACTCACTGAGCCTCCCTGTTCTCAGTGGGCAGCAACAATGGTTACTCACCTGGTGTTCTCTCCAAAGCTATTTAAAGCTTATTATCAGGTGTGAACGTTAAGGACAGGTGTTTAAACTGGGCTGCTAATGTGTCAGCTCTACCCTTGCTGACTCAGGAGCCTGCCCACAAGCTGCCGCCTCCCCAGCATGGCACTGTTGCTAGCTTCAAAAAAAGCCTTAAAAAGAGCTTTTTTGTTGGCCTTTTTTACTCCAGATCCCTTGTCCAGTGCAGTCTTACCTGCTCTGAAGCTAGTCTCCGCAGCAAATGGCTTGCTATTTGTCTCTGATTACAGTAGACCACAGTCTACTACAGTGATATCTGCTGAGTTACAATGTTGGACCGTTTGCCTCTGGCATTCATGACACTGAGTACTTTAAGGAACAGTGTGCAAATGGGATTAGCAAAAGACAAACGCATTTAAATGTTCAGATCAGAAGTCTCTTTTTCCGTGCTCTTGTGAGCAAGACTTAAGTTAAATGGTCCCTAAGTACATGAGAAATGAAAAAGAGGCAGATGTTTTTTTTTAAATGAAATAGTTTGATGTGTTTCTGAAGGTGACAATATTTTCTAATTCAGACTTTCTGAAGGAGGTCTCTTCAGAAAAAAAGAGGTTTAGGCCTCATGTTCATGCGTCTCATTCACATCTTGGTCTTTCTAGATGCTCTGTGTGTGAAGCTCCTGCTATGGTAATTGCTGTTCACAGTCAAACAATCCAGATACCACCATGTCCTGAAGGCTGGAGTTCCCTTTGGATTGGTTACTCCTTTGTCATGGTAAGTGCACTGGGGCTTACTCTGAGCTGAGAAAAGCATTTCTTTCAGGTATTTGATATACACTCTCACTCTGGGAAAGCTAACCATGTCACTCTATGTCTCAGGAGGGCATTAGGTCTCTGTGTTTCCTGATGACTTGACAACAGTTCAGACTAATTATTAAATGAGAATAACACAACAGCAGTTTGTTGTTCATTTTCTGGGGTATGTACACAGCATATTTTGTTGTTTACATCTCCAACACAGAATTCAAGTGTGGAATAAAAGAGGAAATAAGCATAATTTCGATGGTCCTTCCACATCTATGTTGCAGCATCCTCCTCAGGCAGTAGCATATCTTCCCATTTCTTTTGATAGATGAAATTTTATTTTTCAAATAGCATTTTTGATCAGTTATCCAGTTTCTTCAGCTGTATCCATGCTACAAAAATCAATAGGCCCATGGAATAGTCTGAGGAGACAATCTGTAGTCCACCATAGTGGTTAGTATGCCCTTCCATTCTACTAGTACAGACATAACTTGGGTTTTGCTGTCAGTCCTCAGGGATTTTTGTGCATGTAGCTGTCCTGAAGTTCATGTTGGTGATGTGCTGTGCTGCCATTGAACTAGTCAACCAAGTGCTATCCTAGAAGCTCTTCAGCTCCACCTTCTTGCTCCTCCTTGAACAGAGGAATGAAACAACAGACACAACAGAGGATGAGGAGAGGGTGAAGAGAGACACGTGAAGAAGTATTTTTGCAAGAGAGATAACAGAAATTGTAGCAGAAATGCTGAAAAGTTCCTTTCTCACTGATGGTTTTTGTATTTTTCTAGCATACCAGTGCTGGTGCTGAGGGCTCTGGCCAGGCCCTGGCGTCTCCTGGTTCCTGCCTGGAGGAGTTCCGCAGCGCTCCCTTCATTGAATGCCATGGCCGGGGCACCTGCAATTATTATGCAAATGCTTACAGCTTCTGGCTTGCCACTGTAGAGAGAAACGAGATGTTCAAGTAAGTTCATGGTTTATTTATTGGTATTTGAGATTCTGTCAAGCCTTGTCTTTGAATAACGGAAGTATTATTTGAGTGTAATGATATGGTTGAAGTATTGGCTGTGCTCCAGTGTGGTTAGTATGTATAGTTAATGATTTAATAACAAAAAGGAAAAATTATCATAGCTTTGGGGGGAATTAATGAGTGTATCTTCCTTTAGTATTTATAGTTTGTCATTTGCGCTTGGTATTTTGCTCTTTGGCATAATCTAAAAGTGTTTTAATTTCCACTATGTTTGATTGTATGCACTGAGTTGTAGCTGGGATAGGCTGACATCCTGATTGAAATTAAGTTAGAATATAACATTTTTCCCAGTGGATGTTAACGTGTAATAGAACCACTTGAAATTAGTGCAGGTGTTGAACATGGAGAGGGAGGAAACTAAGTAAGCTGAACAGTTATTTACTGCTCTGCAATGATGGAGGAAGTACGTCTGGATAAAATACAGCTGAAGTCTTAGGCATTTCTTAAGTCCTTCTAAGATTCTAATTTCAGGAATTTAGCGATAGTAGTATTTGTTCTGGTCTTCTGCACATAACTGTGTTGTTCAACTCAATCTCATTTCTTCCTTCCAGATTTTATTAGCATGTTAGTGTATAGACTAGTTCCCAGGTCTACAAAGCTTACCTGATTAGCAGATGTTCCTCTGGAGTGCAGGCAAACATCCCCTCCCACAGTATTCCAGGCTGCCACCCTGGGTACCCTTCATCTGTTCATGTCTTTTGCTCGTAGTTGTGACTGCTCCTTTGCCTGTCTCAGTCAAATTGAAGCAAGATGTTGAGCCAGTTCTATGTCTATGAGATAACTGCCAAATAAATAGGTGGAAGGGTTGAGCACTGTGTCTGATATTAACTGGGGCTGTGATTGTCTTTATCAGTCAGCAAATCTACTAAAAGAGCCCATGTGCTAATTTTGGGGAGAGCACTGGTTCCCTTGCAAGAAGGAAAGCAGGTCAGAAGAATTTAGAGGAGTCAGCACCGGAGTTATTTATATTCATTGAGTCCTACACAGGTCCAAGGTTTTCAGTTTCCTTGCTTAACTATTTTTTTTTTTTTTACTGCCTAAATTTCAGCATGTTTTCAAACTTGTGATTAAGTAGGTTGTGTTTTCTGCTTAAGAAAGCCTTCAGCCTAATGAATTCTGAGGTAACTGCATACGACCTCTGTTTGTAACTCATCTTCTGACAGTTTGTGATCTACATTTGAAAGTGAATATACATCGAAGAAATCAGGGATAACTTCTTGATTCAGCACAGCTTAAAGAGGCATTTGACTGCATGCAGAGTTTGCCTTGTCAATTGAATCCTGACTATTTGTAGTAACAGTTGTTAATGAGTCTTTTCATTTCTCTAATTTTAATAGGAAACCGACTCCGTCAACTTTGAAAGCAGGGGATCTGCGCTCAAACGTTAGCCGTTGTCAAGTCTGTATGAGAAATACATAATGACTTTTGAATTTCAACTTATTTCACACAATATGGTGCTATTTGTTTAACAGCAATGAAGCCTAGACATATATCATATGTACCTCATTGTTGTCCAATATGAAAACAGTAAAGTGCCTTTTAGGAACTTGCATAACTAACACACACTGCTTTACTGGCCCTGTCCTTGCTGAAGAAGAAAAGAGACAACAAAGATAAGCTTCAAATGTTGACATGCCAAATGGCACTTTTGATCAAAAAAAATATATTTTTTATATAAATGCAATGCACTGATAGAATAAAAAGTCAGCGTTCGTCCAGAAAAATGCAAAGGTGCTAGGAGGTATGCAGTTCTGCCTTATACTGTTGGACTCCCCTTTCTCATTCTTGTATTATATATTTAGATTCATTTTTCTTCCCCAGATGAGTTTGTTGTTATCATTATTTAGGTGTCTCAAAATCCCAGACTCTTGTGTATGTACTTATTGTTCCTTATTGTACAAAGCAATACTAATGTTAAAAAAAAAAAAAAAAAAAAAAAAGGAGTTTTGGGATTACAGACTGTGGTTAAGCAACAAATAACCATCTTTTCAAAGCATAGATCGCCATCACGCAAACCTTTGCTTCTGTTGTAGTCCTTAGTGCTATTGGTTTTAATGGGACTACACCTGGAAGAGACTTCCAAATTGGTCTCCCAATAGGCAAGTAAGTGTTTCTGCTATGTTGGTACTATGCAGCTTCTTCATGCAGTAGAACAAACTTTCCTGTGGAATAAAGAATGATCCAGCAATGGTCAAGAAGAAAATATATAAATGTGTTAGTAATTTATATAGATATCAACCATTAGGCTTTCAGTTCATCATTACAGTAAGAAGCTTACAGAAGTTTTCTTCTTTGCAGTGTCGTAAATTCGGTTTTAAATACCAAAATGTGATGTGAAATGTTCATTTCATATAGGTCATTTCAATTCCAAATTTGCAGAGACTGAACCCAGGTTAATAGCTATTTGTGTTTATTATAGTCAATCCTGCTTTGAGCTTATAGTCTTTATTCTGTATTTAATATTTTTCAGGGTTTTAAACACTACTCACACACTGAATGACTTGATTTTGAGAAGTATAAGGCCTTAATTTTGTTAATACTGTGCCAAAAAAATCTTTACAGTGGCCTCATTAATATTTCTAAAGAATTTCTATGCAACGATACCAATGTTTGAGCACATCTGCATCCAAAAGTGTTTTACAGACTATAATCATGCAAATACCAAAAGTTTTTTTTTTTTTACAAATGCCAAGGCCTTTGTGTAATTTCTTAAATGTGTATTATTTCTTAAAAATTCAAGTTTGTAATAAAACTATTTGTGTAAAAAAAAAAAAAAAAAAAAAGAAGGAAAGAAAAAGTTTTTACTAATTTGTTATTAGCATTCATTTACAGCAGTGAATTAATTTTGAATAAGCCACCAATAAATGCACAAGCTTGATGCAATCACAGATTATTTTTGTTTTGCACATCTTGCAGATGTACAAAGCAGCTTCAAAATAGGCAACTAGGATGATGTACTGACACACCTCAATTTTTACTTGTGAGAAGTGGTACTGACAGACAAAGCACGGGCCCTCCATCTGTTACTGAATGTGTTTGGTGTTAACGTGTTACAGGAATGGTCAACCTTCATTATAAGCTCATGGGAAGCGATCAAGTTATACAATTTTTTTTTTTCTTTTAATTCTTCCCTTGAATTTTCCAAGAATAAATCAGAAGTAAATTATACAGGGTCAAAATCCAAGTGTGTGGTATAATTTTGCTCGTAGGCCGTGAAGGTGAATCTTTGCTGTGGTTGTCTGAAGAGGAAATGGGCTGTGCTATCTTTTTTTCCATGGCAAAAGCACATGATTTATTAATGCTGTGTATTGTTCTCCTGGATTTGTGAGCAGGCTGCTGCTGTTGTTCTGAGCTCGCTTTCACTGTGATTCCTTGGGAATGTTGGCTGGCCAAATGACTGAGTGCCCCAGAAAAGAAATTGGCCATTCCCTTTAGTGCTGGTTCTTACTCTCATGAAGATTCTGACAGATGATCATTCCATTTATAAATCAGCAGTCCTCAAAAGAGTTCTTTACAAGCCTGTGAACTATGGGCTGTTTCTGTATAATCAGCTTGGAGCAGAGATTTCCAAAGGCTGCATGTTTCTCAGAGGAAGAGGGGAACGTAGGGTGATTCCTCTTATCTATGAAGAATCAAGTAGACATAGAGACCTTCTCTAACTCAGAGGATCCAAGCTGCCTCTCAGACTTTTTAATTGCACTCTACAGCTTATCTTCATGTCAGCTAGGGATTTGATTTGCTTGGTTCAAATCATCTCAGTCGGTTTTATGAAGTCCTGCATGTAAGTTTAAATCAAGATAATAATGCCTTTTGCTCATAGAGGGGCTGCTCACTGCAGGTGGCTGTTTACTAACCTCTGTTTTCTCGAGGAGGAGTATTTTGAAAGCAAGGTCCTTTGAGGGAAAAAAAAAAAAAACAACGAAAAAACAACCTATTTGAACTATAGCTTTATGTCTTACTTCTCCAGTAATAAGAATTTATTCCAAAACCTACAACTCATAAAATAATCTAACCATTCATCATGCTAGTATTGTTTCTGAAGTCAGTGATTTCACTTGTCAGTGTTACTGAATGCAACTCAGATCTCCTAAAGGTGCAAGCTGAGTTTGGCGCCCTGAGTGTGGAGAGCTCATGTACTAAAGCAGTGCAGGTGTGAAACCCATTCTTATTTTCAGAAGTCTGTAAGCATCCCGCAGTTGGCCATTTGGGGCCAGCGTTGTCACTTCAGTACAGTTGTGGACATTGTGTGAACAGGCAACTGCAAGCACATCCTCTCTAAAACCATCTTTCGTAAGCTTCATTTGAAGGACAAAGCTTTCCTAAAGCAGCGTGGCTTGTTTAGTAGGCCTGACTGTTTTTGAATGCAGTACTTGAAGAGTAACTTTCATGACCCAAATAAATACATTTCTAAAACAGCAGGTGGTGCCCTTGCTCTTTTTATGGTGAGGTTGATACTAACCACTTCAAACTAACAAATGCTGTGTTCTCTAATCCACTAACAGGTACAGTGGGATGGCAGGGGTCTGTGTTCCTGAGTCTCTGTTTCTATGCAGACATGTTTGAGTCAGCAGCAGTTTTCTTTTTCAAATAGGAACAGAACAGTGTTCAGTAAAAACTGACCAACAACCGCTCCCCAAACAGATTCTGTACACAGACAAAATAATCATACAACGTAATGAAGTAATCCAATGTATGATCTCTTAGCCTGTGCGTTTTTTTCTGGCAGATGTACATTCAACTTAAATATATACTTTTTTCATTTTCTTAGTGGTAATGTCCTTGACAAAATACACTGTATTGCGTTTTGTTGCCTTTTTTCCCCCCTGTGAATCAGGTCTTCTGAAAACAGTATCCTTTTGTTAGTCTCCCCAAAATTGTATCGAAGCTATATCTTTTTATGCCTGAAATCATAAACCTCTGACTTTCTGAGGGTTTCTTTTCCACCTTTCATTTTTGGGAGTAATCTACACTAAATATGCAGGACAAAATACAAACATCTGTGATGCGCAAGGCAGTTGGGTCCCAGAAGATCCAGTAAGCAGCAAAAAAGGCACGTGGCACAAAGAAACACTCCTGATAATTTGAAATCACAGGCATCTTGGTATCTTCCTATAGAGAAGCCATGATGCCCCAACCCTGGAGGTGCTCAAGACCAGGTTGGATGGGGCCCTGGGCAGCCTGAGCTGGTGGGGGCAGCCCTGCCCACAGCACAGGGTTGAGGCTGGGTGGGCTGCTGTGGAATTTAGCAGCATTTTTGTTGACGCTGCAGTGGAGTTACCTCTGTCTTTGCTGTTCACATAGCAGCAATGGCGTGCTGCCAGTGCATTTCTACTTATTCATACAGAAATAATCTTTCCTGTGAAGTTCACATTCTGAATAAGATAACACAGTGAGAAAATGAGACCAGTGTGGATGCTTAAATGCATACATCATCCTCAGGCTAATGCTGAGACCAGTAGGGGACTAGAATATAGTTAATCATTATTAAGAAAAGAATTATCCTATGGTCACGTGGATGCATTCAGCCTCTCTGTTTCCAGATTGAAGTAGGAGCGTGGAAATTCCTCAATTCATCTGTTATCGTATAGTTTATTTAATATGATATTACTTGTATTATTTGTAATATATGTAATATTACTTGTAAATCTGTAATATTGGGAGGATCAGTACAGTCTGATCCTATTCAAAGATTATTATGGAATCACAGAATTGCAAAGATTGGAAGGAACCTCTTAGAACCATCAAGTCCAACACCCTACTGCTAACAGCTGAGCAAGAAAGATGTACTAGCAATTAGAAAAATGTCAAATAAAAAGTATATGTCTTAAAATAGTTATGGGTAACAGAAGAAATTCCCTCCAAAAAATGCAAAGGAAGAGTTTGTGGTTTGGTTATTTATTTTGAGCCAACAATGTGCTTGCTGTGTTGCTTGAAGTATTAGTACCTATGGGATAATGAATCAGAAATAGTGCTTGTGAGCCCAGTAATACTTCCCATGGTAAAGGTACTTCACCCAGCTGGGATTTCCAATTCCACTTCGTCTTCACCTCCCACCATAAAAGGAAAATACTTCGTGCTGAATATTCTTTCTTACATGCAGTGTTGATTTCTAAATACATATTCCTTCTCTTTGTCTTCAACCCAAAGAGAACAGAGCATAACGAAAGATTTACAAATGCCTCAATGTTTTAGTTTTGCATATGCTAGAAAGCTGCCTTTATTTTCTCCTAGCTCTATGCAGTCAGCTGTATTTATTATAATTGGTGTG
The DNA here is from genome assembly GCA_028571105.1 of Tragopan temminckii. Taxonomy (NCBI): domain Eukaryota; kingdom Metazoa; phylum Chordata; class Aves; order Galliformes; family Phasianidae; genus Tragopan; species Tragopan temminckii. The sequence goes on along the minus strand of JAOWBP010000001.1, from coordinate 114,883,081 downwards.
CAGAGGACAGAAGATTTGACAGAGTGAAAGTTATAGATGGAACACGATCATCTGATGCTCTGTCAACTTCTGTCTCGTCTAAGAAAACATGTTGTGTTTCATGCAGAATTGTGGCAGGCTTCATTTGTCATCTCAGCTGCATGAAGTATGATTTACACCGTAGTAAATAAGCATGTACAATGGCCTGGGCAGGGGAGAAAGCCCTTGTAGAGCAGTTTAAAGAGCGCCGATCAAACCTTTTTATTATTCTTAGTGCACTGCTTTTATACTGGTATAATTCACCATATTCTTTCTCTAGAAAATCCCTCCCAGGCTTTCACCATGGTGGTTATTTTTCACTGCCAGATCTTGGGGAGAGTTCAAAGTGGAGAGTGTTGGCACATACCCAGTGCCAAAACTTTTCTGATCTTTGTGAGCATCATGGTGGGCAGTGGAAGATGCTGCCCTCTTCTTATTTCCTCTAAATAATTAGAGCAGCATGTTTTCCAGACTAATCTTGGAAATGAACCTATTTGCAAGACATGATCAAAGTGGTAGTCAGATCACAGGGACTTGAAATGCAACCACGTGAATCACATGTCAAGAATTGTTTCTGTGTACCCCCTTTAAAAATATTTCTGGGAATTCCCACACTATCTGTGATGCCTGGGCACTGGCTCCAAGGCAAGTCACAATGAGTAAGGTTTTATATTTGTGTAGAGATTTACTGCCTATTACTGTTCTGTAGTGTCTGCATGACTTTGGCACTGAGAACACAGACAGGTAAGAAGGTGTGCATATCTGGTGGAAGTGAATGACAGTTCTTGGTAGCTCAACAGGCATGGCTTGGAATGAAAGGTTGGCTTCCTCTCATTTCCAAACAGATGAGCTTTTTCTCTGTTCCTGGAGTTGCACCAGGCCAGGTTGGATGGGGTCCTGGGCAGCCTGAGCTGGTGGGGGGCAGCCTGCCTACAGGTGAGCTTTGGTGTCCATTCCAACAGAAACTGTTCTGTGATTCTGAGATTTTTCACACATTTTCTGGCCACTCTTAATCAGCACTTGGGGGCTGTCAGCTGTCGCTGATTGCAAGTGCTTATAACACTGTCCCGGCCTTTCAGCGTTGTCCCTGCACTAAGAAAAGCAGTTAGCCCAAGGCAATGAGTGATGCACCCTGTCTTATTCTCAGCCTCCCTTTGCCAATAATAAACACATAAAAAGGAAGAGGACTGCTGGCATTCCAATAAAGAGAAGCTGCAGCTCACCTCCTCTGCTCTGAGATAAACATTTTTTCAGGGAAAGATGGTGAACTCTCTCATTTGGGAGGGAAGAAAGCTGCAAAGGCAATGTGAGAAAATGCTCTGTCTGGATGATGTATTTGCATTATAACTACAGTTGCTTGGCGTAAGAAAGGCAGTATCTGAAACACTATAGTACCTATAGTTGTAGGGTAAAGATGGGGATTTCTTAGCAGGATCAAATAGGCTGAGTAGACTGTAAACAAAACCATATGCATCTGAAATAAAAGTTGTGTGCTGATGCCAATGATGACCATGATGGCCAGTGGTGCAAACCGGACGTACAGCATTTCCTACAGGATGACTCCGTGATCTGAGGACCAGACATACAAAGAGAATCATTGAAGTTCTGCCCAGATAAAGTGCTCTGGAGCCCTACAGCCACTCACCTTTTCAGAAAACTGAAAAATGGTCAAAGCCTGGGATTCTGGAATGGCATTTGTGTTAGTATCTGGGAGCTGTGGCCAAGTGCTTGATTTTCTGATAGGAAAAATCAGAGTTCTTCTAAGTTACTTTAGTACCAACACTGTTTTTTCCTGGTCTATTGTGGTCAGAGAAATTTAGCCAACAGACGTAAATTAGTAGCTGCTAATAAGCAGATTTCTTTTCAGGAACACACAGTACAGTGGACATTTTTAACGTCTTTTCTTCCTAGCAAATTGCAGAGGATCACAGAGAGAGGGGGAGAGGTTTTGTAGTTGTTTGTTTGCTTTTGCGAGGCACAGAACATGACCCCTCAGGAATGTGTAGGAGAGGAAATGAAAAGCAGACGTGGGAAGCTGAAAAAGCAGCACTTCTCCTCTATCATTAAGTGTATAATAAGGTAGATTACATCAGATGTTGGCCTAGTCTCCCTGGTGAACAGGTGTCATAGCTACAGTACTGTCTAATCAAATATTAACTCCTCATGTGGCAGCAAGTGCTAAGCAAAGGCACATGTAAGATCATCTGCCTCCGTTTCCACGCAGCCCACTCTTCCGTGGGATACTGGGCTTCCATAAAGGACATTCTTGTCGTGTTTATGGAGTGAATCGAATGTAGTGGGGTTGTATAGACTCGTGACAACCAATTTTTTTCCACTTCCTGTAGGAAAGTGCATTGGATACGAGCATATGAACAGCCACAAATGCAGACAGATTGTTTTAAAGGAAACCCATAGGACTTTGGAAGCAAATATCTCCGGTCATTATTTAGGATAGACGGATACCCAAGCTTTTTGATGCATTGTTTACAACAGCAAGGAAATAACATTGCTCTCATTTTATAAGCAGGAAAAAAAAAAGAATAACTCGTAGTAAGGAAGGAAAAAAGTCAGTTTTGTAACTCCTGAACCAGGTCTGCCCCTGCTGGATCATGCCCTGCCCCAAACTGTCTGGCACTGCTGAGTAGTGAAGAAAAAAAAAAAGGAGTTTTTGCACGTTCCATTGCACATGTTAGTCTTCTTTATACATCTTACATAGAATACAAAGAGCTGCAGCAGTTGCACCTGAATCAGTTGTACAGGTATTGTATGTAGGATGTCAAATAACTCAAGTCCTTTTGTGTCTCCGTCACTTTCCTTGAGGAGAAGAAAATCGCTGAAGTATGTATTCAAAGTAAAGCCTCCAAAGCAAACCAATGATAGGTGAAATGAAGCAAGAAAAAAAAAAAATATATATATATATAAAACAAAGAAAGACAACATATTACTTATTTTCTTTTTCTTTGGGCTCCAAGAAGAGTCATTATTGAAGAATAAGCAACAGCTGGAAGAGGATGCTGTAGGTGAACATCCTGAGGTAAGGACTGCTACCAGTGGCCTTCTTGATCCACACTAGCACTTCTTGTTCTGCGATAAGAAGTGTGAAACTCCTACACACAGTTTGAAGGAAGGAACTAAGAAATATTCCTTTTTAATAGAGAAGGGACTTCGAACATTGGGTATACACTGACTATAAAAAAATTATTCAGGAGGCTCCATGAAGACTATCAATAGAGGAAGATTGGAGTTACTTGTCTGTTTGTTTGAGTTTTGTTTGTTTGTTTGTTTGTTTGTTTTGCTAAAAATGTAGATGCAGAAGTATGTTAAGATTTGGTAAAGTTACCCAGTCCTTTGATGGGAGTGCCTGGGCTGGCAAGACTGAAGAACTGAGGCATGTTCCAAGCTGTGTAATCACTTCCTGAAAAGAAAAGCACATCTGTTGTCCATATCTGTAGTTTCCTATGATCAGATTTTTTTGTTGTTGTTGTTCTAGTGGGATTCTTATTATGGGTAATGTATACGTGTGTTATCGACAACTATTTTACGTCTAAGAACTATTATTCCCTTCTCTGTACTACTTATCCAAAACACTAAAAATGCAGCTGACAGAAGAAAGAAACTGATGTGTAAGAGTTCAGAAGTCCCGTTCTACGGTTTTTAATCCCCCCAAAGGAAGGTGGGAGCTGTGCCAAGAGCTGGAGAGATCTAGGTGTGAATTTTAGCTCTGACTCAGCTTCACCTTGAATGCAAACCCAGGTGCAGGCTGTTCCCTCTCCCTCTTGCTTCTTTCTGGAAAGATGCCCAGAGGCGCAGGAAAGGGCTTTGGCAGGACTGTGAGCGGGGTGCTCACAGGGTGGGTGCATTGCAGGGTGAATTTGATCTGGGAGCGGGGCCTGGCCAAGGTGTGCGGCCTACAGATGCAACAGCCGCCTGCCCAGCAGTGCACATACAGCCGGCCTCATCCCACCCTTCTTCAAGTTGGTGGGAGCACAGCTGGCGAGGCATGAGAGCCCTGAAAAATCTCTGCTGAGATGTTTAAAAAGATATATCCATAGGAAGCTCTGCTAGGGCACCTGTTGGTGGTAAAGCCATGAGAACAACTCAGTCTTTTTCCTTCATCCTCTACTGCATCAGCTGTAGCATCCTGTGGGTGCTGTACGGGGACAGAGCCAGGGAAGGGGGCAAGGCTCCTTGAACTCAGCCTTCTAGAAACAAGACCAGTAAGAACTTGTCATTGTTTTTTACTAACACAAAATATTGAACTCTTGCCATTCTAAGTATTGTAGGGAAAACAAAGCATTCATCTGCCTCTTCTGGCAATTTTCATAGCTCCTGAGACTAATCTTGCAGCTGACAGCCTTCTTATGTTCGGTATTGGAGGCGCAGGCTCAGCCTCACACTGCAAAGAGCATCCTACATATTTTAATCTCTTCCTAGAATCATTCCCCTTCTGAAAGCTGAACAGCGCTACACTGAAAGGTACAGAGAGGACAGCACTGTGTCTCCAGGATTAGTATTCTCCAGTGGATGTGCTGACAGAAATGTACTGCCCTTAGCAAAAGGCACCGAGAGCAGGCTCTGCTGTGATCCCTGTGAACCTGTGGTCCTTCCTTGCATTTCATACTCAGTATCTGCTGTGAGTTGATCTAGATTTTAATGTTCTAAACCAGCGATATTTTTGGTGGGTCCTGGGGGGCTGCTTACAAAGAAAGAAACACAGAACAGGGCCGTTCTCTTGTTTTCGTGGGGGGAAGCGGGGACTCATTACCAGCAGAAAATCTGCAGCAGTGAACTTGCCCTGGTGGGACAGATTTAAGCACTTAATCCTTTTGCTGCTCCTGTTATGACAATTCCTAGAATATGGCAGCACTAACAGGATGTTTTTTGTAGAGATTAAGAAGGATTATTCATTTTAGTGACTCATCTCCAGCCAGTCCATTGTTGAAACTGTGGCTGGTTGTACAAACAGTGTGTTGTCCTGATGAAAGGAAAACAAGCAGGAGAGACCTGCTGCTTTCCTGCTACCATCTAGTCTGAGCTTTGCTCTCTGTTGTCTACGTAGCAGTTAAAAATCTCAGCAAATTCTCTTTGGTGTGTCCCATATGTTATGTTAACATCTTAGTTAAAAATCTGGTCCATAAGGTATGACCCAAGCATCTTTCTCTTGCTGTCCTTCATGGGCTGCTCAGAGACAAACCCACAGTGCCTGGCGATGTCTGCTCTTCAGTTTCGTTTCAGTGCTTTAGAGTCAGCATGCCAACCCTATGGGCACACCCCTGCTGGTACTACTGGGAATTCATGCAGTCAGTGGGAGGGCCCAAGGATATTTTCTGCAACAGAAGAAATCCTCTCTTGACAAAGTGACAGGAGCAGTAGAGTATCAAGATACCTTGGTTTCCTATGGCTAAATGGGAATTATAGTGCTGAGCTAGGCTTTCTGTTCCAATGTTCCTTTGCTACATATACAGAAAGTTTGCCCCTCTCCTATGGACAAAGTATAAACTTCTGATTGAATTCATTTTCTGTCCTCTGAGTCTGCTTGGATTAGGTTTAAATAGTGAGGGCAAACAACAAAAGCCTTTGCTTTAAAAGCAAACAGCCCAGCTTGCAGTGCCTCTGTTAATACTTCCTGGCACAAGTGAACAGCTTCCTATTTTTTCCTTATCTCCAAGCTTTTCTCTGTGAAAAGATTGCCACTTAAAGGTTTCCTAGTTGGCATAGTCACTGCCTTTCTAAGAACTGCTTCAAGACTTACAGTTATGCAAGTCTTCTTCTGGCTTATCGCATACTGCTTCATAGCCACGAACTGCAAGAAGGATTTTTTATTTTTTTATTTTTTTGAAGTATAATAAATGCATCTGAGATAACATTTTAGGAGATGCTCTCTAAGTAGCTAATTGCACCCAGCAACCAAACTAATTTTCTCACAGTGTTCATTTCACCATCATGAAAACAAAACAAAACAAAACAAAACAAAAAACAAAACCCTCTTGGATGAATAATTTTTCTGTTAAGCACGAAGTATGAGTTCTCTTGACTTCACTGACATGATACAAGCTGCCATCTGTGTGTCCTGAAAAAGCACCTGGCTTGTTTCCTTACCTGCTGCTCTGTCCTTTCTTGATGACCACATCGAGGCATATTGTACACACAAAAACATCACCAAATGCCAAATTTTTGACCTTACATAATGACATTTTGCAATACAATTGATCAACCTTGTTTCACAGGTGGAGAGAAGGCAAAGATTTTGGTATTTAAAGGGAGTTTAGAAAGAAGATGAAGACTGACTTTTTACACACTGAGCTGATAGTATTAGGACAAGGGGGAATGGCTTCAAACTATAAAAGAGGGGAAATTTAGGTCAGATGTTAGATGGAAATTCTTTACTCAGAGGGCAGTGAGATGCTGGCACAGCTGCTCGTAAAAGCTGTGGTGCCCCATCCCTGGAGGCACTCAAGACAAAGGTGGATGGGGCCCTGGGCAGTCTGAGCTGGTGGGGAGCAGCCCTGCTCATGGCACGAGGTGGGGCTGGCTGGGCTTTAAGGTCCCTTCCAGCCCAAACCATTCTGTGATTCTATGAAGATGCCACAGGTTAGGAGAAGATTTAGAGCCCAGCTCCCTCACACATCTAGTGCCACAATCTGAGGCCATGTTCGCAACACCCACTGTTGTCCTTGTGCCCACAATTACTGCCACAGTTTTACAGTTGTGAAAAAATATTCCTTCCAAAACACTGAGGCATGTTAAGAGATCATAGGATAACTCTACATTTACATCATGATTCAGTGCTGGTAAAGTGCTTGATCTTACATGTGTTATTGGATACACTTCTATGCATAGGTCACTGAGATTACATTAGGAATGCAGTGAAACTTGTCATTCAAATTAACTGCTAGTGGTAATTAATTCACAGTGGACTGCATGCATTTATGTGTCTCACACTGGTGTATGGCCATAAGAAGAGTGATTTTCTAATGAGTCAAACACCGGAACCTTCTTCGATGGGATTGTCATCCTCAGATACTTTCAGATGAACATGAAGAGGCCTTGGGTACTGCAGCAGAATTGCCAAGTCACGGCCTGAGCCAATAATTGAGCACCAGGTGAGAAGGCACGGCTAAACCAGGGGGCTTAGGTGCAAGCAATGCAGGAGTGACCAGAAGGGATGGAGGCAGGGTCCTCCCCTCCTCACCCTCATTTTAGGGTTAGCAGCAAAGGGAGCAGCATTTCTCTGAATAGAGGTTGTATTCCTCTTGAGCTGTCACCGGCTGTTGGAAGGGGTGAGCTAGTTTTTCTTCTTTGTTGTCTTCTATTGTTCCATAGTTCTTATATCCCAGGGGAAAATGCTATTATTGCCTTCTTTTGCCTCATGGGTACCAAAGAAAAAAGAGGGTGACGTTGCTAGCTATCAGCTGTCCTGTTTTCTTTCTTTGTGGCAGCTTCCGGAGGTTCCTGCTGTACTGTTTGCTCTGTTGGGGTTAGAAAGGCCACAAGCTGTGTGTGCATTATAATCAAGTGGCAAGAAGACATTTCAATTGGTGCAATTTCCAGGAAGCTCACGGGTCAGTTTAAGTCTCTATCACAAACTTGTAAGTTTTTTCCTAATGTAAATTGAAGCAAGGTTCACAAACAGTAATGGGAAAAACAAAAACTAAAAAACCAGTATTATTTAGCAATGTTAGAACAAGCAGACTTTTTCTAGAAAGGGATGCATTTTGCAGCAAATTGTTCGCAGGCTATGGCTGATGGCTTAATTTCCATTTCTTTCAGTGAACAATAGGATACATGGCCAGCTGGGATTTACTAGACACTTCCAAAACATCGTTATTTCCAGTTTGAAATGCTATCCACTGTGAAGTTAAATCCCTGCAGTGAGACTGCTGAGACTTTACACTCTGCCAGAGTAAAGGCGCTGCCCTGATCGCATGTAGTCCAACTGGAGCCATGTCTGGGAGAGGAAACCAAGAAGAGACAGGGCGGGCTGGAAACTCTGTCCCTGGTCATTGTGTTCACGGCTGCTATAAAAAGACTTGAGTCAATCATGAATTTTGTCAGAACATTCTAATACAGATAGAGGGAGAAGGTCACTTTGAAAATAGCTCCTATTTATTTGTCTGTTATTGCTCATAAGAAATTACGTACATGCACCAGATGCTAGATTGGCTGCGCCCTTTGTTCATAACACAGGCAATTAAAACAAAAAGAAGAATGCCCAAGTGGTATAGTTTTAATAAACTTGAAGATTAGCTACTAATCCCAAACCAGAATGAATTTTCCATGAGAGTGACTTGTAGATTTCTGTCACTATAAATCTTGCCTAGTGAAGTCCATTACCCCAAGAAATGTTCATGGACTACAGAAAAAAGCCAGGATCAGTGATGGAAAAAATAAAGATAAAACATTGTCTGGAAGGTGCTGTGTTGGTGACTTGTAGGTGTCAGCACACTAAACTCAGCTCTGCTTCTATTGTTATCTACAAGGTGAATAGCTTTGAGAAGTTAAATATCCATCCACCATCATTTCTATTTACGTTACTTTCTGTTAACATCATAGAATCCTTAGAGTTGGAAGGGACCTTTAAAAGCCATCTAGTCCAACTTCTCTGCAATGAACAGGGATGTCCATGAGTAGGCCATGTTGTCCAGGGCCTGATCCAGCCTGGCCTTGATGGGGCATCAACTACACGTCTGGGCAACCTGCTCCAGTGCCTCACCGCCCTCACTGTGAAAGTCTTTTTCCTTATATCCAACCTCAGTCTACCCTCTCTAAGTTTGAAACCATTTCGCCTTGTTCTGTCTCCACAGACCCTGCAAAAGAGCCTGTCCCTTTTTCTTTTTTCCTGTAAGCTTCCCTTTGCACACTGAAAGGCCACTATCTGGTTACTTTGGAGCCTTCTCTACTCTAGGCTGAATGGCTCCAGCTCTCTCAGATCTCCTCATAGGATAGGTGATCCATCTCTTGGATCATTTTTGTGGTCCTCCTCTAGATGCTCTCTGACAAGAAGCAGTGTTCCAAGTGAGGTCTCACCAGTGTGGAGTAGAGGGGCAGGATCATCTCCCTCGATCTGCAGGCCACGCTTCTTTTGATGCAGGACAGGATATGGTCAGCTTTCTGGGCTGTACTCAATACTTTCTTCCCTCAGCTTGTATTTGTAATGGGGGTTTCCTTGATCCAGGTGCAAGACCTTGCACTTGGATTTGTTGAACCTTCTAATATTCTTGTGGGCCCACTGCTCAAGTCTGTCTGTGTCTCTCTGGATGGCATCCTGTCCCTCAGGCATTTTGACTGCACTTCACAGCTCGGCATCATCTGCAAACTTAGTGAGGGTGTACTCCAACCCACTGTCAGTGTCACTGATGAAGATGTTAAATAGTATCAGTCCTAGTACTGACCCCTTAGGGATACCACTTGTCACTGATCTCCATCCATACCTGGTGCCATTGACCACCACTCTCTGTGTTTGATCCTGCATCCAGTTCTTCATTTATTGAACAGTCCAGCCACCAAATCCATATCTTTCCAGTTTGGAGAGAAGGATATTGTGGGGGACCGTGTTGTAGACCTTACTGAAGTCCAGACAGATGACATCAGTGGCTCTTCCCTTGTCCATGCATCTCACCAGGACCCATAGACCTGTGGATGTTCGGGTTCCTCAGGTGGTCATGAACCTGGTCTTTGCTTACAGGGGGAAGGACATTGCTTCCCCAATCCCCTCCTCCCAAACCAAACATATGAGGGCTGTGTGGCAAGCAGTTATCATTGAAAGACTCCGCTTGTTCAGGTGCCCTGTAGTAGGCACAGTCACAAGGCTCACTGATGCCTTAGTTTCTAACAGTCACCCATAGGTTTTCTACTTGCTCGTGAGTGTTCCGTACCAATTTAATAATACCAAGCCTTACTGCCACATCACTGCAAACTACAGCTATCACTAATATTTCTAAATGGTCATTAGGCATGCTGAGTGAAAAGATTTGGACTTTTGCTTGAGTATCTGAAATTGAGTTAAAATTATTCTATCTCTGGGACCCTGTAGAGAAACAAGTGTTTGAGGGGAGTAATTTACTTAAGAAAATGAAAAAAATCCCCTGCTCACAGCACACCTTTGCTGAGTTTGTTGTATGAACAATGTCAGTACAGCTTGAAACATGAAAAAGAAATTTGCTGCTGGTGACTCTTAGCTGCCTGAGGCCACAGCCAATACAAGACGTGCTGGTGCAGTTGAAATCCAAAATTGTGAACCAGAAGTCTTTTGTTTAGAAATTAATTATCATGCAATCATTGAAAGATTTGAGTTGGAATTCTAGTCCAACTCTCCTGCAATGAACAGGGACACTTACAGCTAGACCAGGGTGCTTAGAGCCCTGTTCAGTCTGTCCTGTAATGTCTCCAAATGTACATACTTTGTGATTCCACAATTCTGGTGAACAATATTATGCTGTGGAGCATGAAGAATATTCCTCCTGTTGAGATGCTATTCTCATCCAGTTTTGTACTTGTAATAAATTCTTGCTGGGCACAGTAGGCTAGACCTGTGCATCTTGACCACTGGCATAAATTACTGTACATTTTGTTGACTCAAAATTGCTTAGATATAGCAGAGACCATTGCTCTTTTTTGTTGATTTTTAATTGTGAACGGCAACTCGATCAACACAGTGTGGATGACTGTATTTCAATGCTCCCTCTCAAAAAAGCCCAGCTAAGAGCTGTGTTTTTTTTTCTCAGTCACCACAGTTCACCATCAGTATTTTTTGCGGAATGAGCATGACTTAAACAGTACATTTTGTTTCTAACGTGGTGTTCTTTCTTTAAAGCTCTTGGTCATTCACTATGACTGGTGACATTTCTGTGATTCCTGCAGCTTCTTCTATCTCCTTCCTTTTGCACATTATCACCAATCATCACTGACGTTCTTTGTTCCTGCCAAGATTTTAAACATTTACTCTGAGACTTTCTTTATTACTCTGCACCTTTCTAAAAAATGCATTGCACTGATCGCTGCTATTAAACCAGTTTCTTATTCAGCATCTAAGAAATAGTTCTTGAACATTTCCTGGTGTGCTTTTTAAAAATATCTTCTCACTTTAAAAATACTTACCAGTCTATAGCGTTGCCAATTAGTCTAAGCATTAAAAAATGGCTCTTCAAAGCTTGATAAAATGTAGTATTTGTCAGTACCAGTACTTAAGTCACTAAATTTGACCAGAGCATGATTACTAATGTACAGGAAAGCCTAAATCAGCAGTTATTTTCTTGTTGTTGTTCATCAAGATGAGCTCTAACATGGCAACTCTTGTCATCACCATCTATAAATGTTTTAAGGACTCTGTAGTTAACATACCCAACTCTCCACCTAGATGTTGCTGATACTGGTTCTCAAAGCTTTTCAGTCTCCCATGAGAAATGTCTGATGTTACCACCTAAAATGTGAAGCCCTTCTTCTGAGCACTCCTAAATTAGGTCCTACAGCACAGGTAATGCATGGATACTGCCTTCAGAGATTGCTTCCAACCCCAACATACTAATTGTACCTACGATTTCCTCAGATGCGCTGTCAACACTTATTTTAGTATTGTCTGTGCATACTGCTCCTAATTTTTCCCAACGCTTATTATCTTTTAACTGCTTCTCACTGAGCACACTGAGAACAGAATATGGAAGGTGGCATGTTTCCATGGCCCCTGAACTTTGACAGAATTGCTGTTTTTTGTGGAACTGGGTTTCAGGTTCTGAAGCAGTATCTGACACTTTTGTAATCAGTTAGTGGGATCCTGTAGCTGTGGCTTTAGACCACAGCTCTGTTGCCATAGCCTTTCTGAGCTCCTAATTCCCGAGATACTTTTTCTCGATAGCTGGGGGAGCTCTGGTTTCTGGACACATGTAGAGCCGAAACTGTGGAAGAGGGTAATTGAAGAGACAGGAATGGAAAGTATATAGCACTCTGAAAAATAAAAAATTCTGTGAAGCCCCTCCAAGTTTGATCTCACCCTCCTGGTTTATCCTTCGTTTGATCAGCGCTCTTGCACTATGTTGTCATTCCTTCCCCAGCACGATTTTCTGGCCAGTCTTTATCTTTTCCTTACAGGACGGGTGTCCAGATTGCTAAACCCATGGCTCCCTTCCTCATCAGCTTTGTAGGAAAGAAAAACACATTGCAAGACAGTGAACCATCATTCCTGTGTGGGGGCAGCATGCTCTGATGGCCTTTGACGTCTCTGCACCCATCCCAGCCGCAAACTTCCCACCAGAGTGTGTGGCACTGCTATTTCTGCTCCACTTCCCACTAGCTGCTTCAACCCACAGTTGGAGAAACTGCCTTCTCAGCACTCTTAAATGCTCTAATAAGAAAAACCTAGCATGTATAGTTAAGCATTGATCTTTATTTTTATTAACCTGCTGCTAGAGGTTCAGATTAGAAGACTACTGACTCCTCTGAGGAATAGGGAGGCAGGGGAAAGGTGTGCTCTCTCCATTACTGACTGTGTTCCAGCCACTGACACATCACTGGGCGTCAACCACGGCAACTATAGGAACTGCTGTAATTTGAGGCCATTTTTCAAGGATTTTCCACTGGCTCCAGATTCTCCAGACTTACGAGCTCTACAGTTGTTCCCCATTCCACCTTGGAAACTTCTGTACTGGCTTGTGAAAACAGCCACCTATTTTGGCCCCGACCTATCCTTCCTGGGTAGAATCAGCCCTCTGAGGCTCGTGCAAGTTCCCTAAATGCTGCTTGATTACAGGGGAATATGCAGGAGGGATGCCAAATGGACTCCTTCCAGTTTCTTGTACGTATATAGAATCATAGAATCATTAAGCTTGGAAAAGACCACTAAGGTCACTTAGTCCAACTGCCATGGTATGCATGGTACACTGTATGTACTATACGTGGATGCCTATGGATATGTGTATGTATCTGTAGCTGATCTCAGTTGCAGGCTGCATCTGTGCTTTAGGGAGATAAGGCAGCTCCCATTTAGGAAGCTGAGCTCTGCCCTGCTGAGAGAAAACATCATGGAGTGGACTGGAGTTAATGGAAGAGGAGCTCTCACACAGGCACCATCCAACTGTGTGCAGCCAGAGACTCCAAGTTTTCTGAGCTTTTAGTCAAGATTGCACAGGTGCCTGTGATTACTGAGCAAGAGTATGGTAGGTGAGAAAAAGCATGAAGAGGTAGAAGTACCTCTACACTTAGAAGCTTTCCCAAAGATTTCAAACTATTGATGTGATTTGAAGGGAAGCTCCTACTACCCCTTTGGGCCTATTTTCTTACATATCCTAAATGTGCAGGTTCATCAGGAAAAGGAATATTGGCAAAGTTATAAATAACTTAGAGCAGCTGATTAACAAAGAGACAGAGAATAGATGAACTCAAAGATCATTAAGCTCTGCTAGCGTTCATCTTCACACTGACAAAGAGGTAACCTGCACAGCTGAGCTGTCTGCCTGGGATTAGAAATGTACTAAGGAAGGATGTGTCTCTAACAGACACATCTACATCAAAAGATAAAATTCGAAGTTATCCCTACATATTTCTTGGAATTGCACGCTAACTCAAAAACAACTATATAATGTTACTCTTTCAGCCCTCGTGAAAATCTAATGGCTGTTAAATGTTGTAGTATGGTATCTTTACTCCTAAAATCCCAAGATCTATTTTCTTTGGGTCATTCCTATTTAATCGGAGTTTTTATCAAGTGAATTAAGCTATACCTTTAAGAATCACTGAAACTCTTTGTCCTGCACCCTGCAGAAGCTCAGGTTACACAATACTGATCGTTAAGTAGATGCTAGACAAAGCAGGCCTCTGTCCCCGCCCTTGGCTCAGAGTGCCTTCTTAAAAAACACATACTGTCTGGGAACAAAATACTACCTGCATGAAATACCCAGAGTGGCAGAATGAGTAGCTAGAAAAAAAAAAAAAAAAGCACCAATAGAGTTGAAATTTCCTGGAAATTTGGAAAGCAAATGTCTCAAACAGTGCTTCGTTTTGTATTTTTATTTTGCACTGACGAATCTGCTGAATTTTGTCACATATGCCAAATATAAAAGCCAAGTGAAATGAAGGAGCCCATGCTGATGTCACAGAAAGAAATCAGCACGCTGAGGCAATGGAGACAGATTTGCTTGTTAAAGAATATAGGACTGGAAAAAGTCTCAGGATCTTTATTACGCTGGATGGAAAAAAAAATTCTGTGCTCATGTACTTGTTGTAAAATCCTGTTGTTGCTGCTAAGGTATCACCTTACTAAAAAACACTACTAAAAGAGGTGACATGTCTCTGGGCACCTTGTTCTGAGTGTTGCTCTTGGAGCAGGGGCCAGGTGGACCCAGAGGGCCCTGTCCACCTCAACCAGTCTGTGAGTCTGCGAATCACATCTGCTTTTGCTTGACAAGTTATTTTACTAAGTTCTAAGTGCAGCTTGGTCCTGGTACTGTCTCTAGTATGAGTTCCATGGATCTGTGCAGCTGTCCAATGCGGCACAATCTAATGGGCACGATGGAGAAGATCGTAGGTTTACACAAACAAATTTAACTTGGTAGAAAGTGGATTTTTGTAATAAAATGCTGATTAGAAAAGACAGGATGGTCAGGTTCCATACAGAATCACCCAAAATGATACCAATGAAGATGGACTGTTCCTTCCTACTATAACAGAAATGGGAGTGGTTGCAGCAAAAAAAAAAAACAACAGATGTCTCATCCACAGTGAACTTGGAGACATATAACGAAAGAGTAGATTTAAGACAAAAATTATGTAGATATCCCTGCTCTGCTGTTTGAACATAGGTTTGATTATGCAGTGTGCCCCTACTTGGTTCATTTCCGCTCTGTGAGCTGAAGACAAACAGTGCAGTTTGAGGTGCTTGGGCCTGACTTAACTCTGAGTTTAGGTTTGAATTTATTCTTTTCACCAGGCCCATTCTTACTGAATAAGGTGCTTTAGTGCCAGTCTAAGAAACACACTGGAGGGGGTGAAGAATGCAAGAGGAAATAACCTAAGATGCAAGGAAGTGTCCTCAAATATACCAGGGAAGGATTAGACTGGACACAGGGAAAACTTCATTCACAGAGAGAGTGGTTAAACACTGGAGTGGGCTGCCCAGGAAGGTGGTAGAATTGCTATCTCTTGAGATGTTCAAGAGAAGAGTGGATGCGGTGCTTAGAATCATAGAGTCATCAAATCATGGAATTGCAGAACGGCTTAGGCTGGAATGGAATTTAAAAACCACCTAGTTCCAATCCCTGCCATGGGCTGGGCTGCCTCCCACCAGCTCAGGCTGCCCAGGGCCCCATCCAACCTGGCCTTGAGCACCTCCAGGGATGGGGCACCACAGCTTCTCTGGGCAGCTGTACCAGGACCTCACTGCCCTCTGAGTAAAAATCTTCCTTTTAATACCTAATCTAAATCATCCCTCTTTTTGTTTAAAACCATACTCCCTTGTTTTATCACTATCAGATTTTGTAAAAAATTGGTCTTCTTCCTGTTTATAAGCTCCTTTTACAGGAAGGATGCAATGAAGCTTTCCTGGCGCCTTCTCCAGACTGAACAAGAGCAGCTCGCTCAGCCTTGGCAGGAGAGGTGCTCCAGCCCTCTGATCATCTTCTTGACCCTCCTCTAGACTCACTTCAACAGCTCCACATCCCTTCTGTACTGGAGGCTTCAGACCTGGACACAGTACTTCAGATGGGGCCTCACAAGAACAGAGTAGAGGGGAACAATCACCTTCCTCTCCCTGCTGGCCACCTCTCTTTTGTTTCAGCACAGGATACAGTTGGACTTCCAGGTTGTAACTGCATATTGTTCTCTTGTGTCAAACTTTTTGCTCACCAGAACTTCCAGGACTGGTGGGTCTCAGCAATCTGCTCTCAATGAGTTCTTCTCCCATTCTGTACAAGTATCAGTGATGACCTTGACCCATGTGACACACCCTGAACTTGGCCTTGTTGATTCTCATTAAATTCCTGTGGGCCCACTTTTCAAGCCTGTCCAGGTCCTAAGGGGTGGCATCCCTTCCTTCTATTGTGTCATCTGTGCCATTTAGCTTAATGTTGTCAGAAAACTTGCTGAGGGTGCACTCAATCTCGTCATCTATGTTTGGGGATGTGGTAGTGTTAGGTGATGGTGGAAGCTGATGATCTTAAAGGTCTTTCACAATCTAAATGATTCTATGATTCCTCGAGTCTATGATTCTAAGAACCACGTGCACAGGGCTGCTATTAAGACTAGTTAATGGGCAAATTAAAGATACAACATTAACATCATGTAATCATTGTCCCTTCTGTTATCCTGAACTGGGAAAGGAAAGAACTGGGATCAATGTTTTCAAGTTCTTTCTGCCAGCCAGCAGGCCCATGCAAAGCGGCCCTGCCGGCTGCAGCCCAGAAGCACAGTCAAAAAGACTTTGTGAAGTCCCTGGCTCTGGTTAGCGAGGAGCACGCAGGTTATTTCTAAACTTTAGCAGCCACAGTTAGCTCACTTCTACGTGTAGTCTGGACACTCCTGAAATGTCTGTCGCAGGACATAAACCTTTATGGTTTCTTTAATGCCAAACCCTTGGGCTCAGAACCAGCGAAGGTTACATGAATACCTGCTATTATTCTTAGCTATTGCAGCTTAAAGTAAACTCAGCATGCTTCGTTATTTAAAAATCAGTTACTTCATGCTTTCAGTGAGTGTGAGGACAGTCCCGCCAGTCTGGCCAACACTCAACAGCCTGCCGATAGTCCTGGGTTCTTCATGGGGCCACCCATACTGGCACATGGGCCGCTGCTGTGTGCTGTGTGACTTCTGCTGAAGGAGAGCTGAAAAAACTCTTCACAAAGCAAAAAAACATACCCTGAAACCACTGCAATAGAAGAAGGCCAAAGGAGCCTCTCATCCCGTTTAGTCTCTGGCATTTGGACCTGGTTCCTATGGGTGCAGTAGCTGCCTGCTGCAGGGCACAAGTGTTCATGCACAAGCGTTTTGCTCCCTCCCTCGTTTGTTCTGGCTTCATGCCTGTGTTTCAGTTCCTGCCTCTATAGCATGCAGCCACACAGCATGCAGATGTTGAGCTGCTTTTCATATTATACAAGGCATGAAATCACTGAGCCATGGTCCCTTTCCCGAATAAAGATTGCACATTTTATTCTAACAGGACATGAAATTTTATAGGAAATATCTTTGCTCATCAGGATAGTTGTTGCAGTGTATCTAAAATGATGGGAAAGCTCTCAAGATAACATTCTCACAAGCCTTTTTTTCTTTCTGCTTGCATTGGTGTGCTCACGCACAAGGAATTACCTGCAAAAGGGTTTTGGCTTTGCTTGATTTTGATTTTCCTTTCACACCAGGAATCTTTCTTCAGTGACTGTTTGATAACGAGACAAATTTCAGCAGTAAAATATCAGTGATTTTACCTGGTGTAAATACCATCTATTGTTACGTTCTGAGAGACTTCAGGCTTTAACCCCATCCTGTGAAGCTGAGTTGTGATCACTTTGCTCTCTCAAAGAGGACAAGTCCCATCACAGTACTCACTGGATTAACCAGGGATAGAATGTGAATGCAACAGTTCACAGTCACAATGAGCAAATGCCCTCGAGAAAAAAAGAGTTCCACTTTAGCAGAACATCAACAAATGAACTTGTTATGAATAGCATTTACAATAACAAGTAGCACTGCCATTCTGTTCTGCTAACTGTATAAGACATGAAGTCACACAGTTAAACGTCCAACCCATACAAGAGAGAATGAAGTTCACTCTTTCACAGCAAAGCTGACTAGAAATAACAACAATTTAATACTATTCTTTCCTTTTTTTTTTTTTTTTTTTTTTTTTTTCCTAACCAGTTGTTGCTCAGCTATAGGTCCTTTCCAACATTGACAGTTTTGTAAGATAAATCTCGCAGGTGCTGATTGGCAGTCAAAATGTGGATAGAACTCTGCAGACGAATAAAGTGGACCCATTCAAGAAGTCAAAGAGATAATCTTACAAGCACATGTGAATGATCTCTTTGATTTCAAGTGATAATTGTGATGTGATTCAGTTATCTCAGTGTATGTATGCATTTGCAAGATTAGGCCTAAAGCATAAAACATTGCTTGATTTTAAATATATATATATACATATATATATATATAGGTTTTTTTTGTTTGTTTGTTTGTTTGTTGTTGTTGTTTTCTGGAAGAACAGAGGAAATAATGACTTTTCAGACTTTACTTACCAAACGTGTCTTTCTACTTAAACTGTTTGTATGGATTAGGTGTTTTTAATTTATGTTTGTTATGGAATAGGGCTCAGAGTTGCAAAAACAGGTAACAAAAAAAAAGAAAGAATGATTTTAGTCATGTGAAAGAGGACAGTGATAGAGGTGAAGAGTCTGCTGCTGACAAGCAGCCAGAAAGCAAAGCAACATCTAGTTAAAACTTAGTATTTGCTGATTTTAGAATTGGGAGGTGAAGGGAAAGATTCTGAAGGTGAGAGAATGCATGTAGAACAATTGGTGCATTGAAAAATCCTAAACAAAGGCATGTGCAAGGCAGTAGTCAGCATCATATTTATCCCTCTTCCCCACACTGTGATTTACTTCTGCTAGTTTAGCTCAGAAAAATGCAGTGTTTCTCTTTATCATGGTTTTGAATGGGAAGATTTCATCATGAAAACCACACATTTATATCAATAGCAAAATGTCTGTTTAGAGGCCAGAATTCACAACATTTCCTCCATCTGTGGGCATTGACCTGAGCCTAGCTAAAAAGGCTACATTCATGCCCTGTTACCACTTCACACCTATGAAGATACTATTTTGTTCTTGAGGGATATAGCTGGAACTAAAATTTGAATAAGACACAAAACAAGAGCAACATCGTAAATGTGGGAAGACAAATATTTTCTGAGATATAATTACAGAGAAGGATAAAGCAAACTCATTTTGGCAGCAATGTGTTGTGATTAAGGTAGGAAAGTGATTATGTGTAGATGAGGGCAGTCAGTGTGAGTTTAGCATTCAAGATCAAATTGAAGGACTAAATGAGTCTCACCCAAAACTGTGTTTAGAAAGAGATAGCTGAGATTTGGTTAGAGACTAAAATATGTAAATTGTGGTGACAACACTTATCTGTCACTTATGGCCCGCTCAGCTAAGCTTACATAGATGTCTAAGGCCATTTGAGATGCCCTAGGCTGTGCCTCCTGAAACAAGTAGGACAGACCGGTCTGTACTGCATCTGCCAGCCAGCGCAGATGTCTGAGATACCTGCATGCATCTGACATTGACACCTATGTACATCTGAACCATCTGAAATGACTCCTAATGCCTGTTAGAGAAGGAGCTTTTAGGATGCTTTCCAAGATCTCCTAAATTGAGATACTTTAAACCTGATATGATTTCCATATTGTCTTAGTTTCAGCTGGGATGGAATTATTTTGTTCAGAGTGTCTGGTACGATGCCATTTTTTGATTCTAGGGGAAAAACAATGTTGATAACACACTGATGTTTACAGTTGTTTCTGAGCAAGGGAGTAATAAGCAGGGAGGGGACAGAATCAGGACTTAAACTGGCCAAAGGGATGTTCCATACCATATGACATCATGTAAACTTCAGGTTTGTGCATGGTATGTGTGGTTACTAGGTTTCCTATATAGAAAGCCAGATAAACAGATCTCAGCAAAAGCCTGTAGAGACTGTCCTGCATAACCTTTTAATCTGGCATCCTATTAAAAAGTCCATCAAATTCATTAGGCTGCTACTGCTCACAATGATGGAACCTTTCTTTTGAAGATGGTATGGACTGTGGTCACAAGAGAACTAATTTCATTCTGAAATTACAAATATACTTCAAGACACATATCTAATAAGGCTCAAAACAAATGAAAAGTATTCTGTTTTATCATGGACCTATGGACAGTTTTACAAATAGTTCTGTTAAAAGGTATTGTAAAGGAAGTAGTGAAGACAATATTTCAATATTTATTTTGCTGTGCCTTGTTTCATCACCAACTTTAATTTTTTTCATTTTCTCCATGCAAAACCAATCCAATTACTCCCTTCTCGGAAAAGTTTGAATTATTGTTTTCAATGTGCAAATACAGAGGTCAATGTCATCTTTACAAGGGGATCTCTACTGTGTAAAGTTCGGAAGATCTACGGTGTTATTTGTTATACTGGCAGAGGTATTTTTGTTTCATTAAAAACATATGCTATTCCTTAGTATTAAGACAGATTAAGTTCACAGATACAGTGGGATCCTATTATGGCAATCTGATTCTGTTTTTAAACAGAGCAATTTCATTACATGCATGATGCTTGGCTATTATATAACTGTTTTGATATGCAATGGAGATCTGGGAATCTGAATTTCTTGCAGTATATGTAAAAGGTGGCTGAATTTATAGTCTTTAAAAGTAGATACAGCTGTATAAGTGCTTGGATACATACGATTTGCGTTAAATATATGTTCTTTTTGGGCCTGAATTTGCCACTGCATTTTTTTTTTTTTTTAATGACTGTAATGCACTTCAAACTGACCAGACATCTCAGAAATCAAGTTTAATTGAAAGCCATCTTGCAAAGAAACTTAACACTTGTTATCAGTAACTTGCACTGTAAATAACAAAAACAGCAACAAATAACTGAAGTGTTTGTAGGTATGTCTCATACCCAACACAGCAGGGAGAATATAGTATGTTCCAGAGTACAATCAAGCCATGCACAGATTTAAGCTTCAGAAGTCACGAGAACCTTGAGAATGCAACCTCAAAATGCTAAGAAGAAGAAGAGCAACCTACTTGTAGTGTTTTTATCACATCTGGTCCCAGAGCTCAGATATGAACAAAGGCCTGCTCATAAGCAACTGAGATGTGGCACAGTTCTCTTTTAGCCTTTTCCAGAGAAGCATCTTTCCAATGAGCAAAAGCTTAGTTAAGGAATTAGATCCCCTTCAAGACCATCTGTAGCTTGTTTTTCTAATTAGAAGGGCAGTCCACAAACGACTTGTTAAGTTGGGAGGAAAAAAACCTATCAGAAAGAAGCTTCGGGTTTTAGAAAAATGTGAGAACTCATAAGGGAGGAAAATAAACAAAAAGCCATGCTTTTCAGAACACACAACATCACTTTTTGATCGTCTCATGCCACTGAGTATCAGCAATTACATGTATGGTCTTTCATTTATTATTCTCCATCATAACGGATAGAATCTTTCCAGCACTGGCTTTGATCTTCCTGTTAGATTTATGTGAGCTGACTGTAGTGCCTTGGATAACCTCAGTATAAATTAGCGTGGCTGTGGAAGGATTGCTCTAAAGCTCAGGCTGCAGGATAGGAAAATAATTTTATAAGATTAGAAATTGCTTTTTAGACTTGTTGCTATGAAATGCCAGATGAATGTACACAGAATTTTCATTTTCACAAATGTGCTTGTTGATACATGGCTGGAGAATGTGATTTTCTGGCATGCTGGGCTGGATCACTGAGTGCTTCCCAGGCAGAATGACCCTAATCAACAGGGCGCTGAGACCACTGAATGGATAGAGATCTGAATCTAGCACTGTGAAAACAAATGAAGGAAAGTAAAGCTGATTCCAGCAACAGCAAATAAATATTTTCTTTCCCCTATCAAATGATTGAAAAAAAAAAAAAGAAAGAAAAATATCCCGCTATTTTCCTAATGAAACTTCACTCATGTCTTCTCACAGCCCACCCATCTCTCCCTTCCTTGACTTCCTTAAGGTTTGTGGCAAGCCAACTCTTGGTTACTTGCTGCTCATGACATGACAAAATAACAAATTACTGATTTAGAGATATGGAAACTGCTTGGAGGCCAGACGGAAGGGACAAGGACTTCATTTAGGCACTCCAAATAACTTGGGATTATTTGAATAAAATTTATACGCCTATGTAGAATTGAGAATCTAAGTGTTTATTACTGTTATATATCTATTTATTTCTCTATATATAATAGTATTAGAATATCCTATGCTCCAAAGACTAGACTCTGGAACAAGGAAGACCTACCCTTGGTGAGGTAGACCCATGTTAGGGAGCACTTAAACTGGGCATTTTAAGTCTTTGGCTTCTGATAGATTTTACCCATTAGTGCTGAAGAAGCAGGCTGATGTCACTATGAAGCCTCTCTCCGGGCTGCAAGGTGACCTGATAGCGGCCTTCCAGTATGTAAAGGTGAGCTACAGGAAAGAATGGGACAGACTCTTTTGCACTTCTGTGATGATGGAACATGGTGATGATGGGGAAATGGTTTCAAACTTAGAGTAGACTGAGGTTGGATATAAGGAAAAAGTTTTACAGTGAGGGTGGTGAGGCATTAGAACAGGTTGCCCAGAGATGTGGTTGATGCCCTGTCCCTGGAGACTTTCAATGCCATGCTGCATCAGGGCCTGGGCGACCTGATCCAGCTGTGGATGTCCCTGCTCACTGAAGGGGAGTTGGACTGGATGGCGTTTAAAGGTCCTTTCCAACTCTAAGGATTTGTATGATTCTATGATTCTAAGTAATATTTCTGGAGGCAGGTTGTAAAAATTGGGCTAAGACTAGACTGAAAGCAGAGAAGTATTCATCTATCACATAGGATTTCTGCTTTTCTTCTTAGTATGCAGTTATGCTGGTAATTATATCATAAGGGCAACATGTTATGTCAATTCTATGGAGTATTTTCCTTTTATGGTTATGCTTTGTTGCCCATCTAGCTGCTTATATGAGCACTGCCTTGGCTGCTTGGCAATGCACTATAATTAATATTAAGCTGAGTACCACTGCCTTTAAACCAATGTTTTGTAAACACTATTATTATAATTAGAAAAAAGGTTTCATATGCCAGATGAGTAATTATAGTAGGGGAATGAGGCTTTCTTAGTGCTAGTTTCTATACTATTCAATGGCACAAATGTATTTTATTAAGGTAAGTACATTTCTATAATGGACAAAGCCGTTTGAGTGTATCAGACACTTCATGTGAAAGAAATTAGCTAAATATCATAGAAACCATTTTCTCTTTCGTCAGTGCTAAAATAGACCTTTGTTTGCCTTTTATTCTTTCTTAATGCCTGTTTATCTGCCATTTCAGAGTCACTGCTAAAAAACCCAAAGATGTACACGTTTCTGGAAATTATCAGATTTACTATGCATGCTCTGTCTAGTTTATCACTTCTCAGAAATACTGGACAGTGTTATGTATGCGCATATTGTTTTGTTTGGGAAATCCCGGTATGAAATGCAATGCATCATATGGACATGTGTCCTCTCTAACCTACAATACAGTCCCCAAGACCAAGTACATTTCATGGCTCTCTAGTCAACTGGATGGCTGCACTGTTCTGTTACAACTCGATCTTCTGCTTGTTTAAGACAATACAGATCAGAGTGTATAAAGAAATACTGTTTACCGAGTGCTTAGGGCAGAATTGGTCATGAGCTGTGTGGCCATATGCACTTAGAGTAGGGTAGTGCTCCTCTCTGCTACTTTTACAATTGTAGCAAAGACAATGGAAAGGTAGAGGGAAAGGGAATCTTTGTACCTCAGAGACACTAGATAAACATAGTGTTGGAGTTCCAAAGAAAATACAGGCGAGGGGAGAAAAAAAATTAAGGCAAAGTGAATAGAAAGAAAGATCTTAAATTTGCAGGATTTGAAGCATGTTTGAATGCAGTCCTGGTGGGTCATCTTCTGTCTTACTTATACAGGGGTGTTCACCTTAAATTTATTGAGATAAGGTCAGTGGGTACTTATAACATCTTGGGAACAAAACTAGGGATTCTGTTAGTGCTTTGTCACTTGCTAGAAAACATGCAAGTTAACTGATGGGAAAAGAAAACCCAACCTCTTTATATTTGACCATTCTTAGCCTCCAGGCCTCCCATTTTATACTTCTACCAATTATTATTTCCTCCTCCTCAGGAACCAAGACTGCTCATGTGCACTCTTCTACCTTCCTTCCATTACTCCAGCCTTCCACCAAGCCCAAGTCTCCCTTTGCAGATTTGTTCTGCCCACTAGTCCTTCCTGCTCTACCCTTGCACATCCTTCCTGCAGGCCCCACAGCCCCCTGACCTGAAATCCTTTCCCAGCTCCAGCTCCAGCTCTTGGATTCCTTTTCTACTTTGCCCAGGTAAAACTGAAGTCTTGTTCTGCCCTCTGCAGCTTCCACCTGAAACACATGTGGGAAGGATGCAATTCCTACTCAATTAGCTACAGACTTTTAAACATTAGGTGAAATCACAATTTTTCAAAGGCTTATATCTGGACTGTTTTGGGTGAGAAAAATAAGAAGCCATTAATCCCCCTGTAGATTTCAAGTACCATCTGTGAAACTGTAGGTGTAAGAACAGATTTTAAGAGTTTAAAAACTGTATTAAACTCCATCTTTTTCCCACACTAGATCTTGTGGGTGGTTAGACCTTGCTGTGTCAAATTTTATGCAAAAATTCCATGCGCCGTGTCCACCTCTATCTGAAGTCTTCCATATATGTAGATAGGGATTGATAAATCCTATAATAGGAAGTCTTGTAATAGAAAGTAATGTAATAGAAAGTACTGGCTGGCTTCCTAGGTGGGATTGCTACCAGCCTCAACAAGTACAGAAATGGAAAAATATTTATATATATATTATTTATTGATTTAAACACCAACATTCTAGTAAAATATGTTATCCTGACATTATGTTTTGGTACCTCATTCAAAGCTTAATTAAGTCAGCTCAAAAAGCATACTGCCTTCAATTAGCTTTGTATCAGATTCTGGCTGCACAAGCAAATGCTCATAAGAGACGCAAACAATAATAAACACAACCGGGTTTTATTTTTAATGTGAATTTGGAAGAGGAAGGGAATATTAGGCTGAGAAATGTTTCTTTTTGTCAAGGTGAAAGAAAGGAAAAGCATACCTGAGATGTCTCTTTCAAAGATTCATTTAAATGGGACCACTGTCAAAGGAGGTAATTATTTTTTTTTTATCATAAGAGCTTGACAGCCTCCTTTTAAGGCTGAAATGCAGAAAAAAAAAAAAAGAAAGGTTTTGTATGACGGATTGTTAATGAACAGTGGTTTTCTGAGTAGGAAAATCAGAGAAATTATTAGGTTATTTTTATTACTTTAGCTAGAGAGACTGGATACTGCTGTTACAACTAGTCACTGCAGTATAATTAATAGACCATTTGCTAATAGAATATAAAGCCACAAAGGCTGATGCCTTTTGGGACTTCATCTCTCTTGCTGCATCCCAGAAGACTGTGAAGAGCATGGAGCTGTGTAGCATGGTCCAGGCATGGTCTCCTAGGCAGTGCAGAGTTAATCTGGGTTGCTTGGAAAGACCTTTGCAGCGCAGAGGTCTGGTTGGGCCACTGGACATGCTTGGCTGCCATGGTTGGGTTGTGAGCCATCTGGATAAAATACACCTCAAGTGCTTTCTGTGAACCTCTAGGTGAAATAATAGGTTTTAAAAGTTTGCAAAAAATATGAAACACCACACTTTCCCCATACTCGCTCTTGTAGGTGGCTAGACATTGCTCTGTCACATTATATGCAAAAATTCCATGTGCAGTGTCCACCACGTGTGAGGTTATTTAAATATTTAGTTGAAATTTTATTCCAGAATAAGCA
Source organism: Tragopan temminckii (assembly GCA_028571105.1). Taxonomy (NCBI): domain Eukaryota; kingdom Metazoa; phylum Chordata; class Aves; order Galliformes; family Phasianidae; genus Tragopan; species Tragopan temminckii. The sequence continues at coordinate 114,857,467 of JAOWBP010000001.1, read as the reverse complement.
GAGATTACAGGGATGGGGCCTTCATCTACATACAGCATTTTTGTAACCAGAACATATTTAAAGGGAAATGGAAAGCTAAATGCAGATTACTGTGACATTCAGTCTGTCCCAGTTTTTGCTGGAAATCAGGATCAGTCATGTCAGAATACTGTGGCTCACTGGTTCTGCCTCCTCTATTTCTCATGTAGGATATACATAGGGATATGGACCTAAGAGTTTATTTACACTTTCCTGATTACAGTGTTGTTTACCACTGATGGAAAGACCACTTAAGAAAATGCGTGGGGGGGATATTAATAAAATAAATGTACTGGAGGCTGTGAATACTAGTGTGTTACAGACAGCGCGCTAAGAGCAAGGCGGTGTAATTTGTTGTGGATATAATGTAAACTTTGAAGACACTCAATCTATTTCTTTGCCTCTCTGCTACACTCTGCAGGATCTCAGAAATATGAGTTTCAGTGGTCTCCAGGCCTTTTTTCCATTTTACTCTCAATTGTTTGCAGTAGACGTCCCTATGCTGCTCGTACATATACATACCTGTTTACAACTTATCTCTCTGGAAGTCTGTCTGCAATTTGTTAGGAAAAAAAGCATATGCTTGCCTTTCTTCTCTAGTTGCAAGTTGCTCCTCTGCTGTCCTCATAGATTTTATTTCACATTTTCTATTTATTTTCAAGCCTTGTGGACTGTATATACTGAAGTCTTATAACATTTCTGATTAGCTTGTCTTAGCAGATGTTTGTGAGAGAGTTTAGGACTCTCTGGGTGATGAGGAGAAATACATACATTTTATTCCGTAGGAAGCAAAATTTGCAGGGATGGAGCCCTCATCTGCATCAAACAATTTGGCAGAGGATATATAATTAAAGGGAAAAGGTCTGTGTTGCACACATGCTGTTCTGATATCTGAATGGGTGACCTGGCCTTCTAAGCCCTGCAGTGGACACACCACAATCACTCTTCTGGCTCCTTCAAGAAGGAGATAGCTCCTCTCAGGCTGGAAGATCTCCTTGTGAGGTGCTGATGAAAGCCAGTGGCATCTCTCCCTGTCCCAGAGGCTTGGCCATCTGACTTACAGCTTTGGCAGTCTGTCTCAGCCTGAGTACTGCTGTCACACTGTACTTTCTGCCTGAGGTCTGCTGGAGCACAGCTGCGCCCAACCTGGCTAATTCCGACCCTGCCTGGACAATGTGACACACTGACGTGGCCTCAGCCGGTTCCCATAGCCCTTCACGGCCATGCTGAGGTCAACCCTGGTGACCATCTCTGGACCTGCTGGGCCCTACTGCCATTGCCATCAGCTCTTGCTCCACAGCCTGCGCAGGCACAGGGTAGCAAGTACCACCACAGGAAATCCCATCTGTGGGTTTCGAGTACTACCACAAAAGGCTCAGATATACAATTAAGTTAGTTTCCAGAGCTTAACTAGCTGCCACCCATCAGCTGGCAAGGTAACTGCCTTTGTATGTTCTTAGTCTCTAGCAAATGCAAGATAATTCAGCTTATCTTAACTCTTTATTACTGCAGGCTCAATTAAATCCAATTACTTCACCTTTGCTACAAGATTATACACACGGAGGATTACTGCCACCCCCCTGATGGTGGGAAATCTGACAATTTTTGAGCCCAACCAAAATATTTCTCCATGCACTTCAGTATAATTTATACCAGTTGTTTGCCCAGATCTTTACCTCTGAATGTAGGTAGTATGCTTCTAAATGTGACTGTTTGGAAAGGAACGTGCTTTAAGGTAAACTGGTGACAATAGAGATGAAAAACCATGCTTCACAATGAAATGGATGGTCATAGCCTCAGCCTTGCATGATGTTCAAGTGCAGCAAGGTTAGAGAAATTCTCCACAGGAACCCCAGACCCTGCACAGTTAGCCAGAAGTTAGCAGAGATGTTTTCAGGAGTGAAATCATGCAATGTTTTTCTTTCATTATTCAGAGTATTTAATTGGTAGACAAATTGAAGCTCAGATTTCCCCAGTACGTTTTCAGTTAGGTATTGGAGATGTTTACTGCTAAGCAAGTGCATAAGACGAAAAACAACTAAAAAGGATGGAAGGATTCTGGGTATGCAGGAAAAAGGAACAATCCAGCAGAAAATGGTGGGGGGAGAATGGTGTTATAAGAGACCTCTGAGGAGAGAAGAAACTTAACGAAAATTAGGCTACAGATATAAGAAGGACCACTTTAATGAAGCATATATTCTAAGGCCCTGATGAGTGAGATATTTATAGGAAAAAAATGTGCACATGTGATGCTCTGCCATCTGAGGATTACTGACTCCCAGAAATCTGCTAGTTAGGCAATCCATTATGCACTTGAAAGAAGAACACGACAATGGCTACAAAATAGGGTGCATGTTTCTTTTTCTACTTTTTTATAAAACAAGGCAGCATGTACAGTCTGTAGAGCAAGGTGATCACACAACATTAGCAGCCTTTCAGGTAAGGTAGTGATAGTTTGTAACGCTGTACCTAAAAAAAAGAGATCTTTATTTCCCTTAAGAAGATTTTATGGGTTTTGAAGAACTAATTTAATGCCAGAATTATCTTGAGTGCCATACTGTTAGCACTCCAGAAAAGTATTCCAGCACCTGCTCTCACACAAAATTAGCTCTACTTATATCCCTAAAAAGAAGGCCAAATTAATTATCTGCTAAGAATATCACATGCATCTCCCAAGAACCATGCTATTGTAAATATTCAGCAGTTTCTATTCACACAGTAATTGGAAGAGGTGACACACTACAATATGGACAATTTCAGCTTCAAATTAAGCAGAAGCCCAAATGTTTGATGTAGATATCACAACCATTGTAATATGTTTAAAATGCAAACTCCAAGAGTTTTGTTTATTGTCCAGTGACAGAATCTAAAAACTAGAAAAAAAAAACAAAAAACTGTGATGTCCATGTCAATTTTTGTGTAAACCACCCTTTCCAAGAATTGTGATGGATTGTGAGTCAAGTGACTTGCTTTGTATATTCAGCACATGGTTTGTCCTATTTACAACATGGATTTCAACAACATCAAGACCAGTAAGGTAAACCTTGAAAGCATTTGCTATTTATAAATCACTGAACTTCGAACAAGAACACATCATACATTGGAATCTGACCTTAACAGAAATAAAATCTAAAGGCGATTGAAACTCACGCAGTCATTATACCACTTCTCACACAATATCATATTTAAAACAAGTTCTCCTTGGAGCTTCTCCACCGAACATAGTTCATAGGTCAAAGCATTCAGCTTGATTTATCATAGCCTTAAATATATATAACTTCTTTATATGTAAGTGGCGGCTTTAGAGGTAAAAAAAAAAAAAAAAAAAAAAAGAATGAAGAAAGAAACTGGGAAACTGCAGTGATGTGTTTCTCAAAGTACACTCAAAACCAGCCTGAGAGGTGTGAGTGTGGCATTCAATTAAATTGAATACCCTCCAGCCAAATGGAAACAGTGGGACCACTGAGGATTTTGCAAGTTAAATCCAGATTCTATCAGCAGTCAAATAAACACAAATAAACAGTGATTTTTACTGTTTGTATTTACTTGTAAATATTCTTTAATACAGAATCATTAATACAGAGTCTGAACTCTGGGAGGTATCAGACCTAATTTACCTATTTCTGTGGATTTACATCAGATATTTGACCAGCCTCATTAACTGAAGATATGACACAGAGTCACAAGGTGCACTAGTGATTCTAGCTATGTAGGACTGCAAAGGTCAGGACCACAAAAGTCAGGACAATGCCTGTTCCGTACACAAACCCTCAAACTGCCAAGGCAGTCCTAGATAAGGGAGGCATGAGAAGAAACCCCGTGTGCTGTCTGTTCTGTGGTAACAAAACAGCTGGGAGAGAACGGGAGCTGATGTTATCTTCAGCTGACCTAGATGGATTTGGAAGAAGACATATGTCTACAGCTTCAGCCAGAGGTTATAAATACGGGATTAAGTTCCCATTCCTTTATACTACACTTCCATGTAGGAAAGCTGAGTTACCTCAGTGTTTCCACAGTTGCGAAGTACTGATCTTTGCCATAATGACTAAATAGCCACACTTCCATTCCAGAGCTGTCTGTCTTTTATAGGTCACCCATTACGAAGACCCCTTTAGTGAGTTTTTCATGTAGCGATTATGTTTGGGGATCGTATCTTTTTGGTGGCATGATACCATTCCTGTGACTGACAGTCAGTAAATAAAATATAGGTTTCAGAGTTTGGAGACAGATAGATGAAAGCCTCTTAACAATCTGTCTAAAATGTGGGTAGTGTGTTTAGATAAAGGGCAATACTGTAGCCATGAGAAGAATCTATTAATCTGTCTGAGCTTAGAATAAACTACAGAAATGAAAGAAAAGGAACAGAGCATTATATTATTTATGGGAGTGTCTTCAATCCATGTGCAATGTCCTCAGCTCTCTTCACGCACAGCATGAAGCCCAGCTGTTGATCAGGCACACAAACAGTGTGACTCTCACTCCACATTTTAACCATGCCGAAGTGACTGTCAGCAGGCATGTTCTATGGGGATACATATGGAGAGGAAGGAAGGACGAAATAAAAATAACGCTCCCATCTAAAGAGAGGGATTTTGCACTCGTGTTGGAGATGGCAAACTGGTCACATCAGACACCACAGTGAGAAAGTAATTAGGCCTTATGTATTCATCTAGGGGTGACTCCTTTATCCAGTTGCCAAGCATTCTCCTGGTTAAGGAGTAGCTGCTGAGTGACAGAAACCACGGGTTAAGACGCCAGAGCGAAGGGCTCGTTTTACAAACTTGGTCTGTTAAAATGTGAGACCTCCCTGTAGCATATTTAAAAATCTTCATTGGCTTAGTTTTTCCAATCTTGTCAGTCAAGTTAGTGTCTCTCATCCACAGGTAATGGCTAAAAAGACGAATGCTTTGATAGAGAGTTCAGACAGGAAAAAATGTATTGTAGTCTGCTGTTGTACTACCACCTTGCAGGAGACAGGCTTTGGGGAACTGAAAATAGCACTTTACTGGTTTGTAAAGTGTCAAAATGTACCTTTTTTCTTCATGGCTTGGTTGCTCTGTCAAATGCTGGTTAAAAAACAGATGCTGATTTTTCTTCTCAGCCTAAAAGGACAGAACAACCTTCTGATATTAGGCCATTTGTGTTAAGTTAGATAAACACCTGGGGGCCAAAAGGAAGGACTGTCTGTGCTGAAGACTGGAACAAAAATTGGACAGGCATTTTATTAATGATATCCCAGGGTAAAAGAGCCCTCAGAAAATCTTTTTTTACTTCCCATTATAATGCGAGCAATTGTGCTGAGATTCAGGGAAAGATGAAGCGATCTTTTAACAGATAGAGAGTGGATTGTAATTTGGAGGTAAAATAGGTCCCCTTCCCATTAATAATTTGCAGGGATAAAATTTACATTGACTTCATGAGGATTATGCCCCAGGTAGCAGCACTTAAAGCACTCTGAGTCTTGAGCCCTGGACATTTGAAAGCAGTGAGTTCATAGGGGAAAATTCTGCTGTTCACTTTGCATTCCTGATTTCTGCTGTATTTCTGTGATTAAAGGAGTATCTGCCACCTTTGCTCTTCTTTAATGTTTCAGTTTCGCAAGATGATAATGTCTTTCAGAATGTGTGGAGGGGTTACCTACCATCTGAAACACAAATATATTATTTTCATACTGACAGGAGCAGCCTGTGATCTTCAATATCACTAATTGGGAAATGACCCATAGTTACCCGATGACATGTGGGTATACTTTAATCCCCACTTAATTAATGAGTATTAAATGCTAAATGCAATGTACGAAGACATTTGGTGAATCTAACATTTTCTGGAAGAATCTGAACCCATATGCTAATTCATAGACTTTTACAGATTTCAGTAAAAGAACAAACTAATTTGAGGTCTACGAAGTTAAATTACCTGCCCAAAGCTGCAAAGCTGGCAACTCTCTGTAAATCATAGAATCATAGAATGACTTGTGTTGGAAAGTTGTCCCCCACCACCTCGGGTTGCTCAGAGCCCCCTCCAACCTGGCCTTGAGCACCTCTGGAGTTGGGGCACCCACAGCTTTTTAGAGCAGCTTGTGCCAGTAGTGTCTCGCTACTGTCTGAGTAACTGATTTCTTCCTAACGTCAAGCATAAATCTCCCCTCTTTTAATTTAAACCTGTTCTTCCTTGTCCTAACACTATCTGCTTGTTTCAAAAATTGATCGTGCCCTTTTGTTTATAAGCACCTGTTAAGTAGTGGAAGACAATAAGATGGTCTTCTTGGAGAATTCTCTTCTCCAGGCTGAACTAGCCCATCTCCCTCAGCCTATCTTCATGGGAGAGGTGCTCCAGCCCTCTGGAACCCTCTGCTAAAATGAGAGCATAACCTGAAAACAACAAGGAAATTTGTTTTCACTCGATTGAAGCTGATGACAACCAGTGTTATGATCTCTGTCTTCAGACAAAATACCCGGCCTGATGTTTGTAGGAGAAGCTTTCAGCTCAGCATTGGCTTTTAAACAGATAATCACAAGCTAGAGGCTCTGTCTGGGTATCTACTTCAAAATTATCCAGTAACCAGTAAGTGCTACAGGCTGGAATATGTCCACCCAATTTAAGATTGCCACTGCTAGACATTTGCCCTAATGAGGGAAAATGGGAATTGTTTAAAAGAAAACTAGGAAGGGAGCTAACAGGGAATGATCAGGCGTCCAGGAGCTGAGCCCACGCTCTTGTCCTCTTGCTGAACAGCAGGAACCATGTTTGTGGCTCCTGAGAGTCATGTTGCCTTAGAAGGGCACGAGGAAAAAGGGTTCTGTCTCTCTCCATCTGTAAACCAACCTTCAGAAAAAGAATACAAAATGTGTAAGTTTTTCTTTTAGAAATGCCAGCCCTCCAGGAACTCCTGGAGTAGTGTTTCTTCTCATGGCTTTTTTCCAGGGAAGTGTTTATCCCACCTGACACACCCAAGGGGAAATAAATATGAATCATCCTACTTGTCATATCACATCAGGAGCACAGAAGCACTCCTGATATTGTATATGCCTCTTGTCTTCCCCTGTGCAGCAGCAGAGCCTTACCTTCAAACTCAAAATGTGTAAGGGGGAATATTAAGCACCATCATTTGTCCCTTGCTTTGGACAATCCAAGATGCAGCTGTGCTCTGTGTTGCAAAGAAAATCAATTTGCAAGCAATCTTGGGTCTTTTTCTGTTTTCAGTTTGCATCAGAAAGTATTTTCTTTGGGATTTTTTTTTCCTCCACCATCACAGAGTAGTGATGTTCTTCTGTTGTTCTTCTCTATCAGCTGGAGAAATTAAGCAAAAGTGTTTTATTTGTCAACCTGGCACATGGAAAGAAAGCAGAAAACAAATCCAGCATCACAGGATGCTAAGAAAATGACTTCTATTTTTAGTCTGGTACATTTTCAGACATGTAAACACCTCAGTTAATCACAGACCCTGAGGCAGTGCTCTAGGGACTATTGAATTGCTTGGAAAGCTGGCAGCCCTATGTGGCATACCAGTGAAGGACTTGACAAGGCTAATTGTGTTCCAAGTTGTTTTCAGCACCAATGGGAAATGAGGTCTGTGTCCTGGATGTACTGTACCAATGGAGTAGTAATGACGGAGGAAAGAGAGGTGGAGAGAGCAGGGTGCTGAATAAAGGTAACAGGATCTACAAGCATATGACATTTCACTAACATATTTGGCTTCTGGAATTTGAAAAGCAGTTGCACATTTAAAGAGAGTGTGATGTACTATTGAGAGTGCCTATGTTTCCTCTAGAAGATTTTAATGGCTGTTAGGGCTTCAGTACATCTTTTTACCTGCATTCCCTTTAACAGTAATAATATGACATTCATTATTAATGAAATTCCCCCTCTATGCATGATTTTTTTTCAAATCCACAGAAGTTCTTTTTTTCCTCCCATACACTTATCAAGCCTAAAATTTATATGAACAAATTCAATCTCTAGTAGTAACATTTCAGGATTGTCTTCTTCCTAGTAGTAGCAAATGATTCACAAGTACCTTATTGTTTGTTTTTTTCATCTTCAGGTATGGGTTTCCATCTAATTTACTGCTTGAGTGACTTATCTGCTGTCCAATGAAGTGTTCCTTAAAGAGCTCTTAAATAAAAATCTATGTGAACAGGTGAAACTTCTGCCGTGTTTGCACCTGCTTATCTCATACATAAAATTAGCTCAGTTCATCAAACTAAATGTATTTAGCCAAACAACTTTCACAGCACTTGACATGTGTTCATTAACTGTTTATGTGATGTTCTGGGTTCTGGTGGAAGGAGAAATGTAGCCTTTTATGGCTCAGAGCTTCAGGAAAACCAGCTTCCTTTCTGTGTGACAGGAACAAACATGCTATAAAAACACCTAATTGCAACAGATTAAACATTTTATGAGCGTAGTAGTATATTTGTGCTAGATCTGCCTCACTCTTTTCTCTGTTGTACTGTTAAGCATACATCTCCAGCAGAAGGTGAGCTGTTTTTTCTTTCTTAGGGGATATCTTCTGGTCTTAGAGTGGCAATTCATCGTAAGATTGTGACCATGATCAAGTGTGCTAGCTCTTAAGATCTTGTGTTGTAAGTGCTCTAACTGAGGGCTTAATAACAGGAAATTTTTGGAAATGCAATCTCAAAGGGAAATCATTGGCATAATGGGGCTCAGGAATAATCTGTCTACTGGAATAATAAAAGGGAAGCCAGATAAAAGGATGAAAGAATATGAGAGGAGGCATGGAGGAATGGAGGCTTGGGGTAGCCAAGAAATGAGAGAAGGTCTGGAAGAGTATCAGGGGTGTGATGGAAAGAGATTGCAAGAAGTATTTCCAGAAGAGAGAAGCCTGGCAGAGAAGTATGGAGTTGTATTAAATGGAGTGATGCATGCTTTGGCTTGGAAGCAGGGGTAGACTGAGGCTTGCAATGTGAGGCCTCTCCTTCCAGGGCTCTGTGCCAGACAGCAAAAGGATTTTTATGTTTGGAAGCTGGCTGACAGGCAAAACTATAAGCCCATCTTCCTGAAGATACTGTTCAGGTTTTAGTTGGTACACCTAGAACAAACTGTTGAGAATGTTTCTTTCCATCAAACTTGTTCTGTTTGACCTGAACTAGGAAGATCCAGAAACCTGGCTGTGTCCTACAACACAGAACGGATGGTGTTCACTGACCCACAACCAAGTGACATTGAAATGAAAGGGCTAAAATCTCTTTTCTCTCAGCCAAATAAGCTCTTCCTATCCTTACTCTCTACAGGAAACTGACCATGCTCTACTGGGATTCATGTCTATAAGGGCCAGTAGAAGTCAAGCCATCGAAGGAGTACACCAGCTGAGTGACATGCCCTTGCTATAGTATCTGCCATGGTCAACTATAACAACTATATAGTTGTCCAGTACTATCATAACCCATGAATGTGCACTGGAGTTCAGAAACACATGAGAGGAGAATGTCTTGCTGCAGACAAATACTTGAGTCATTCTTTAGCTCTGAAAATGAATGTGAAGTCTTCAAGAAACATTTCCCATCAGTGTAGGTGTTCTTGCTTTCTGCTATACCTGGCATGAACAAGATCAGCATTTAAAACCTGTTCAAGGACGAGCATAGAACTTGTCTCCCCTAATTTCCTCTATCACATTGATGATACAAATTGACAGGTCCACCAACACACCAAATACATTCAAAAAGTTGAAATTAGTGATAGTTTCCGTCTGTGAGGACTCCAAATATTTGAAGTTAAGTCAATCGATGGGAGGGGGTTAGAGAGTTTGTTCCCAAGATGCTAAAGTGAATATTCATGACTACTGTGTAACTAACTCTACCAAGAAATTAATGATAAATCTGTATGAGTGTGTGTCATATTTTAACCTATAGCATGGTTTCCTAAGCTGAAGTCACGATTAGAGAGCACACCTATCTCACATGACCCATCCTTTTATATCTGGTCTTCGGATTAACGAGGAAGGAAAGTAAACATGTGCATCCCTTTATAAAAATGAGCTAAGATGTAGCCAAGGTACCTATGCATATCCATAAACCAAAGAATACTCATATCTTCCAATCATATGCATGGACATAGTCAGTCTCAAAGCAATTTACTTTTTCTTCATGAGAATCTGTACTTAGAGAGGTTATACCTATCAAGACCAAGAGCTGCTATGATTACTCCACAGACTTCAGCACAAAAATGGCAATATATTCTGCCAACAAACACTGTGCTGTTCGATTGCGGTAGGACTATCAGCCCCAGATTGCCATCTGTGTCTCCTGCAGTGTTCAGTGTCCCATGTGGCTAATTAGCTGGCACATGCCATCATATGAAAGAAGGAATTGTTCTATCTTGTTGGAGTTATTTTTTGTTGTTGTTGTTCTGAATGCAAGATATTTATGCTTGTTCATCTAAAAGGTAGCTTTTTTTTTTTTTTTTTTAATGGTGATTCATGGCTGGTTTTGGTTTTGTGCAGAACAAATAGAACACAATCTTGACTCTAAAGAATTTATACAATTCCAACAAAAAGCTTAGAGGGGTAGGAAGATGAGTAGACATACACTTTCAAAATTGCTTCAGATGGAAAAATGGGGTTAAAAAAAAATAATAATCACAAGATATTCTTGCTTTGAATTGACTTGTTCGTTAAAAAACAACCAGAAATTTAAGTTCAGGTATTCTGCTGTAGAGTCGTTCAAGAATTAGCTTGTTTTGGGTTTTCTTTCTTCTTTGTATCTAATTCTCCTCCATGAACTGAGATGCTGTTTCAGCCCCACAGATGCAATCTCCTCCTTTGCTAATGGGAGACCATGTGGCGTCTCACAGAATATGTAGGCTAAACAATAAACCTTATTTACAGTGAAGAGTGCACAGTAAATAGTCTCTAACTCCTGGTGGAATAGGAGTATTTCACCAGAAAAAGAATCAGAGCAAGTTTTCGTAAGGCAGTTGAGAAAGAAAATTCATTTCATTGGTTTTGTCTCTCTTTCCCTTGTGGAAGGGCACTGTCTCAATGCCAAACAGACATCAAGGAGCCAGAAGTGTGGGGGATTTGTAACTGAAAAGATGAAGAAAGGAGATTGCTTGCTAAAATGGTTGGAACTGACAGTACTGCTACTAGTCTAGGTTCTGTTTAAAGAATTATAACCTCGCTTATTCATTCAAATTCTTTTGGCTCTAGAAGGCTATTGATATAAATGGCTGCTTACTTTAGCAGTACAAATTTGCCCAAATAATTTTACAAACCACAGAGAAATAAGCATTTGATCTGAGACACCTATTCTGAACTCAGAAAGCAATGAAATCTTATCCAAATACAATTATTCATTCTTTTCAAAATTAATAGATCTTGCTAATTATTGGGGCAAAACTCCTATCTACCTCCGGCTCCTGCTTCAAATGCTGTGAGATACAAACCATCTTTTTCCACCCAGAATTTAAGGGCAGTACTGATGGATGCTTGTTTCATGCATGGAGGCTTCAATGAAAACAAAATTCCAAATGAAGCCTTAAAGACAGCAGAAAGGTGGGATGCAGCAGCAGGGCTCCTTCTTCAGCAGATCATTACTTCACAGAGTTAAGGAGGTGGTCTGTCCGGATCTGTATCTTCTCAGCTGAAGAAATGTGAAATAATTTTCTATTCCCGGTGGTTTAAAAAGTAATCATTTAGCCACAACCAGAGAAAACTCGGGGTATACCAGAAAAACAGGTTAACTGTGATCAGAGCAACCATGATCTCTGAGGAGTCACTGCCTTGGTAAGTCACACCAATCTGCTGCTGGGCTTTCAAGAGCTGTTTGCAACTTCAGAACTACAATAAATCTGTAATAATTCATCTTGGAAACCTCTCTCAGGGGCTTTTTTTCACCAAGTACTTTGCCAGCTTTCTCAAGCATGCTTAACTGTGTATTGACACTTCAGCTTTTTTGGGTATTTCTATTTCTTTCCCCATGTGAACCACTCCTTAAAATAGCCTGTTTCCCCCTGGCACTGGGAGTGAAACTGAAACAGCTTGTCCTGGCAACTGTTGCTAGTCTACAGTAACTGGATGTATTAAAAATAAAAACAACAACAAAACAATTGTTTTTCCTCATTCCTTCCCTGTAGAAATCAATTAGTCACAGCCTTTATTTAGCACATGTGACATTTACCTAAGCAAAAGCAACTGGTGAGCCGGTTATGCGTAAGAGTCCTGGGGAGCACAGGTCTTACTCACGCTCCAGGCCTCGCTCTGTTGTCCTGCTTGTCACCGAGGGTTAGTCATTATTCAGAGCGGTGGAGGATGTTTCTCCTTAGAGGACGAACTGCTGCGAGATCTGACGCCCATGAATTTGGAAGGAGTTGGAAGAGGGGGAGATGTTTTCTTTACTTCCATTGGAAGTGCCCACCGTCAACATGCAAAGAACTTCCCCTGCTGGGTTGGCTTCCTGCCAGGACCACTACTTCAGCATAAAATGTCACTTTTGGTGCTTGCTGGCTGCTGTCCACCAGATCTCCATGTGTTCCCACTCATGCAAAGGCTCACACACAGAGTCATGCACTCACTGCTTCATCTGAGGGTACCCGCCTGCTTCCCTCTGCATCCATGTCCTGCTGTGATTGGTCTCCGGGCCCCCAGCAGAAGTGCTGAACCATTTTATTTTCCTGACAGACACCTGACTTGTGGCATGTGGTTGCAGTTGTCTTGGGAATGCTGCTCCAGTTAGGTCAAAATTCAGCAGGGAAGGAAAAAAATGATAGTAAAGAAAGTCTCCGTTTGTTCTTGGGGGGGAGTGTTTTGGACGAGCTAAATCTCATGGGAGTTGTGGCCCCAAGGAATCTGCTGCAGATCTGGGTTTATTTCTCTTTTTGGGCTGAGGCCATGAAGAACTAACTCACCCATGTGCAAAACAAACTCCTTGGCCACCTGTCGCAAGGCAGATGACCTCTTGGTATCACCTCTAAAGCAAAGTGCCTTTTTTCTCTCCAGTCTCCCTGTACTGGTATGTGTTTGAGAAATAGTGCAGCTGGGGTGTAAGCTCTGTCTCCCACACAGTACGTGCCCTACTTATTCTTGATTTTCCTCAGCTGCAGCCTTCTCCCAGTATTGTGACTCCAGCTTGTTGTATCTTTTGTATTTATCACCAGCATCTCAGAGAGAATGAATCAAATGAAAGGTTTAGTGCAACATGTGAAGGATTTTCTCAAGGTTTCAATTCACTTCAACCAGAAGTATTGGGAGCATTTCTTGATTTGTGCCAAATCAATTCCTTCTTTTAATTTTCACCCCATTACTGTCACATCAGGCACTTTCAGCGTCTTGGTTCTGGCCAGCCTTGTGTGCTGCTGGCATTTTGAGGGGCGGTTTCTGTCTGTCAGCTGTCTTGCTTAGGAAAAGGAGCTTTCTTGTCTCTGGCATTGTTTTGAATGAGAAATAATGTTCTCACCTCGTAGTTTTATCTAGGTATAACCCTGCTTCTGCAGAACAAGCTATTTCGATGGATGAATTCACATGAGAACATTCTTTAACTCTATCTGCTGGTGATTAATCATTGCTTAGATTCAGAATATATAAAAAAATTATTTTTAAAAGTTCTAGTGCTATACAAAAAAGCTTCCAAGGGTGACTTTGAAGTTTGAACATAATTATTTGGCAAGCAGTGTGGGGTCTGCTGACATGCTTGGTTAAAGAACATATTGTGCTAATTTGCAGTTACACTAACAGAGATAAGAAGCTTGAACTATAGAACTGAATACAATCAGGGACATGTAAATGGGGCCGATGTTATGTCTGCTGAATCTCCTGAGGTTCTGGCTCTAGTTTAGAGCATTTTCTTATTTAAAACCCTGCTGTTAGAGGGAGAAATGTGTTGGATATTCCAGAGGAATGTGAAAGCTGGAAGACTCTCCAGAAAACGAGATTTCTCTTTAATGCTTGATATGTCATTCATCTGTTGTTACCTGCTTTTCTTCTCCTGGCTAATTATAGAAGATACAAAATTTATTCCCCTTTTAAATACATCTACCAGTGTCAAAGATTTTATTGGATGAACTGATGGGATCTGAACTTTACAAAGATTCCCCAGGCAAAGAGATAGGGCAGCACAGGAGCATAAGGACATTGGTCTCCTTGTTTGGCCTTACTGTGGGTACCTCAGTATGAACTTTGGTGATTTATGTAGGAGTAAATTAAAATGCCTGCTCCATTTTTCTGCCAGACATTATTACCCCAGTAGCAGAGGCAGCAGAAAGGGTGATATACCCTTCTCTCAGCTACAGAGGTCACAGCCTGGTGTATTCACTGAAACTGCAGTAAGTCTTAGCGTTTGGGCAGTAACTCCTGGCTGTGTGGGCAGGCAGCTGAGAATAATAACCTCTTAAATTACTCCAGCGTACATTGCAAGAACTCATTTAGAGGCAGTACGCATAATCCGGGGTGCAGATTTTCAAAGGTGCCTTTCCTTCCATGAAGCTTTGTGTACAGGCTGTGTGTTTGCACGTAGGTAACTGTGTGTGTCACCATCAAAACACAGCATATGAATTTGTCTCATGTGAAGTGTGGGTGGATACTCATAGTCCAGATGACAGAAATGTACCATCACCTTTAGAAACCCTCTGTGTCTGCCTATGTAAAATGGATGAAAACAGCACTGTGCTCCGTCAGATGGCTGGGAACCCTGAGGTGGCAAGTCTGCAGTCAGACATTTCTCCTTCAGACTAGAGGTCCATGCTGTGCCAGGATTTGAATGTATCATGTAAAACCCATGGAGTTTCCCAGGGATTTTCACAGAAACCAAGATCCTTCTTTCCCTCTCCAAGGAAGTGCTGCTTCTTACCAGCGCCCAGGGTGCCATACCCCTAGCCCCTAGGACCTGTCCTACTGCATGCCCCTCAGAACCTTACATGTGCCATAGATTTGCCGTCTGTATTGATAATTCCTGCTCGCAGGCAGAGGTGCACAGTCCAGTAACCAGCTCAGTTACCAGTAAGAACACTGCCATGCCTCTGAAAATACCTCACCGCATGGAAGCTTTGTGGATTAGCAAACAGTGGCTATAAAATTGCTATCTTTGTGTTAATTAATTTATTTTTGGTCAGAGGGTTAATTAAGTTCTATAATCCCACATAGTTACTAGATTCTTAATGGAACCCAATAAAATTATTAACAAAGCTATTCTGAAATAATTATGCTAGTGCTCTTTTTGTAGAGAAAGCGAAGCAATGAGCACAGCTGATATAGTGTGAACAAGAGCTATGACAATCTACTTCCCTGTTCACCATCACCTCTGCTGGTCTAGTTCCCCATCAAAAGACTTTAAATAGGCTTTTGGAATCGCATTGATCTTGGTTGACTATGGACTCCCAGAATTCTCTGAGTGGATGTTACTTACACCCTCATTCTTGAGATTTCCTTAGAAATTTGTGATGAGAGTGAGACCTGTGTTCTCTTTCAGTCTAAGTGAAACTATTCTTTCCCTAGTTTTCACACAGTGTTAAAAAGTTTTAATTTATAAAGAGAAGTACTTGACATTTAATTTGGGATGGAGGAGAAGTTGGCTGGTGTTTTTCTGTGGTAGATACATCTCTTCAGGAAACGCCTGCTGGCGGCAGGACTTCAGGGGTTGTGTTGAGATATCCAAACTGACACTTGGAAAAAATAACTTCATTCTTGACTTGGAGTTTTTGTTGTTGCTAAGAGTTTTATGCTTACAGAAGTAGAGTACACACTTGTGCGTGCCAGGATGCAGATGCAATGTCCGTGGAGCCGTGTATGGGATTTTGCAAATAGTTATCTGAGAGAGTGGTGATCAGGTTGCCCAGGGAAGTGGTGAAGTCACTGTGGAGGTGTTCAAGAAAAGAACTGTGTGTATGTGGCACTGAGGGACGTGGTTAGTGGACATGGTGGTAGGGATGTGTTGGTGGTTGGACTTGATCCAACGTTGATGATTCTGTGATTCTATTCTATAAATAGTGAGCAGGTGTATTGATGGTGACATGCGAGCTACCATTCATGTTCACGTGGCTTGCAGCAGAATTCACTCAGGAAGTACAGTTTATATGAGTCATTCTCACTTAAATATTAGTGATCACCTACATTATCAAACCAATAAAAATGCTGACCTGATTTACCCCAGCTTAAACAATACTCTGCTCAGGTTGACATCTGAAGGTAGAGTTCCAGTGCAACATTTGACAGTTGCAAATAGTGATAAAAGCTTGCTTTTAACTGAGAAACAACAGGTCCTTTTGCTTCTGAAGAATGATATAGATCAAATCTGTTTTCTGGTTTTGATTCTGTTCCTCAGAAAATGAACACTGTCCAAGCACATATTACATTTTGAAAGAGTAGATGTTTCCTTTTTTCCATATAGTCTTTGGCTGCCTCTTACTTGCAGCTTACTTACTTACTTACTTTCTTTTCCCCTCCCTCTGCTCTGAAGATTTCTGATAATGGGTTTGGGTGAAATAATCAAAAAAATAAAAGTAGTGAAATGCATGAAAACTCAGGAGCACGTCTGCTTTTTCCTGGAATGCTTCCTTTGAATAAAGTTTGCTGTCATTTAGGCAAAATGTGATCTTTTCTTCTTCTGTCAGAGAAGGCCAGTTTAAGTATGACTTCTTAACAGTGGGTTATACCTGTGTAGAGAAGTTACCTTATCATAAATACAATCTCTACTGTTATTTGTTAAATTTACCTTGTTGGTAGCCACTGTATATTCTGTGTAACCATAACAAAATTTTAACATTATTTTTAAACACAGACTGTAGTTCTGATTAGAAACTTTGATTACTCTGTATTTTCCATACATTTGTTTCCTTTTTTCTCTTTCCCCAGCAGCCGATTGCTTCAGAAACTGAGAACCCAAGACTTGCATTTCTCCTTAAAAAAAATTATTTTATGAACGTTTTTTACTTTCTTAAAAAAAAAAAAAAAAAAAAAAAAGTCTGTAAATGGAGATTTGTTACTGGAGACCTTACTCTCCTTGCACCCCTTCTCTTGAACTTCATTTATCTTTGAACCCTAAAGTTGTTTGTTGTGACTTTTAGACTGAAGCTTCATATCGTAGGGCGTGGATTTTTCATGCGACTGTGTATGTAAGGCAGTTATCTGGAGCCTAAGAGACAGACATACTGCCTCAGGGACCGGTGTAAACCACCTGTGAAAATTTTCAGGATAGACCTGAGAGAGGATATTTGCCTGCACAGTGGCCCAGTGGTCAGAAACCCAATTAGTTTTCTAATTTACTAGCTTGCTACCTTGCTAGCAAACTGACTGCTGAGAGTCAGCAGTGCCTCACGTATCTTAAATTGGCACTGCACTGTGGAGCAGAGCCATAACTTTAAGAGCCTTTAAAGGATGAGTGGCTATTACCAATCTATAAAACATTATTGCATAGCAATTTATTCCACAAAAACAAAATGATACAAGGAGAGACTGTATTCATTACATCAACAGCACACTTCAAAAAACAAGATTGACGTTCTATAAGCGGCACATGTGTAGGAAAAAGAACTTTATAAAACAAATAATGAAAGGAACAAACTGTTACAGTCTGATGTAATTTCAGTAATTTGGTAATTGAGAATTTCCACCCACTGCCCGTGAAAGGAAAAGTACACACAGTCCTGCACACTCGTTATGTATTTACTTCTCTGATAGTGGCAAACATGTTAGCTGTTGAAATGATGGCTTTGGATCCTTTTTCATTATTCCTTGGCCGTGCACAGAGATATCATTTCTTCTTAACTTTAGAAAGTGGGAAATTTTTATTTTGAAGAATGATATATCATTCCCAATTGAAAGAGACAAAATTTTAACCAAAGCAAAATCAACTATTTATACTTTTTTTTTTCTTCTTTTTTTCATTTTTTTTTCTCGCAGCAAGACAAAATAAGCTTATCGGTAGTAAAATGGTATGACAGTTTATAGTTGATTCTTTTCAGACAGCAGTAATGGAAACTATCCTTTTGAATATAATTACATATGTGAACAATCATTGCAATCTGCCAAAGTTTTCATTGCTGTGAAGTTAATCTTTCATCTCTTAAAATATTTATTAATAGATCCAGATGAGTTACATAGAGAACAGCAGCAGCTATGGCCTCAATTATAAATGTTTGTTCTAATTGGTACAAAAGTTTGTATATATACAAAGACATATATCAGTATTCCAGACACACACCAGAAATGTCTGCACTGCTAAAAGTAAAATCAAACTCATATTTTCCATTTCCATTTGTGAACCTACCTTTCTGTTATGCTGTAATTTGTACTGACTTATTAGGTTCAGACACTGCTTATCGTTCAAACTTAGATTATTCTTACAAACCATTGTACACTGAATATTGGAAGGTCAATTTTTGGCACTGCACTTCTGAAAAGACATGAACTTGTTGGAAAGAATCTGAAGAAAAGAAAGATGAATGAGCAGAGATCTAGAGAAAAGATTGAAGGAATCAAGGTTGTTTAGTCTAGAAAACTGTGGACCGAGGGGGAAAATTTAATACTTTTCAGATCTCTGAAAAGCAACTTTGCATATCTATTTTCCAAGCTGGTGACTGATAAAGCAAGAAGAAATGGTCTTAAACTATAGTGAGGGAGGAACAGGCGAAACATCAAGAAATATGCTGTAACAGTATGGCCAGAGAAACACTGGAAGAGTGCTGGAAACCTCCATCATCTCAAGATATTTAAGGGCACATCGGAAAAACAAGATGCAAGTGTGGACCAAGAGAGTGGTGGAAGAAAGAAAGAAATGAAGGCATTGAACTAGGGAATCTTTTGAGGTTCTTTTGAAAACCCCTTGCTTCTGGATTACGTGATTTTGTATCCTGGACCATACTTGTAGGATACTCATCCCCTTTATTGCCCTTGTAGGTGTTCACAGAGGGACAAACCTCCTTTTCCAGATTATTGGGAAGAGTTACAATCCCATGTCATTTTATGCAGCATCATCTCCTTTTACTGTATTTCCATCCAGCTAACAGAGACGCCCATGTGGATGATCCAAAATCATGGCAGTCAAAATAACCAGAGTAGTAAAGACCTACCTGAAGAATGTATGCTGCCCTGGCTGTCTCATCTGACTGAGCAACTCCTGCTTAGGTCTCCAGCAAGAACAACAGTGTGAAGAGGATGTGGCTGGTCTAGTGAGTTGAGCAGGTTTTATTCTCCCCACTTAGGGCTGTGTGGACACTGTTCTGACCATAATTGCTCTGCCAATTTTGTTGCACTGCTACCTGCTGTCCTTTCTTCAGAAAGTAAATCTCTTTACCATTTCTTTTACATCTAGTTCATTCTCAGATTATTATTATTTTTTTCTCTTTTGGACAAAACCCATGTATTGTAGGTTGTACATCTGACATTTTTTCTCGACGTAAAGTTAATATGTGTTAGAATAAGTTACAGCCAGTGCAAGACAGAGCAGAGTTGGAGGCTGTCCTCTGAAAGAAGTGGACAAGGTAGATAACATTTTACCATTGTTTTAAATATTATACTCAGTTTGAAATATTGCCTTTCTGGCAAACTGGGTCCCTTCTTAAAAAACTGCCAGCATGAAGCTGATAACGCATTACACAGTGCAAAATCAGTACAAGAAGTTATAGTAGTAACTGGTAAGGCCTCCTCTGCTTAACAGCCTGTTAATATTTAGAAGGTAACTGGACATTTCAGTTCTTTGCAAGCCAAAATTCAGGATACCATTTCTGATTCTGAGGAAGAGAACAAAATTTACTGAAGGACTGATTAAATGTCACTTCTCAAACTCTTACACTGACACTCAAAAAGGACTCAGAGGTTGTGCACTCTGTCTTCTGGTGCCCAGATTCCAGTCAGATCCAGTCCCACTAACACATGCCATTGGAGCAGAGGGAGCTGAGAACACCCATATATAAATCCAGAGCAGTAGACATGATGGGCAGAGGCACTCTGAAAAGTCTTGTTTCTTCCTGCTCAAGGCACAGTATTACGTTTGGGTTGTAGTGAGGCTCTTTCAAATCTTCCTGAAAGGGGCTTCCATGAATCAGGAGGTAAAAATGACAGGACAGAACCAGGGAAGGACAATCACCCCTGCAAATGAAGTCACTTGGGATCTACACTGAGACTTGCAGCTATGATATGCACCAGCAGGCATCTGAGTGCCCCTGTCACATGTATATTATTCTACTTGCTACTTGGTATCTTTGAGTGAGCCTGCGGTTCTCAGACTGATTTTGGTCAGAGCTGGAAAATGCCCTCAGCCTTGCATCTTCCACACCTCAGAGCTCTCCTCTACCTGTGGGGTCTCTGGTTGGGGAAAGGAGACTGATGTCATCACCTTCTCTCCTAGCTACATCTGGCAAGGGGAGAGTCCTCCCCTGCTCTGGTTTTGAAAGAAATATAAAAAAAATGTTCAGGACTGTGAATCTTGTGGGAGACAACCAAACAAGGCACGTGCATTCCAGAGTATGAAAGAAAAGCCTTTCCCAGATAGCTTGTGCCCAATACTCAGTATACTTTTGTAGCAGTTGCAGGTCCCTTCTGGGACATGCACCTTTCCCTGAAGAAGAGACCAGCCTTGGCATAGACATGCAAAGTCTGCTCTTGATCAAGGCACTGAAAAATGTACTCATGGTTGTGATTTCTCCAGCACTGACCTCTTTGGAGACAGAAATATTTTGCTTCTGAATGCATCATATCTTAGATCATAGGTGTGTCCATTTTGAGACTATGGGAGAGAAGGGAGAAGTGTTCTTGCCAGATACGTTGTCAGGGACCTCATCACACTGGACTTGTTCACCAATACACTGTGTAAATCACGATGCTGCTGATCCTGAGTCCACAACTGCCAATGGCTTAAAATAAAACCCAAACTTTCTTCCAGTTTTTTTATGACCTTGCATCCATCTGCCACATCTTTTGCCCTACCTTGCATTTCTGGACCCTCTAAAATTCCCAGGTGTGTGTAAGCATGACTCACACATCCTCCATCTGCTCTGTGATCCACACTGGGCATAGGAAGCTTACATCAGTGTCACAAAGCCAAAGGGCTTCCTTCAAACTAGGCACACTTTTTGGGTGTGCATTTTGTCATCTTAAAGGGACACTCCCATCTGAAGGTTTTATTGTGCTTACACATTACTATCTGGAAGATGAAGAGGACTATAAACCTTTGTAACATTTTAAAAACATCAGCAATGCAAAGGAGGATGAAAATAGATTCCAAAGACTCAAACATTTTACGCAAGTTCTTTAAGACCTAGACTTGTCATATAAATTAACATGAGTCAGATTATTCTTAAATAATAAATTTAAAGTTGTTGCTCCTCATGATACTTGCAGTTTCTTATTTTACAAAGATAGAGCACAGTTTTGGCAAGAAACACTGTACTTAAGATCTATGTCTGTGCTTGCTGTCCACTCACAAAGGCAAACACAGGTAAATATGCATTTCTTCCGGACTAGAAATCGAAATCCCTGCCAGGTATGGCATAACATTAATGAAGATCAATACACTTTGTGTGGAGTATTAGGAACAGCCATAAAAATGGAAACTAGTTCCATTTTGTAAGTGCTCAATTTACGGATTTACTCATGCTAATCTTTTGGAATTTTACAAGATAGTTAAAATTATGTCCATAGTTTCTTCTGAATAGATCCCTCTATCTGTGAAGCAGTTCTGGAAACACTGCTTGACAAGATAATACTTAGAAATCAATAGCAAACTGTGCACAGCAGGGGAAATCAGTAACACACATTAAGAAGGACATTATTTTCACGGGGACTGGTCAGAACAGAAAGACATTTACCAGAGCAAAACTCACTATTTAGAAATACAACTATTTAGAAGTACAGCTTTGGCTAAAACATTTCAGCAGCACTGCCAAGGAGTAAGTGACTTCAGGAAATGAGAAGTAACTGGTTTTGCTCAGGAAAGCATGCTCGTTTTCTTAAAATAATTCCATAACCCTTCACTTGCAGATAAATTGCAGGTAGCAAGGTACTTGTAAGAGTTGTAGAGGTATTCCTGAATGATGAGCAGCCCCTTCCCAGCCACAGTTTTTGGGGTGGGGATTTGGGGAGAGACAGTAGCAGCAACCTTCTTAGGGTCGTCATTCACACTTCATACGGGATATATATGGGAAATAGAATAACACTGGTGCTGTTCCAAATGTATATTGGAAAGCACCAACGTGGATATAATTTATCCCTGTAGTATCCAGATGCCATGGAAACGCACCTCATGTAAGCCAGGATGTTTCTTTTATGATTTAAATACCATTTCTTCTGGTCCACATGAAGCATACGAATACCACCAAGGGAGAATTCATGTATAAACTACCAAATGCTTCTTAACAATTTCAAACCTTTTCCAAAGTGACAGTAAGACCATTTGTATGATCTCTGTGTATATTCTGAATCCTTTAGTTGCTTCAAGAAGCAGCAGAAAACTCTTTAATGTAAATCCTTACATAAAGCTCTGACGTTTTAGGATGAATGCTCTTACACAAAACCAAACCACACTGTACTCCCAGTGGATGGAGGAGAAGATGTAATGAAAAAAGAGTTCCTTGCAGAGTGACTACGTAGAAGGCCCTAAAAGTTCTCAAGATGCTTCTTAACGGTTTAAACAATCTTTGCTTTTCCCTTTTTGTATCATGGTTCTCCATCTCAGAAGGCTTCCACCTGTGAGAAGGGGAAACGGATCATTCATACACTGAGGATGGTTAAGATAGGTGTGCTGCTGGAGATCTAAATTTTGGAGCAAAGTTTAATCTAAACTTTGTAAGAAAGGAAGAGACTGCATAGCGAACTGCAAACAGTCTGTAATATCAGCTGCAGATGAGGATTTGGTCAGCTTTTTATATATTTTCGGAGGCAAAATCACAAGAACTGTCTCTGCTCTCCCATGGAGCCTCTGACTTTGCAGAACACTGATCTTAATCACTCACCATCCTCCAGCTATATTCCTCAGCCCTTTACGCACACGGAGTTTATTCATTAATAAGTTAATGAGTAGAGTTTACTCTTTATTTATTACTGTTAAAATATTTAAAAAAAAAATTCTTAAAAATACTTTCTTAAAGTTCTGAGTTGAACACTCTTCATTACCTTCAATATATGGCTATGCCTCCAAAGGCTATGTCAGTAAAGCCCTCTTTCTTCCTGTTCTACTCCCTCCCCTGTTGCTAAAAGGCTCTGGCAGAAGAGCCCTGCAGCAGATGCTGGGCTGGCTCTGGGTGCAATTGCCCCAGGCACCTTGGTGAAGCTACTGCCCTGAGGACGGCCAGCAGAGCAGAACATGTGCTCACACCGTGGCTGTTCCAGCTCACACTTGAGCTGCTGATGGCAGCAGATTCATGTTAAGATGCCAAAGAACAAACTGTGTGGCTTTCTGCCTGGTTTCTCCTGTAGCAGTGGCAGTGACCACCAGCAGAACAAAAAGCAGCTGCAGGACAGGGGAGACCTGTAACATCTTCAGCTGCTGCAGCTGTTGAGCAGATGTGTTTGAGCATGCTTTGAAGTATCTGCCGTATAGCTGAGACAGCACAGAGTGCAGTGTAGGCCGTTTGCAGCTATTTATTCAACTTCTCAGGTGGTTTGCGTAACCCAGACTAGGAGTTGTGCTGCCATAGCTACGCAGTAACAGCACTCCTGCTAGTTTAAAGTTAGCTTGGGTTTGTGTGTGTGAGCAGCAACCACATCTCCACACAAACAGAGCAGCTCTGCCCATATTTGTTTGTGCAGTGGGCTTCAATTCCCCACTGGGACCTTCAGGCGCTGCTGCAATAGAAATAGTAATGAATCATTAATAACTTCTGCTGAATCATTTGAAAACTATTCACTGCGCAGTAGATGTTTATTTATTAGTACAGAATAGGTGATGCAACAAAAGACGGCAAACAAAATGAGCCGTGGGCTGTTTTGCTCCAATTCATTGTACATTTTCTTCTGGGGATAATTAATTCTCAAAATGAAAGCAAATTATGTGCATTTGTGGTTGGAAAGGTTCTCCTTTGCCCCCAAATATCTTCTCAAAATGGCTTTGCTTAGTAGCCCCAGTAATGCTTTACTATGTATTTAATGTATCACTGCTAAAGTGTCTGGGGAGGCATTGGTTTTTTTCCCAAAGAGAGTTATGAGGTATCAGAACTGGGTCTGTTCTGTCCTTTTAGAATGTCTGTTCTTTTGGTATACATTCATGCCAGCCTCCGCCTTTGGATCCAGAACAGCTAGATGGAGCTATTTCCTCTCTAATTAACAGGAAAGTGTAAAAAATAAAATAAAAACAAAACAAAACAAAACAACAACAAAAAAAAAACCTAATTTAAAATCTTTGACCCAATCCTGCCAATGAAAATATTCTCATCTTTTAAATAAGATAACTCTGAGTAAGAGCTATGTAGGAAGGTTTTGCAAAATTAAACCCAGAGGCTTGAGCTGGAAAGATAGTAGCAATATATATGTGGATAGAACTGTTTCTGTAGTGTATGGATTTTGGACTGAAAAAATAGCACGAAAGAGAACAAGATACAATTTGAAGATGTCCTGTCAAGTAGTATCTTTGTACTTTATATACATACATGCAAAATGTTGGATTAGATGGTATACAATGGTCTCTCTTTGTCTCTGAGCCAACGAGTATAAAGAAATACCAAGTGCAGCAGTCAGTGAAGGCAGCTGAGGTGCTGTGTGTAAATTGCTGTGTTGAAACAAGTCAGGTAGTGGTCCTGTGATACTGAAGAAGATAGTGAAGGCAAGATTAAACGTTGTCCTGAAAATGTACAAAACCAGACTGCAGTCCCAGATATTTTATACCCTAGCAGTTTAGGATGTTATTTCCTGTCCTGCCTGATATTCATAAATGCGATTCTGTCAGCCCTCAGGAAATGAAGTTAAATAAAAATGGAAAACAATTTGCCTTAAAAATATGCACAGTTAAGATATGCATCACTTATATAAATTTAATTAGATATTACATTTTGCAAGAGTAAAAATAACTATAATAAAGATCTAAGGATGTTTACTCTTTGCTTACCTTCATAACGTGTATACTTAGCCTGAGATTACACTAGAACTTCATAGCACCTGTGGAAGTCTTTCCCACTGATTAGGGGCCATAGAACTAGAAAAAAAAACTATTCCAAATAAATTATTTCACAAACAACTCCCCAAACTCTGTTCTTGAAAACTGTTCTTCTGTCAATCAGTGAGAGTTTCTGCATGCGTTCCTACACAAAATTGAGCTGTCTGCTCCTGATTGGATCTCCTCTTTATAGTTTACCAACACCACAAACCAGCAGTGAGGACTTGGTGGCACCTGAGTATCAGTCCAACTTCAGAGAACAAACATTTTCCAGAAGTTGTAAGAACTTGCTAGTTCTCCTATCTAAGGCTTGGAATCTGTCTTCCTGGACAGATGAAGTGTTGTGGGTATATTTGCTTTTGTTAAGTACCCTCATTTCTGTGGCCCAGGATGGAAGACCCCAAAGCGGACCTTGTGAATTTCTCAGCTCTGGGGCTGAAGACCAGGGTGATCTGACACTTTCAGTCCTGGTTTTCTCTGTCTGCTGTGACTACTTTGTTCAGGCTTGACTGGTGTTGAGACGACTGGGACTGCACTACCATTGGAATGATCAGTGGTAGGTACGAAATTCCCCACTGCAGTGGGGCACCATCAAGAATCTCTCCTGTGAGCTAGTGTTAAGTCCTCACCATTCTTACATAAAATTTTTAAAGCTGGTGTCTGTATTCAAAGTAGCATGTGGAGCCTTGTGGAGCCTTACAGACTTCAAAGTCTGGTCTGTGGCTAACCGGAGTGGGTTGGGCAAGTCCACCACAGGCAAATGCAATGAAGCACTCCCAGATTCTCCACACCTGCTTCCTTCATATAGTGCAAATAAGTGACATCAGCAAAATTGTTCAGACTTTTATCCCTACGCAGCTGCAGAAATATTTATGGGCTTGAGGAGTAGGGTAGTAACCTTCTTTCACATTCACTTTCCTGCGCACTGCAGCTATGACCATCTAATCCATGTGGGGACAAGGCAGCCCAAGGTGCCTTGATAGGGTTCATTGAAAACATTCAGGATACTCATGCTTTCTACAGCCCTAGTCATGAACTCAGTGGGATGCTGGCACCCTCTTTTGAAGGTGAACAAGCATCATTCAGGGCACTCAGGCCCTCCAGAGGTGTCACAGACCAATGACAGACCAGACTACACCACTATGGATGGGAATGTTCCCTTACTGCTGGGATTTCCTGATGGTTTCTGCAAGTTAGGTACATTTGGCTAACTTGATGCAAGGTAGAGGGCAAGACAGAGCAGCCTTGATGCCAGTGCTTTCCATGTTATGAGTGCCTGCTTTCCTCCAGGTGGGAGAAAGCATTTTGGACAGAAATTACAAGGAACAATTTCTTCAGAAAATCTATGTTGAATTTTCTGCAGACAAAACATTCAGGATGGCATTCATGCTTGGGATGTTATCTGCTCCTTCGTTAGGGAGATCATCTAGAATTTAGACAGGGTGTTTAAAAGTCCTTGTCTTTTCCAGAAATGAAACTTCATAAAGGAAATTTCATAAAGGAAATGTGTAAGTTTGAGAAAAGCCCACCCCTGTATGCCTTTTAGATCTGCTTACATCTATTTACCTAGAACCATTTTTTTTCTCCAAAACATTGTTATTGGGTGCTATAAAGGACCACAACAAAAGGATAGATATGATTGCAGGAAGTCCTTCATGGAGGTAGGTATCCACAACAGTGGGGAACTGTGGAGATTTCTTTGTGTGAGAAGACACAGAGGCATGGTAGCTAGCTGCTACCCCAAAAGCAGCCTTGTGTTGTAAATACATGGAAAAACTTTAGCCTGCTAATGGCTGAGGGCAGGAAAGGAAGCAATAGTTCATGGTGTCATTTCTACATCTTCAAATGATAATCCAGTTCTTATAGGAAAGGGAAGAGATTGCGTGAATGTGTGCCTGTTTGTCTATGGAACACAAAGAGGAATGAATCATCATGGTGTGCTGCACTTCCAGCTTGCCTGGATGCCTAGTTTGAGGTAAATGATCATATTGAGTGAGACTGGTAGAATTGTTTTCAGTGTAGACAGTTGCTACATGAAGGAATTCTCTGACAGCTTATAATTCTTGAACAATAGTTTGCAGAAGTGAAAACCAGCAGTGTACTAAACCACAGATCTAAATATACAGCTACAATTCTGCTAGAGATTTGCTCCTTCTCCTCCCAGTGTGGAAACATGATTAGAAAACTGTATTCAAGGGTGAATGTTGCAGGTCATGTTGGGAGCAGCCAAATCAGAAACCCTCCAAAATGCAGCCATACATCTGTATTGGTGGACACAGGGCCAATGAATAGAGAGGTTCAAATGAACAAACAGCTTTATGGTGGACTCCCAGCCACAGATCTTTCCAAGCTGTCTGTGCAGGACACAGGTCTGCTGCTGTCCCCACAGTGAGATTATTGTCTTCAGAAATATCCCCATCTATTCTTGAATATCATGCAACATTTATTGCAAACAGCTAATACGGCCACCATGCTCTGCAACAGCCCAAGAATTTTTTAGCCTACTCATCTCACAGTTTTATGAATGGTGTCAGAGCCTCTAAGAATCTTTTAAGAGAACAGGTATTTTGATGGTACTCTGTCAGACAAGACAGAAGTTGAAGATGGGAACAGTGACAAGGTTGGAGAGGAAGCCAAGTGAAATGGTTACAAATCAAGAGAAGACCACAGAAGATGAAGGGGCATTTGCAAAAGCAACAGAGGCATAGCAGCTGCTGGTAAATAGAAATGCATGGATGGCACCTGTTTCTATGCAAGGCAAGACACACTTTTGTGTATTGCAGGATCTGTGGAAGAGTCAAGAGTCTTCTTGTAGTACAGATATTTTACATATCACTTAGTGATGATGTGGATCAATGGTGACTCAAAACCCACAGTCTCCATGGAGTGCTGGAGCAATTCTCAAGTAGATATTTAAGTTTCCTCCAAAGAACATCTAAATTGTGCACACCAAAATCACTCTGCCACCAGAACAGAGGCAAACAGGGAAGTCTCTTCGAAACAGCATGACTGCTTCAAGCCACAATGCTGATAAAGGCAATGAAGACCTCACACTCTTCTCAGTCTTCACAGGGTGAGATGAAACAAGACAAGATGTTCACACTGGTGTCCTGTCTTCATAACTGAGATGTGGCACTCTAGATTTGTGCAATGACTGCAGGATTTCTGGTCTAGTTTCAATGCTCCTTTTCTCTTTGGGATGTAGGGATACTTTTATGCATCTGATCCACTAGAGTATAAGTTTGGTATTGATCTCAGAACTTGGAAGCATCTTTGGGTCAATAGTATAGACACGACTTAAAGGCTGCCTCTTCTGAACCCACCATGCTGCATGGCAGTTGTATGCATCCTACAGTGTCCAAAAAGGGAACTGACCTCCTTATATATTTGTAGAGATTTACTTTTTTCTTCTTTTTTTTTTTTCATTTGGCAGTATATAATTCAACAAGATGTCCTCTGAAAGTCTTAGAGTATTGAAAAAATTGAAAAAAATAATTCAAGGAATGGATTGTTGGGAAAGTAATCATCTTGTTGGATCTATGAAGCCTTTTTTTTTTTTTTTTTTTTTTTTCCACCTCTCCTTAAATGATAATTTCAGAATCAAACAAAGTGGAAAAAAAAAACCTGTTCCACCAAAGGGTAACAAAGGGCTGTACTTTAAACCGAATCTATTTCTTTAGTAGATAATACGTAAAATCTTTTCACATTAAAATATATATTTTAAAAACAAATATTTTGCATAGAATTACAATTATAAAAAACATAATTAAATCTTCCCAATAGAGTTTCTGCTATTTTCCCTTCACTATTTTGTATGTTTCCACTGGATAAGCATCAATGAATCATCATAAGGAGTTTGCCTGAGGTTCAGCTGTGTGATCACATCTAAATCTGTTCCTCACAACCTGAGGGATTACCAGGAGCATAAATTAAGAATTTCATCTACTTCAGCCACTAAGCACAAATATTCAAGTTTTATGTATCTTTTCAAACCAATTGTGTAATGATAATCAATATGGGATTCTGGTCTTTTTTTGTTCTTTCAATGTTGAAAGAAGATACTCTAATATTTCAGGGTGAACAATGGTTCAGATTTTTCAGGCTATCAGGTACCCAAAGTCTCCTGAAATACCTGACAGAAAGTATTTTCAATTGGACTTACTTAATCCAAAATCAATTATCAAGCTCCATTTCTACACAGGATGGAAGAACCTTTGAGCTAATAAGAAGGTGAGAGAAAGCCAGATAGAATATTTGAATAAAGTAGGAAGGGATTAACCAGAGCTGAGTAATGTTTTGCCAAACATGGAAGAGTAAATGCCAGTTTGGAGTTCAAAAGGGCAGATGAGAAATAATACTGCAGACTGCCTTCTCTTTGTTCTAATAATAGCAGAACCTGAGGAGGAGGAGGGTCCCTCCACAGCGGTGGGCTTTGCAGGAAACATAGAATCATAGAATTACCAAGGTTGGAAAAGACCTCCAAGATCATCTAGTCCAACAATCAAGAAAGCTGTCAGCAGTGTCCAGCTTTTGAACAGCACAAGGATCTGCATGTTCCCAGTATAGCTCGTGGAACTGCCCACTGCCTGCTCCTCTATGAGCCCTTTCCCCAGGACCTTCTACCTGCAATCTGCAGAAAGCCACATGCTTGGAATGGCAGTGGGAGTTCCTGCTATCAGCTAGTTGGTGTTAGAAACTAAGCTTCGTATGAGTTGATTCCTACAGTATCTGTATTAAATCATGCTCTCAGAGGTATTATTCTTCTCTTTCTCCTATTGTTTGTAACACTCACTTTTGTTATTTCCTATGCTAAAATGTAGGATGTTATCAGATGTCTGTGGAATGAAGTGAGTGCATCTATAAAGGGATACTCTACACAACTAGATGCTTCACTGAGGTGTGGGAGTATAATGACATAGCCATTTGCTCATCTGAGCATCCTCTGATTCCTCTAATTCCTTTCAGGCCCCTTATCATATCCACATTCCTGTGCTTCTAGGTCCTAGATTACTTTTGTGTCTGTAGATGAATTTTAGCTTCTTCCTCTTGTGTCAGATAACCTGGTCAGGGTTAGGGTAAGGAAAAAAATGGCAAAGTCACCATGCCATCAAGAAAACAGAAACATCAAAAATATTGTCAGACTAAAATGGATCACTCTTCTCCAGACAGCAGCCAATGTCAGATGCTTCAGGGAAAGTCACATCTAATATACACAGAGTTGGTTTCTAATGTCAGGAATTCTTTCCTGATACTCTAGTGATCTCAAAAATTTCCTGTCTTTATGTATATCTGTAAAATGAGTCCCAGAATGGATCAGGATGTTCTAAATAGAAAATTAGGTAGATTATTATTTCATTAAGGTTAGATCCATTAGATTATTATTCCAAATGAAAACATTGGGGTTAACCTTTGAGATGATGTTGATAAAAAACAAAGCTGTGAAAAGTCACTATCAACAATACCTGTAAACTACCACATTTTTATTTAGATAAACAAACAGCCATTCTTTCATTTTCTTATCTTAGAAAGTTATTTTCTTCCTTCCCCACCCACCACCACACATCACTCCAAACAAGTTCAACAAGGGGGCAGAGAGGGCAGGGAGGAAGAGGAAGAGGAGATGGCAAAGGAAAGAGTATGGCTAGCAGGCTAGCCAGGGGATGGATGACACTGAGAGATGTTTGCACACTGTGCCTTCTTAATTGCTCTCTATGAAGTAGTGAACTAAAGAAGGAATGGCTGTTTTGATTTTAATCTGAATTGTTCTCGTCACCAATGTTTAATTTTATTAGACTATTTTCCTTATCAGCTTGAGCTCCAAATCAGTCTGTCAGTGTATATTCTTATTTTTTATGCTTTTTACATAACTTATACATTTTATTATTCATCTTTCTGAATACTGACTGCAAAAAAAAGTTGATAGATTCAAAAATGGAACAAAATGTAAACTTGCTATCCTTGAATTACATGCTACCTAACAAAACTCTGTCCATGTCATAAAGCATGAGTATACTTGAGTAAATTATTAGGGAACATACCCCCTCCCAAATCCCATACACTCAATTCAAGTCTCAGGTATCCCGTATCAACAGCTGATGAATGCTCTCTGTCTTTTACATTGTTTTATTCCTCTGCACTTGAGGCTTTAGGACTAAACATGGTGGCTGTCAGCAAGTCCCCTGCTCAAGGCATTTTTGTGGGCTGAAGGTGAGGATGATTAAAGTACAGTTTCTGAGCAATCTGGCAGAGGCAGCATATGCCTGCTCTTTCCAGCTGGGACGTGTGTGTTCATTTGCACAGGTGGAGGGTCCTTTTCCTATTTTAGATTGTGCAACTTAAAGTGCATACTCAGTAAAATGACTTGGACGGTTGCAGCACAATCCCAATTTGTTAATTAAACCAGAGTAGTGTTTAATTCATTTTGACAGCACACTACTTCTCCCTGTTATATTTGTAGCAGCAGGAACCTTACTTGCTGGCTAATAGTTCCAGAGAAACTTGCAATTACAGAAATTGCCTATCAGTCTTCATGTCTCTTGCTGCGGCCAACACAGTGAAAGCACTGACACTTATCTGACCAGATGTGAACTAAGTGTCTGCCATGGAGGCTTTCCTGTCCCTCCAGGCAGTCACAGGCAGCACAGATTTGTGTGGTAGGAAGCATAGCTACAGATGTTCTTATGGCTGTCAGACTGCTCAGTCGTGCTTAGAAATAAGCACTATTCTCTCTAATCCCTTGGGCTAACTCTTAGAGTACACTTAACTGGTTGCACAACAGAAAAAGTGAAATAGAGAGCAGGTGTACGGTGTGAACCCATGGTGCTGAACAGACTCATTGTTATGATAAGAAAAAAATCCTGTTTTCTTCCATATATTAGCTAACTGGTGAGGCATTGGAACAGGATGCCCAGGGAGGTGGTGGAGTCACTGTCCCTGGAGGTTTTTGAGAAAAAAGTAGATGCCGTGCTGAGTGACATGGTCTAGAGTGGTCATAGGTGTGGGCTGATGGTTGGGCTAGATGACTGTATTAGTCTTTCCTACTTGAATGATTCCATGATTCCAGCTGTGGAAATGGTAACTGGAAAGGGTAAGGTAGGTGAAACTGGACCCTACAGCAATGTATCCAGTGTGTTCAATTAAATTAAATTAAAATAAAATAAAATAATAATAATAATAATAATAAAGGATAGAAGCAATTTGTAAAAGAGAATAAGAAAAAAAAGCTTTGTTTCTGGCAGAAGGAAAGCCAAAGGTTTCCTTCCATCTCCATCAATGTTTTCTGTGTCTGTGTGCATTCATCACTGTAGCCCTAGGACACTCTTTGAACAGTGGTCCATGAGAATATTCACAATTCTAAAAAAACGTTTGAAAGTGCAACCTTTGTTCAATATGCCTAGCATTTTAACCTGCAGCTGAAAATACAATACAAGCATTCATTAAATGCCACTACCCCCCTGGGAGACGGGAAAGGCTTGTCTTCTCTATTTCACAGAGACAATAAACAAATGCAATTATTAACACTCATGTATAAACCTACAACATCAGTACCACAAAGTATAACACACATCCTCTGTGTAACCATTTTCTTCTTGTTTTTAATACACTTACCTGTTAAAAAGAATGAGGAAAAGCTAATAAAATGTAAGGAATTATTCATGTAGGCTACCTATGACTTCATACGGCTGTCCCTCTAGAGATTAATGGAGACAGCAGGAAGAGCTGCCCACTAAAGGAGGCTTTCTCTATCTCCTCCTCTGTGGCCAGTTACACAAGCCTCAGAACCAGTTTGAAGAAGACACCTGTGTGAGAACAACATTAAATGCCTGAGGCTGCACAGGAGCTGAGGCAGATCCTGCAGTGGGAAGAGGATGCAGACTCCAGCATTGGTCTTCTGTGTCCCATTCCCATCCCACAGTGACCCTTGCTGGAAATGCCTCTTTCCTCCTAGGGCGAGCCCTCATGTTCCTCCTCTCCTAAGGCCTCCTGTATTAGGTGTCATGCACTTTATGGCTCTTCCTCTTGCAAATATGTGATACAGCTCTGTTTGTCAGGAAGATTACCATGAAGTCGTTTAAGAAGGTATGATAAAATTAGCAGGGAATCTCCCTTCAGGGTGGGAGTTTTAAGGTCTTTCTTAGACTACTGGTTTTAACTAAAATGTATTTTTGAAAGCATTTAATTCCCTGACAGTACAAAAGCTAAGCACCCAGATATCTTAAATTCATGGCTTCTACTCTGTGCTGAATATGCATTTCCACCTTAGGCAAAACAAGACACTTGGAGGTTTAATGTTTGATCTGGGCCTCCAGCTGATGTTTATCAGAGCTTGCTGGGTGCCCCTTCATTTACTATTTTCCCTAGAAAAGAATTTCTGTATTAAAAAAAAATGCTAATAAAATACCAAAAGATTTTAATTATAAATATAACAATAAACTATCAAAAGGTATGAATTATTTTATCTCCTGAAAGAATTGGACTGACAAATATTCCACTATTCCTTCACTTTCTGCTCCTCCTCCTCCTTTGCTACGCGTGTGCATGCTGGGACGCTGCAGCCGACGTAAAAGCTCAGCCCTTTGTTTTGTCAGCATACAATGACTTGCTCAGCACCCTGGAAATCTATTTCCATGACAGCCTCCTTGAATGGCGTGTTTGCCATGTGCAGTTTGCTCGGCGCGTGTTTGCGTATGCCCGTGCGTGTACGTGTGCTGCAGAACAATTCCCATTGAGGAGAAGGGTGAAAGACGTAGCAGGAAGCAGCGCAGGTAGCTGCCAGAGCAACTTAATTATTAATGTTTCTAGTTTAAAAGTTTTTAGCAGCCCAGCTGTTCAGGATTTGTGTGTGTGTGTATATGTGCGTGTAAATATAAAGGTTAATGACTTACACTCTGTTTAGTCAATGGATGAGTAAAAGTGCCCATACTTCAGGCTACAATCAGCAGATGTGCCTGAGAATGTCCACTCTTGCAGTCGTCACACAGAATCCACAAACAGTGCAATTTCACTTGCCTGGGACATTCTGGCAGCCCTGCGATTATCAGCTCCTTAATGAAGTGATGGAGAGGCACGTTGCTTTTTGTACAACGGTGTCCTGCACATTTGTGGTTGAATGATTGTACTTCAGGCAGCAGACAGCTTTATTCCAGGAGAAGCCACGGAGGTTGGTTTGAAATGCTAGGAGCTCGGTGTTCCCAGAAATGACCTGTGTTTAAGGAAACTGTTGCACTCCTAGCCAAAATCCAGCTTGGCATGAGAGCTCGTTTTGTCTTCATTTCGGAATACCTTATGGAAAAATTTTGTATGGGAAAAAAGTTCCTTCCAATCCCTAACAAGTAGAGAGAGACAAACAATTAAAAATTACATATATATATATAAAAACAACAAAGCCTACATTGTACCTTCATAGTCGAGCACTAAATGAGAGATCTGGTGTTTTTTTATTTTAAGGAATAATTTACTTGAAAAGAATAAAAAGAAATAATATTTATTCCATTTTCAGCCCTTCTTAGAATCATAGAATCCTTAGAGTTGGAAGGGACTTTTAAAGGCCATCTGGTCCAGCTCCCCTGCAATGAACACGGACACCACAGCTAGATCAGGTTGCCCAGGGCCTGATGCAGCCTTGCCTTGAAAGTCTCCAGGGATGGGGCATCAACCACATCTCCGAGCAACCTGTGCCCGTGCCTCACTACCCTCACTGTAAAAGACTTTTTCCTTATATCTAACCTAAATCTACCCTCTCTAAGCTTGAAACCATTTTCCCTTGTTCTATCACCACAGACCCTGCTAAAGAGTCTGTCCCCTTCAGTCTGTTCTTCAGGACTAAGAGCTTTTGTTAACAGCACAGAAGGCCCAGGGCCTGCTCCTTCCCTGCTGAAGTGGGTTTGCACCTGGCCTTCCATCCCACAAGCTGTCTGAGCACTGCAATCATCTGTGTGCAGCTGGAGCTTCTCTAAGCTGTGTGGGATCCTGAAATATGCACTGACCCTGCTGTCTGAAACCATGCATAAGGACATCTAAAATACCCAGGAGCTTATTCTCTCTGTGTCAGTATAAGAGTATAACGTTGAGAGGAAGGCATTCACATCTTTTCAGATGGAGGAGGAAACTGAACCTCAGATTCCCACATCTTGGGTGGCTTAAACTGTAATGTTAGATTTTTTTTCCATGCTATTTTTGTGATCAGTGCTTACGCCTATCCTTTCTTTCCATTACCTCATTGTTGTTTTTAATTGCCTTACTTGGATACAAGGGAAAAGTTTAATTTGATCTAAGGTTTCGGCTTTTTCTTTTTCTTTTCTTTTCTTTTTTTTTTGCTTGATCATTTCAACAAGTCAAACGGGATGCTTTTAATTGTTCATCTCCTAGCATTCCCCAGCTTTTGCTCTCAAAAACTTGGCTACACCTGTTAAATTTTCTTTGCTTAAAACTGTAGCAAAACCAGGCTGGTTGCTGCACAGAGCATATGGCCCCTGACTGTGTGCGGGGAATAACTGGACCGTGCAGCAATATCATACCTTCTAGAAGTGACTGCAGAGAAAGGATGGAAAGGACTCATCCTCAAAGCTCTGGGTCCTGAGTTGGAGAAAGAGCAAAACCACAACTAGAATTTCAATAACTCTTCAATGCTTATATGAAAAGAACTTGTAGAGTCCAGGGATTTTAGATTTTCAGTAGTAGTCAGCACATTCCACAATTTAGGTTTCTTTCTTCTCTGTCACTTTGCCAAGTTTAATCAGTGGCTAAAGTGGAGACTTGCACACTTCTAGCATGAAAGGTTCATGCATAAGGGATCCAGGCAGGGAGAATTGTAGCTGCTCCTCCAGCAAACTCAGCCATGTGCACTCATGAGCCTGGACAACCAAGGAACATACAGTAACCAGCACTACAGATGTAGAAACCAGCTTGTGTAGAAGTCTGTAGCATCCAAAATCTGCAGCATAATGTTGGTGTTCAGAAGAGGATAAGGTAAGGTTGCACCTGAAAAGTTAGAGGCCTGTCATATTCCTATTCAATTACATTACAGGCTGCAAATCCATAACCTGGCTACTTAGCCTTCTGAAGTCCAGTTAGGCATATTCTGTGCTGTATATGCATATGATATACATGAAGTCCAGAAATTCATCTTCTACTCTCTTCACTTCAGGACTCTCACCTTCAAGGGTAAAATCAACAGGCCAAGCATGAGTGAAGATCAATTCCATCCTAAAAAGACAATATATGTCTCTGTGTGTGTTTGTGGAAAAGGGAGAAGAGTCACCACCACTGTGATGATAAAGACTCACTTTGCCAAAATCTGGAGTGATGGAGAGGTTTGTTGAGGGCAAGAGAATGCTACTGTGGGGCAAAGGCTTGACAGCATGTGGAGGGGACACAGCGTTCCTCATCCATGTGGTTTTCTTCAAAGCCACTTGCTGTACAGAACTTCCCTGATGTGTCCAAGATGGGCAGTAATGATGTACAGATCCCATTACACAAGTGTTATAAACCTGATCAGAGAAATGCCAAGCATCCACCATGCATTTGGAGAAACCTGCTGAGCCCACACTCCTGGAAATTTTGCAGTGGAGCGCAATAGCGTCAGTGCCCTTGGGAAAGGGAGGTGCCTCACAGCCCATGTGGTTGTTAATACCAGCTTCCATCCTCACACTTTATCAAGTAAAACTTCAAACACCCTTGGGGAAACAACTTCAATTTTCTTGAGTGCATAGAGTGTGGGTGTTCAGGGGCTTGGGGCACATACCCCACCTATGCATGACTTTTAAAGTGATGTCTAAGTATCTGAGGGGGCATGATTTTTGGTTTTCACAGCAGTACAACTACATCTTCAAGTTGCTTTGTATTACATTACTTTGTAATGGACTCACCTTCACCAGCACCTGACCACTTCCAGAGAAGTGGTGGTGAGGATCCACATGTGTTTGTTGATCTGGAATTCTTTCCCTCTTAGCAGCTGATTTCTCTCCACCCATTCCTCTCAGGATACTGTATGTCTGGGCCAGAATTTTGCCATCCATGCTGCTGAGTCCTGCCTTGGCAGCAGACAGTCATTAAGCCACGTCAGCCCTGCTGCCAGATGCGCACTGGCCTGTTTTTCCATATATTCCCCTCCAACCATATGGCCAAGAACTTACACACCTTTAGTTTTCCCCAAATTCTTAATTAGCCAGCTACAAAGCAAAAATAATTAAAAAGTCATTTTTTCACCTTGGTCACCAAGGCATGTAGCAATTAAAATGTCCATTGATATATGCCCCTGATATAAAATCAAGAAGGTAGCTGGGAGACTGCTTTATACAAATAATATTTAATGCTCACAAATAAAAAATTCTATGACTAAGTTTGGGATAGTAATTCTGAGGAATATGAGAAAGAAAGATTAAAAATATGAAATGGTGTATTAAAATCGCTTCTGTATCAAAAAGAAATATTAAATCTTCCTTTTAATAATATCATAAGGGGTGTTCCTGAGATCAAAACAAGAGAAACCAGTTCTTCAGTAACCGGTAAATTAATTGAAGAAATAGCCAAAATTAGAACCATAAAATGCTATGATAAATGTGACATTACAGAGGCAAATAAGCACAGCCTCTACAAAAACAAAATGTCTATTTGTGATTCTCAGCACAAAGGCAGATTACAAGGGATGAGAATGACAAAAAAAAACCCCAAAACCCAAAAACCCATTTTGTATGAAGAAATGATAATTGACTTGCTTGGATCATTTCAACTTTTTGTTGAAATGCCAGGAGCGTCACTGAATGTGTGGTCTTGAACTTCGACACTCCATCCTGAGGAAGAACCCTGACTCCACAGCACAGACAAGATGGAGGTGCACCTCCCTCCCCACCCCCTCCTTCATTTTTTTTTTTTTTCTGGTCACAATTTCACATAATCTTAAAATTTCACGTGATCAAAAAATTGGCAACCGAACATTTTTAAAGAAAGAAAAAACATTTGAATAAAACATCACATTTAAAGAGTAAAAATGTTTTGTTGAAAATTTCCTGACTATCCTTAATACAAAAGCATGTAGTCTTGAGATTCAAACTGCCTTTATTAACGCCTGTCATGACAGTTTTTAAAATATGACAGCAAATGACAAATACAACGGTATCTATGCCAAACTGTGGTAGTCACATTGAAGAATAACAAAGTTAAATAAAACAACCCCCAAATTTTGATGGGCTAAAATCCTGAGGATTATGCAGAAAACTCTACATCTTGAGAGCAAGAGATAATTCGTGCAGAGAAGGATATAAGTACAGGGGACAACAAGAGAGGGAGAAAATATCAGAAATTTAAACAGAGAATGTAAATGGTGTGCTTTCTTCTATGGGTCTCATGATAGGAGAGGAAGGAGATGCTGAAATGAGGAAACAACATGTTTAAACTTGGTTTAAAAGAAATGCTCTTTAGGCAACTTGTAATTATCTATTAGGAGTGATTGCTAGAAGATATGAAGGCAAAGGGCTTAGCAGGGTTTGAAAAATGGTTTGACATTTATACAGATAATGAGAACATTCATAGTTAATTAGATGGGATAAGAAATGTACAGAATATAACCATGATGTGTTACAGGGTTAGAGAACTATCAGATAGCAGAGGTTATGTAGATGTTTCCCCCCCTGGCTACATAATTCTCTGCTTGCTCACTCTGGATTTTCTTCCACCTTTTTCTGAAACATTTGCAATCAGACAGAAGGTAACAAACCAGCCTGAGGATCAATGCTGCTTTTTCAAATGGTAATTCATGGGCTGCCAAGACAACAAGGCTAAGAGAATTGTATTCAGCTGATTCTAATACCCAAAACTGTACCTAGGAGACATGAAAACCTGTATAAAAACAATATTTTGCTCTGTTCTTCCTTTCACTTTGTGGAGCAGACACACAATCTCACATGTCCCTACAGACACACCTATAGACAATTCCTTCAGCCAATGCGCAGAGCAGTCTGGACCCTCATGGTCTTGGAAGCTTTCCTCCTACTGAGTTTTGATGAAACTGGCTGATGCTTTCCAAAACACATCTGGGAGGATCAACAAGGCATAATTTGTCCAATTACGCTTCTCAAAGGCAGCAACGACCTGAGACTGAGCCAGATGATCTCCAGGATGAGAAACTAAGGCTGATGTATGTGCTGTTTTCTGGGATCTCAGCGTGCACCAGCCGTACCAGTCTGGCCCACAGTGATCTATGGATTTCTCTACTTCCATAGTAAAAGTTTATTCTAATTTAAAGGAAACACAGCTGTGTAGAAAGCAGAGAAGACTTTATCTTTCATTGTCCTCAGCTGTACAAAATTTACAGCGATTTGCCATCCAAAATATGTTTCTACCATCACAGTACTGACCTACTCTACAACAGCCCAGGTGGGATGGGAATAAGGGTGGGATGTTGATCTCTTCAGAATGACAGAAGAATTCAAGAATTTCTTTCTGACATCTAACCTGAGCCTCCCTTCTTCTAGTATAAAGCCATTCCCCCTTGCCCTGCCACTGTCTGCCTGAGTAAATAGTCACACTCCAGCTTTTATATAAGCTTCCTTCAAGTAGTGAAAGGTTGCAATGAGGTCTCTCCTTCTTCTTCTCCAGACTGAACAAGTGCAGCTTCCTCAGCCTTTCTTCATAGGAGAAGTGCTCCAGCCCATCAGTTTTATCACCAGTTTAGCCTCCCCTGATTTTAAGATCATTCTGAGAAGACTGTGTAGGACGTGAAAAATTCACTGCGTAGTTTCTAAGGAACTCTGCTTGCCCAGTGCTTCATATTTATTCTGTGCTCAGGCCTAGAGGCAGAGCACTACATTCTAAAAATCTTTGAAAAAACATTATTTTGTATTTTGAAGTTATAAATCAAGTAACATTTTTAATAAATGCTTTATATTAAAAAATTACTCTGTAAAAAGGAACTTTGACAGCATATGCTTGACTTTAGAATTACTTGAATTCTCACAATAAATTAAAAAATTGTATTTTCATGGCTTGTATCTCACAAACTAGTAGGTTTCTAATAAACAAATGAACTATGTTGACCCCAAATGTTGATGTGGGATCACTTTTAGCTGTTACAGTGATTGGGTACAATATTATTAATAACATTCACAACTTGAAACATGTGGATATGCAGAAAAGAAAAAAAAAGAAAAGCGTTTTTAAACCAAACTTAAAGAAAATGACTCAGCTAAATCAGTTTTCCATACTCTGAAATCTCACTGATACCTACATAGACTATGAAAATGCACATACATGGAATATAAATGTTTCTCTGTAGATTAAGGTTTACAATCTACAAAGGAAAGCAAAACATCTTTCAAAGGACTGAGAAGTAACTGAGATGTTTCTCTATATATTTCCACAATAATATAAAACAGGATAATACTTGATTTTTCTCTACCAGCCTCATCTAGTAGACAGATTTGTTTTTCTGCTATTTTCTTAAAGGAACAATTGAAAATATGGGACATGTGTGTATGAAAATTCATGGATATTTCTACAAATTTGTGTTTTCAGCTGAAATTCAATATACCATAGTACAAAATTCATGTCAGAGATTTAATTTTCTTGTTTACATTTTTTTCAATGATTTCTATTGCGTGTATGTACAATTTACATGTTTCTGGTAAACAGCATGTATTGTAACAGGCAGAGATTTGAATACCAGCTCCATGTAACAGGATGCAGAGATTTTTTATGATTAAATTACAAATGATGCAGTTGAGTAATCTCAAATCCCCTCATCTTTGGTTGGAAGCAACTAAAATAGGGCCAGATGTAACAAGGTACCACCTGCGCGCAGAAGTTGTGCTTTCTGATAAAAGACCAATAAAAATACATCTGAGCAGGAACTCATTAAGTGACATACATATCTACCCCACAAGACCTTTGGAGGGGCAGCTTTTTAGGCATGGGTGTTAAGTGACTTCCTATGAGAAGACGTATGCATATATATTTACACGATTTTTGAAGAAGCACTATCTTGCCAGTCTAAAGACTGAAGAAACCTGTTAATAAGTCCAGGGCAGTCTACGATATTGCTAGTGGCAGAAAAAGTGTATATGCTCATGTTTATTAAACAGTCACTTGGAGTGAAGAAATACTCTGATCTCAATTACACTGTGTGAAACTAGACTTTGATACTATACCCAAGTACTATAAGGAACTTCAAAATTGTTGTTGTAGCCTTTCAAGTAAAAACTGCCCAGGAGTTGTTTTGCCACTCAGCTGTAATCTTTCAAGATGTTCTTCTGAGGTTAAATAAATTCTTTAAAATCTCCTTGAAAGTGCTTTTGAAATTAAAGGAACAAAGTTTATACAGTCATCACTTTTGATAAGACTCAAGAGTCATTTTCTTGCTACTGTTATTGCTTAAGCTACAGCAAGCTTAAGGAAATTTTATCTGTTGGAGACTGAGTACTCTCACTGAGTAAAGTACTGCTCACCGTCAGGAAGGGAATCAGAGTTTTCATTAAAAAAATGTGGTTATTTTCTAAAATATACATGCTTTTCTTTTAGCTATTTTAAATGCTATTTTAACCTTTATCTTTAAAGCATAGTTATCCAACTTCTTTTAATGTCTCCTATTTCTATTTGCTTCTTCTCACCATTTTATTATTCATTACCCAAATGTAGGCCAATTGCCTTCCACTCAGCTGGGGGAACATAAATGGAGAGGAAAAGAGCTGAAGGACAGGAGAGAGGTCAGCAACAGCTCAGCAGATGATAGTTATGTGTTACCATTAGACAAATCTGGCTGTGTCTGAACAGTTTCTGAGCCAAAGGCTTAGAGATAGATAATAATTTCTCACATTCCCTTGAAACTCTTCACAAAGGCCTGGCCATGTCATTGTTAATTATACAAGACTACTTTTCTGTGTAAGATTGTCTGTTTCCATAAACATGAAAGTTTCAAGCTGCTTGCTCACACTCCCATTGGTTAAAACCCCACATACTTTTCAAAGACAGACAACTTTCTTTGCCTTACAAGGAACCCACAGGAGCCTTTCCTGATGAAAACTGCCCCTTCCGCTAAAGGAAGATCAATGGGCTAGT
Source organism: Tragopan temminckii (assembly GCA_028571105.1). Lineage (NCBI taxonomy): Eukaryota > Metazoa > Chordata > Aves > Galliformes > Phasianidae > Tragopan > Tragopan temminckii. Next base: position 114,815,369 of record JAOWBP010000001.1, on the reverse strand, counting down.
TAGGTAAGGTACAACTTGCTGCATGTGTTTGAGATTATCCTGAGCAGTTCCATGATTCTATGGAGTCAATGCCCTTAATCAGGGCATCTTGGCCCTACCATGCAGAGCCACCTGTGTGCCTCTGCCATGTCCCCTTGCCTTTGAGAACAGGGAGGCAAAGTTCACCTGGAAACTTCCAAGTTATCCCACAGCCATGTCCACGTTTCCATCCCATTTGGCACCTGTGTGCATATAGCATGATACTTTTTAATTTGGCAGAAAACGTGCTAATTCTCAAGGTGCTATACAGTCTGCAGCACCAAATGACTTCATTTTTCTTCAACAATAGTTTTGTGTGGCTCCATTCTGTTGGTACTTTAGATAAAGATGATGGTGATAAGCACGAGGGTGTTTGTGAAAGCATGGTGAGAGGTAATTCAGGGTACTCTGTTTTCAAGTAGGTTGAAGGGAGGTAGGCTATCTCCTTATACGACTCTTTTTTATTATGTACATATTGTGTAAACACAAACACTTTTATGTCTAGTTACTTTGTTCATCATCTGCCTGCCTTATTCATATACTTACATAACTTCTTAATTAAAAATTGCAAAATCCTTACAACTTCTGCTCCCTGGTCCTGTCTTAAAATTAACCCAATGAAAGAAAATCCTGCCATGCCAGCTGTGTACTTCACAAGAATCTGAATAACCAAGGTGGCCCTGTTGCACACTCCTCACAAAATTGCTAAAGCAAAACAGATTGAAAAAATGCATCTTCATTTGCCTTTGAAATTTTTCCATTTGCCATGGAAACTTCATTTGCTAGTTGGTCCAAGCAGCCAGTGCTGACATTTGGAACTCACAGGACAGCTTTCTCTTACAGTAAGTAGCTAATTATGGATCATTAATTTGTTTGGTACAGTCTTCACATATTTAACACCAAATTAAAAAATAAATAAAATCCAAATTCTGTTCTCCTAAATGCTGCAAAACTAAGGAGGAGGCAGTTTCCATTTTCAAGAATTCAGACATGATCTTTTTGTTAATACTTTTACCCCAAAAAACCTTACTCACTCAAAAAAGCACTGCCTGAAGTTGACACACACCACTACATTTCTTTACCTCTTGGCATTGTAGTCACTTTCTGCCTGCCTCAAACCCAGCTGCAAAATAAATCAGTATTGCCAGATCCTGTTTCTGCAAGCAAGTCCCTGGGAAACTACCAGCTCACACATGTCAGGTTTTGCTCTTGCCTTGTTGGGCATTATCTCAGTATTGCAGCTGCCACTGACCAAAGGAATGTTTAATTGCTCCGGTATACGCTGACCGAAAGGTGTTTTAGTGTACACATTACCTCCAAGTACATCTGCCTGTTCTGTCTGTGTCTGGAGTGATCATCCAGCTGACTGTACAAAAGGTAGACTTCTTTTTGAATAGAAGATAAACTGTGCGTGAATTCTTGGGATAGAGCACTTGTGGTGGGGAAGGTGGGAATCAGATGTTGAAATCAGAGTGAATTGTAAGCCTGCATGGTAGATCCCCATGCTTCAATTCTGCAGGTCACCAGATACACTAAACAGGTTAATATTTACTTTATTCCACCCTGGTTAGTAATATTTCATTTTTTATTTGAAATGCAGAGAAAAATCACCATTAAAGATGCCAGACAGATGAAGAAATCTAAATACACATACAAAGAGGCACACTTATCTTACGAGATACATTTCAAAAGAGATGTGGTTCACCTGTAGGTTCCTCACTGCTACTATCACAACTCTCTGTAGGGATTCTTGCAGTGTACAGAGGGGTGGCTGATCAGCTTCTCTTCTCCTGTGGCAGAAAATTCCCCACACCCAATTAGTCCCAGTGTAACATTTATCAAAGACAAAGAAATGGATAAAAGGATTTGATTTCAGACCTGAATTAGACATTTTTTTTTACTGGCTGGTTTAATACAATATATTACACATTCCTACAAAGTTTGCCTGACATATCTATTGACCGTCCCTTCTACAGCACTGCGACAAAAGCTGTCCTTATCTTACAGGGGAGTAGGATTAACATCCTACAGGTACTCCTCTTGGACCTGAGCATCTGACTGTGGTATTAAGGACATTGCAAAGGGAATATAAATAAAAACTAAGAAGTTCAGGAAGGCACTTTGGCTCTTTGGACAATAATCTAGAGTTTTCTGGTAGCAGCAGACCTTAAAAGTGGGCTTTTCACTCCTTTTCCCTGGAGCTATCAGGCAGGGAGGTCAGTCACCTAACCCTGGAAGGTTTGGGTTTTTTCCTTTTTTTCTTTTTTTCTTTTTAACCTTTCTTGCCTCTGAATTCTCTTTAGCACAAGAAACAAATCGAGTAGTCTAGTGGCAACGTGGGATAGGAAGCTGATGTAAGAATTTGTATAGGAAAAAATATGAAAGGAAATATTCAATCTTCAAATATAGAGGGTTTATTTTTCCAGGCGGTAGTGAGATTATCCAACTACGGAGCAAAACTGTTTCCATGCTCTCCTGTAATTCTTTTCTCACTGAGCTTCTGATTCATTCATTTTGTGCAAAATAGAATGATTACAGACTTTAAAAGCCTGTATCTTTATTACTGTGGGTGTACTCACCCCTTTCCTTTTTGTTGCTGGGTAAAAGGAATGATTTCTTTAATTTATCTCTTAGTTCAGAACTCATTATGCACACATATTAACCACTATTTCATAACTTTTAACAGACAAAGCTTTATCTTTTGAGGCATGCAAATGTCTTAACAAAAGTGTCTTTCTTTTTGTAGGAGCTGTCACTGACATCCTGCTGCTGAGGGATCAGTGACAGAGGAACCGTGTTTCTTCTCTCTAGATTATCACAAGGGCAGACTTATGGAGGGACCAACAGAAGATTTCCTGAGAGAAGCTCAGACATAGAGGAAAGAGAAAAATATCTTCTCACTTCTGTCAATAGGGAAAAAAAAGAAAAAAGACTGTGTTTCCCCAAAGCAACATCTCCCATGTCCCTCTGGGAGGAGGCAAGGAGGTGAACGTGCAGGTGGTAGCACATGATGGTACCATTGGCTTTCTGCACTGGGGATTGGCTCACATGTCTGTACAGGATCTCAGAGAAGACAGCTTGCTGGCTGCACTGGTTAGCAGATGTACAGGAAGTTTTCTCTATCCATGTAACTCAGCAAGTTGGTCTATAGAACAGCCATCTCTAGCTGTCTGACAGTGACAGATCTTAAATGTGGTCTTTTCACTCCTTCCCTCTGGAGCTTACGTAGGAACACTTACACCTTTCAGGGGTTCTCCAAACTTTCTTGGCAAAGATGGTAGGATTTCTATTGTTTCTAATGCTCCTAATATACAGCTGGGGCAAAATGAGGCATAAATGTACAATTTGTCTATTGCATGAAGCAATTTGTGTTCTGTTTGGGGCTCCTTGCTACAAGAAAGGCAATGAGGCCCCGGAGCTTGTCCAGAGAAGGGCAGTGAAGCTGTAAGGAGTCTGGAGCATGAGTCCTATGGGAAGCAGTGGAGGGAACTGGGATTGTTCAATCTGGAGAAGAAGAAGCTCAGACGAGATCTTACAGCTCTCTACAGTCACCGAAAGGAAGCTGTGGTAAAGTGGGGATCAGACACTTCTCCTGTGTGACTAGTGACAGGTCAAGAGGGAGTGGCCTCAAATTGTGCCAGGCCAATTTGAATGGCCTCAAATTGTGCCTGGCTCAAAATGGCCAGATTCAGTTTGGATGTTAGGAAAAATTTCTTCTCTGAAAAAGTAGTTGTGCTGGAATGGGCTGCCCAGGGATGTGGTGGAGTCACCATCCCTGGAGGTGTTCAAGGAACACTGAGATGTTGTACTGAAGGACATGGTTTAGTCGGGAAGAACTGGTGGTAGGTGAACGTTTGGACTAGATGATCTTGGAGGTCTTTTCCAACTTTGGTGACTCTGTGATTCTGTGATTCTGTGGTTGGTCCGAGATCACACCACAGTCCAGGACAAGTGTTGTTTGTCAAATTAAGGTTTCAATATTAAAATACTGCTTCAAAATGCCATTATCATCTCTCTTCATTCAAAATACTCTAATTAAAAATGAGTACGTTTGACTTGCACACCAGGTGCGTGGTCCTCAGGCAGCCATACTAGGCCACAAGTCACTCTTCTAAAATGGGAAAAATCTGTTCACATCTCACATCCACTAGCACAAACTTATCTTACCTTTTCAACACCACTGAAGCATGATGCCACTGAAGCTTTCTTGCCAGTAAATATCCCCAGGATAAGGCTGCTTACAAGTCTCTGCCATTCATGAAATTCTCTAAATATTCACTGTCATGTGCAATATTTCAAATGCACAAAGGTAAGAAAATGTGTGCTGTTTTACAAGGGTGAGGTAAACGCATTTCTGTTGCCCTGTGCTTGAGATGAAAAGAAAGCAGGCAATTAAACACGGAAGTCTGGGGCCCATTTTATGGCGTTACATATGACTGCAAAAGGGAGAGTGGTAATTGCCATTGGTGTGTGATATCCTTTAGCAACCTGACTTAGAGTCTATCTCTGCATCCCAGAATGCTGGCATTTTATAAAGCTTGTAGGACTATCAGCCTACAGTAAGACAACTCACCCATTAAAGCATTTAAAATTAACTTCACTCCAGGGAATTCAATTCTTGCCTCTAAACCTTTATGAACAAGTTTAAAGTTGTCATGTACCAAAAATTCACGGTAGTCCACAGTGTTTTGTTTAAAAGCTGAACAAAGCATAACAACTACATGGAAGACTCAGCAAGGCCCAGTTGGGGCGTACAGATAATACACTTAAAGAATAGCTTTTCCTATCTTTTACAATAGCTACTGTATGCGTAGTATCTACAGAAAAAAAAACGAAATTGTGATACAAGTTGTATTTTAAATCAGGTCTGAGGCACCAGCCACCAGCTCATGGGGGGGGCTGCTCAGTGCCCCATCAGGTGTGCTGATCTGGATCCCCTCAAGCATTCATGCCTGCCCCAAAAAGTGGAATGATCCAAGCTAACCGCTCTCCAACCCTGTGCTAAAAATATACGCGATGGTTTTTAAATAGGATCATTTCTTCAATCCTAGAAAGAAGTATGAGATGAAAGAAAAAGACATCTCTTGAACCTGATTCCCAGGAGAAATCTTAAGTGGATCCTCATTTATTTTCAGTTCTATGATTCTATTGGTATTTACACGTTGACTCGAGTCATAATTAAATTGCAAGTTCCTTAGGGCAGAGACTAGCTTTTTGTTCTGTGTTAATTAACGGTTTATGCAACAAGACCTCCATGGCTGGACTTCTGAGTGATACAAAAATCAATGTCTTCCATTTTCCAGGTTCAGGAGAGGTTCTGGCAGCTGTCACACTGAACAGATTGACAGATACTTTAAAATCATAATGCATTCACATGAGTTCAATGCTGCTGCTAAAATGATAAACAGTTACAAATCAGTTGATGCTAAAACTTAAATTATCATATTAAGGATTTTGAGTTGGTAATCTACTGTGATAAACACTCCAATCTCTCCAGGCTTTATTTCAGGCTGTCTGCACAGTCAGTGAAGGAACAATGCGTTGATTTACTCCCAGTTCATATTTACACTGTTTTCTGAAGTGGTTAGGGTTGGAAACATATTTATTTTCCTAAGTTAAAGCTTGGATTTCTGGGGGATTCCAGTGGGCTGCTAACTTGGTGATGGCTGCCAGCAGCAGCTACTGACCAAAGAGCCTGCACTCTTCTGGTTCACATCTCTAGGTCAGTCAGGAAATAGTAAATATTTCCTAAAAGTTTACAAAACAACTACAAGAATATCCCTGAAGGAAAAAAAGAAAAAAGAGAGATTTCATGTTTTCTGTATGAAAATAAAATTGTTTGATTCTGAACACTGGAAATGTTTCAATTTTTCAACTGATTAGTCAGGGGAAAAAAAAAGTGAAAGTAGGAAATATGCAATGCAAAAATTTTCTTTTCAAAATCAATATTTCACTATAACCTTTAGATCATCTGCATTTATGACAAATAGAAACCATATGGGGATTTAAGTTATTGTTTGTATAAAGTGTCGGAGAAAGAAATTTAGAGCTTTTTCCAAGCATCAAAGAAATGTTAGGAGTTCACAAACTGTCACCAGTCTCATTAATCACCCTAGACTTTTAAGTATGTAATTCTAACCGTGCTAAACAATTAAATCAAAGTTAAGGCCAAAGCCTGCCTCTGAATATGCATACACAATATCCATTTAAGTCAATGTGAGGGCAAAATTTAGCTCTTAAACCTTTTAACTGATAAAGTCCTAAAATAGCTTTACAGGCAAGAATTTCCTGGCAAGAACAGAGTTTTGTAAATCTAAAAGCATGCAATCATATTTCAATGTAAAATAGCATATAAATATCAAACTAGATCTTGAATTGGAGCCAAATGCAACACTGCATCAAGCATGGCTCGTGAGCGCTATGTAGAAAATTAATGCTTTGTCAAGTTTCTGTGTCAGGATGTAACAAACACAGAAATTTGCACGAACATATGTATCATAGCACAGGATTGGAGGCTATTGTCCTTTTTACCTCTGTTGTGAACTTTTTTACTAAAAACAATATGACATTTAGTTTTAAAAGTAAGAGTAGGATGTAAGTATAGAGTATTAAGGACAGGTTCAGACGAAGTCATTGTGTTTTATGTTCCCAGCAGCCAGACTCAGCTCAGTTGGTCACTTTCTTTAAGAGTGAAGGAAAGTATTGAGTGTAGAAGCACACAAGGTTTGATAAAAGCCTTTTAAGCTACTCATTTGGGTAAATCTCAAAAGCCAGTGAGAAATTTTGTCATGTCAGAAAGTAATATACAATTAATCTCTGTCAGAAGTTCTTACTTGGCTGTTACACTCTGCCTGTGTCAATCCATCTGTATTTAACATTGTATACACTACAGTTTTTCGTTTCCTCTTCTAAACCTGATGTTTAGTGTTATCCGTTACTGGAGTCCCATCCCAGAGAAAGCTGCAGCTCAGCAGAGGAACAAGTGATTTCTCTGTAGATGAGATTTGAAGACAAGTGCTTTGTGACTGATGCAACAAAGAGAGCAGAGACTGTGTTGGGATGCAGCATTGAGGATGATGTTGTCATAGTGATAAATCAAAACTATCTCTGTAGAAATATGAACAGATGTTAGTGGCTCTTGCTGAGACCAGAGAAGAGTACTTTGAAGCAGTCAGAGTAATAAGAGCCCAGATTACTGCTGTAGCTGTATGAATGGAAAACAGCAGAAGGCAAAAGACCAAAGAGGAATGAGCTCTGAGGCTAAAGAAATTGGTGAGTAGCTGCAGATTGGTAAGCTTTCTTTCCTTGATACAGGTTGTCTGGGAATAAATTCACATTGTGTGTCTGTCCATAACATTGCTGAAAATCAATTTTTCCTTTTACTTCAGTGATACCCACAGTGCCCACAGCTCTGCAGTTAATCTTCTTGGAGAGAGAAGGAGAGGAAAACAAGAAATGAGACATCGGTGTAACCTGACTAGAAAAAGGAGGCTTCACTGGGGAGATCTGAACATATGACTTCAACTCTGTTCCCTGACTTGCCCCTTCAACATAACCACTTGAGCCCAGCCACCAACTGGGTGCTGAACTGCCTCAGTTCACTACCTAAATTTCTGGGGTAAATCAAACCTAGTGTAAGCTATCTAGCATCACTCAGTAGTGTTTCTATAGTGGTTTCACTGACAGAGGTAGTCTCTCCCAACACCCTACTGAAAGCAGGACCTGAGATATATTCAGTCAATATCTGAATATCTCCATGGGTGAACTGTCCACAACCTCCCTGGCCTCCTATTCCAGTGTTTGACAATACTCCTGGTGAAAATACTTCTCCCTTCCAAGGGAGGTTCATGTTGAATATTAGGAAAAATTTCTTCTCTGAAAGAGTGATCAGGTGCTGGAATGGGCTGCCTAGGGAGTTGGTGGAGTCATTGTTGTACTAGATGTTGTACTAAGGGACATGGTTTAGTGGGAAATATTGGTGGTGAGTGGATGGTTGGACTAGATAATCTCGGGGGTCTTTTCCAACTTTGGTGAGTCTATGATTCTATAAGCATGTGCAAAACAAGTTCTTGAAAGTGGCAGGGATGAGTCTAATCACTTCAGCCACCTCCAGCTATGCCATCCCCACTCCTAAATCACAGCCCATAAAGCTGTCAGTGGGGAAATAGCATCTTGTTGATTCTCCTCTTTTCACTGAAACAGGGTGTCTTGTGATCTCTCCATGTAAACTAACAGTTTATTGTAACGGGGAGAAAAAATCAATCAACTTTGTATGATGATGAAATTCTTACTCTAGGGACAACAGCTGTCAAATGTCAAGACATATTACAGGAAAACTGCTAGTCTTTCTGTGAAATGAAAGTCAAATCTTCTTGAAAAAACCTCCGTTAAACACAGTAGTAATACTTGGCATTGTCTTCTCCACACTCATGTTTGTAGCATTCAATATTTAGAACCACAGCTTTCTTAAGCATATTGAGTTAATTTTATGAAACAAATGAAAGTTACTTCATATTGATTAGTAAGCCAGTTACACTGGAAATTTGTCTCCCAACTGACCTCATTTTAAATAGCAGTGTAAAGAGGCTTTGCTTCGTCTTTTATCAGTACTTACTAAGAATGGTTTAATTCCGTCAGCTCCACTGAGGCCTTCTTGTCTTATCCCAGTGAGAGTGAGGCAAAAAATAAAGCAAAACAAAAAAGCAGGTTTATTGAGTCTGCATGCTTGTGCAAATAATGCAAACAGATGAAGGAGGAGTCATACATTTTCTAACATGTATATATATATATATGTACAGAATATACATAGAAATGTTGATTTTAAAAAAGCTAAGGTAAATTTGCAGTTCAATAGAACACAGATTTAATAAAATTAAAAAAAAAGCATTTTTTTTTTCTAATATGTCATTTTATTATTATTATGCATCATTTAGAAAGACATTTCAGAAGGTCTAACAATTAAAGAAGCATTGAATTCCCTGTAAGATTTTCCCAGACAACTCACACATCCCTCCTACTTACAGCTTGGGACATTCATAGGTTTGTCATTTACATGCAGATACATTACGGCACAGCTACTGATCTTCTCTACTATTTAAAAAACATGCAGAAGTTTTTGAGAAGGACACTTTCTGGTGGCATGCTTTGTTGTATCCCCATCATTACTGTTCGATTGACTGGCTGTCTCTGACTGCAAGTATTTAAGAGTGCTAATCTTCCCCACATAGAATCAAAGAATCATAAAGTTAATGGTTTGGGTTGGAAGAGACCTTTAAGATCATCTATTCCTGCTCTAGGAAGGGACACCTCCCTCTAGATCAGGTTGCTCAAAGCTCCATCCAGCTTGCTTCCAGGGGGGGAGCATCCACAACCTTGCTGGGCAACATGTTCCAGTGTCTCACCACCCTTTCAGTAAAAAATTTCTTCCTAATAACTAGTCTAAATCTACCATCTTACAGTTTAAAACCATTTCCCCTCATCTTGTCTCTATATGCCCTTATAAAATCATTAAGGTTGGAAAGACCACTAAAATTGCCTAGAGCAACTGTCAACCCATCACTACCATGCCCACTAAACCTCATCCACATCCATTTTTCTCGAACACCTCCAGGGACAGTGACTCCACCGTTTCCCTGAGAAGCCTGTACCAATGCCTCACCACTCTCTGAGAAGAAGTTTCCTAATATCCAACCTGAACCTCCCTGGTGCAACTTAAAGCCATAATCTCTCCTCCTGTCCTGGGAGAAGAGGTTTACCCCCACCTTATACAACCTTCTTTCATGTGGTTGCAGAGAGTGATAAGGTCTCCCCTGAGCCTTCTCTTTCTCCAGACTGTACAGTCCCAGTTCGCTCAGCTGCTCCCCTTAAGATTTGTTCTCCAGAACCTTCTCCAGCCCTGTTGCCCACCATTAGCTGCTCATTCCTGTCACCAGGCAACAGGTTCACTACTTCCTCAGTAGCACTGAAGCAACAGTTTGTCTCTCCACCGTACATCAAAGGTTTTTTTTTTAAAAAAAAAAACCACAATTCTGATGGTTTTGCTTTTTGTAGGTTTTTTTTTTTCTTTCTTGGTTTTTTTTTTAAACCAGTATGCTTGTTGGTGTATCTCCACAGAAAGCTAAGCCAACACAACTGAGGAAGTGATCAATTATAACTATAGGGCAAGAATAACCAGCAATTGCAGGAACCTCCTAAATCAGCTACCACCTGAAAAAAAGTTCCTGTAACTCCATCATTGTGTGATGTGCCGAGGGAGTAGGAGAGTATTTTTATGAATATAACTGCAGTGATTCATGTGTTTGGTGTTCTGGAATGTGTTGAGCATATGGCATTGCAGGCTTTATGTAAGTGACCTTGCAAGTTTGTATTTTTAAATCTATTATGGAACAACTAATGAATAGGTTCCGATATCTCCTTCCTACTGGTACAAATTTTGAGTTTCTGATAAATACATCACTTGGGACAGACCCCACAGCTTGCCCTTGACGACATTCCCAATGAAATGAGGAGTTTTCTTCAACATGGTCTCCTGGGAGATTTTTGCTCCTGGCACACACTACCTTCGGATTTTCCGTGGGAAGAAATGATGCGAACCATGATAGCAATGCAGAGACACACTGTGTACAAAGTCTTATCATTTTTCAGGAGCACAACTAAGCTGGAAATCATCTTGCTGTGCCTGTTCCTTGACAGAAATATAAAGCTAGTGAGCAAGGTGCTGCCACGGAACACTCCTGGGCCCAAAGTCTCCCTCCTCTCTGGTGGTGTGCTGGTGGATATTTCCATTGTCTAGCATCCTGTAGTTACTGTGCTGAAGGAAATAACTTTATTTGGACTTTTTTTTTTTTTTTTTGGCAGCTTCTTGATCACCTGATCCATTGATCATCTACCACCTATGTATTAGGGCCAGCTGAATCTTTTTTCAAGTTTTATACTGTCAAATACCAAGTGTGCCATGGCAAAAATTATGTTTCTTACAAGGCTGTCAGTGCCCTAGAAGCATACTGTAGGCAAATCCATTTCCTCTGTACTGTGCCAAAATTTCTGTGCTGGGCAGTTAACAGTTACAACCTGTGTTTAGCTGGCTTATAAATAGTGACCTAAATGTGTGATAACTATATTGTTATTCACTGTAAATAGTTAATTCTAAATACTAGATCAAATAGTGTTGAAATCTTTTAAATGAAAGGACTCCATTAGTACTTTGTGGAGCTCTGGACTGCCTTTCATGACACATGTGGTCTGTAGGGCCTCAAATGCAGAAATTGATCAGAATAGCTCGTCCAAATAATTATTCCTCTGAGCTATTCTGCAGGAACTGGTCCAAAATGTAAATGAGCATGGTCCAGAATAATTACTCTACTTACAAAGCAGGGTAAATGTCCTGAAACATAAACATTTCTATTTCAAATAATACTCTCTATATGGAGGAGACTTTTTAGAATATATGAATAGTAAAAAAGATGTATAGGCTGTGTTAAAATTTTGATTACTCATCTAATCCTGATGTCAGTAATTTTCCTAAAAAATTCTAAAAGGTGTTTAGAACATGTGCAGTTGTTTCAAGCACAATTACAAAGCTAGACGATTATAACAAATGTTTTTGTACCAAGTAAAGAAATCAAGAGTTAGTATCTAGGTTTGCAAACTTCTTGTGGAGATAAGGATTTTGAATAGTTTAAGTACAGCACATCTGAAGTAGTGAACTAGTTTACTTACTTGAATGACAAATCAACAGAAGCCCCATTTAGTTGAACACTTATTTTTGTGGCAGAAATAGTTCACATTGTGAATCCCCATCCTTATGCTCTCCCATTGTACAGCTGCAGAATGAGTTAGGCTGAGAAACTGATAACCTAGAAAAATACCCCCCAAAAAACGTATCTTTTTAATCTGTATTGACACATCTTTCCACACTGAGGCCCTCGCTTGGCACTACACAAAGTTGTGCTGCGTGTGGTGAACAAAGAGAAATGAATGGCAGGCTGACAATAAGCATCCCTTTTCTTTTTATTTCCTGTGAATCTTCCATTGCATTATCTAAATGTAGGAAACTTTCTGCTATTAAAAGCAGTAATAATTTCAAGAACAAAAGTTGGTGTGTGTGTGAGTACCAAGGCAGAGTAATTCAGTCTAAAGGCATGGCACAGCATTGTGAAAGACCTTCATCAACTTTCATTATCTATATTAATTAGCACCATGTCTACAACTATACTAGGTTTTTTTTGTTGTTTTGTTTTTTTTTATTAGATGCTGACTTGTCAGCATGTTAGATTTTTCTCTTTTTCCAATGGCCTCTAAGAGTTTGTTTCAGGTCTCTACAAGCACCACAGTCTGCTCAAATTCATTCTGTAACACCATAGTTCTAATTATTTGCATGTGGAATTAAAATGCAAGAGAATAATTGCGCCAAAAATCTTCTCTTGTCTAGACAAAGCCTTTCAAGGAAAGGAAGACTTGGGAAGGCTTCTGTGTATTTCTACAGGAAATCCTGCACACCTACCGATGCAGAACAAGCACCCTGAGAACTGTGTCTCTGGGACATGTCAGACCTGCTGATTGTCAGTATGTATGTACCAAGACTGTTAGGTATTGACAGCTACTGACTACTAGATGAAGTAAGGCAAACATGTCCCGATTGTGCTGGCTTTAATTCATGTTAGACCACTGGGTAATAGAATCTTCATTAACTGGGACAAAAACTCAAAGTGGTAAAAGGCAACTTGTCTAGAAATCCATGGATGTATCGGGCCAGGACCCACAGTAAATTTAATCCTAGGAGTAACCTTTTAAATAGAATAATCAAATGTAAGAAGAACCCTGAAAATGTCTTCTTCTAGGCATCCTGCTAGTTAAGGAGCTGAAATTCAAGCAACTACAACCTTAGGAAATGTTTTGTGAATGCTGGTGCATATCTCTGTGCATGTGCCAGATTTCTGAATGTAAAGCTTTTCCATTGCCAAGGTTATGAACGTGAAAATGTTTAATAAGTAAGTCTTAAGCCAAGCAGAAATGAAACAGCCAAAAAAATCTGGCTAACCCAAACCACTTTTTGATATTTCTCTCAAGAAGGCATCTATAAAGCACTAAATTTTAGGACCGAGGCTTTTACCATTCCTAAAGTGTTAGCAGGAAGAGCACAGTAAAAAAGCAGGGGCTAATAAATCCAGATGAAAAATTGTTACTGAGCAGACACAGAAGCCAAATTAAAAATAGGACTATCACCACTTTATTAAGACTCATATCTTTTTAAAGTGCCTGCAGGGCTGTGCTTCTCCTATTTTTGCCTCAAGACCAAATCCTGGTTCTGCATGCAGTTATCCCCAGATGAGCATACACAAACACAGCCAGCTTTATTTTAATGTGTACATATGCCCTTAACAGCAGAAATTGTACATGCCATGTCTTGTGAAATACATTCTGTCCGCAAGCTTAAGCAGTCTTCAGAGGAATGCAAGTACAAGCTGTGCAGTTACTTCCATGACTGCATATGAGATGCCATGAACTGGGTCAAACGATGGGTGGCAGGGGTCCAGGGCGCTGGAGTCATGTGTCTGCTGTGCATGCGTGTGGCAATGTGACAGGGGCATCTCAGGGCACTGTGCATCATGTGCTAGGAGGACGAGAGCATAGGGAAGGCTGTGCTGCTGGTCTGCGAGATCCCCTGTGGAGGCACAGTGATAGCTGGGGAACTAAATCACTGGCTCCTTACCAGTGATGGATGCCAAACACCAGCTGTAGCCTGAAGTAGGACAGTAACCATGGCACTGCTCTGTATATGCATCATGTTGGCTTGTCCAGGCAAGAGAACACTAATGTGCAAACACAAGGCTGGCAGTTACTGACCTTTAAATCATGTCTGAATTCTCTCTATTCCTGCTTTGTGCTTAAGCAAGGTGGTTTTGAAAGGAAAAAATAGCCTCCTGGCCACATTGCTCCTTGAAAGACTTTTGCAACAGCTGCCTGAAAATGACCCAAGGTAAGGAAGGCATGGGAATTTTCTAACAGAGAAAACTTTTTTTAAGGGAACTGGATCCAGGCTTTCAAATTCCCTTCCTCATAGGAGGATGAGATGTCAGTAAGTGTCAGTAGCAGAGAAAAGGCTGTGATGGTGTTTTGGGAACCAAGGATTTCCTGGGCAGATACTAGGACAAGATACCAGGGATACTTCAGCAGTTTTGTTTGTTTGATGGCTCTCTGACCCATTTCTTACAGTAAGAAGTGTGTCTTAATATTTTTTCATATTTGCTGTGTCTTTAAACGTCACACTTTTACAAAACTGGCTAATAGTGAGAATGGTAGAAACTTCTGATGTTGTAAGAGAAGTCACAAGAAGGCACTATTACAGGTTGCTAGATATAAGATTGGATTTAAGAATCAGAACACCCAAAATGGAACATATAGGATCAAAACTGCAATTTTAGATACTCGTTTTAGTACTGTCTTGGTTTGCAAGCACCCTGATGGGAACTCCAAGCATTTCGCAGTTAGTGACTGTGAACACTTTGGTTCTCACAGGTGTGATTGAAATCTAGCTGCTCAGCTTCACTGCACATAATTACCCTGGGGAACCTAATCTGTAATCAGAGCACACTTACAACATACCCACAGTACTAGGCTCCTCAAGTAATTCTATTGTTTCCACTTCTTAAAAAAAAAAATTGATGAGGTGGTGCTCCTCTTTCATAATTTAGTGGTCAAGCATCAACTTAGGAAACAGAAAACCCATTTCAGTGCCCTCAGACCAACATTTCTTATTTGCCCATGTCATTTTTTACCAGCTTTTCTCCTGTAGTGGCACAGTTAAAGCTATACCACTGTACAGAAATATTTCATCCTTAAAGAGGAATGAGATGAAGACGCATTTATGATATCTCATCTTATAGGGCATAGCACCTAAATGAGAGCATGGAATCCTTTAATCCTTTGTTCTTGTTTCCAGTACAGTTTCTGTATTTCATTTAAAACACAGCAAAACTTAGGGAAGGGAATGGAATCCATATATAAATCATTGTGCCATCAATGATAAGCCAAGGAGTAGTTCTTTTGTCTGTATTACATGCTGGTTTTTTTGCCCCTGCCAGATTTGTGAAAGCCCCTTCAATATTCACTGCAAGGTGAAGGACAAGTAGGTGACAGCCTCCATGGAGAACAACAGCGACAATCTCTGAAAAAAATTAAAATAATCTGCAGGCTTCACAATTTGGCTTAGAGAGCTGGGATAGAGTGCATTCTCTCTTCTGACTCTCACACATTTTCAGCAAGTCTTCTAGCTTGAACCACAAGTGATTAGTGGTAAAGTATAGGGAAGGAGCTGGGCTGAAAAACGATTCCTGCTGCTTTGCCTAGACAGAGAAAAATGACATGGAAGAGACATCCTGTGCTGATATAAAGGCTGTAGAGAAATCCAGAAATATCAGTATGACAGCAGAATTTTCCCAGCATTAGTAGTCAGAAAACATGTTTGCCAGAGGAGAAACCAGGTGAAGTTACACTCCCAAAGCAGAAGATAAAAGAGCCATTATACCATCATCTCAGAAGAAACGCTCAAGCAAATATCCTCCCTACCCATATTTGGATTAAAAATCTAAAGGACACAAATTACCTCGAGATTGTGATAAAGAAAGAGATATCATGATTCCACCAACTTTCAGTTTGCTTTATGCCTTCACTGCTATTGTACTGGAGAAGGTGAGGGGCACACGTCCTCAGTCCTTTGAGAAAGAAAGACATCACACATTTCTGCACTGGGTGCACGGGGAAATCTATGGTGAGGTGGACTAATGGAGAAAACCCTATGATTTCTGGGTGCAGTACAAGCAGTATCACATCACTGCCATCAGGCACATGCCCCAGAGCAATGAGTTCAGGCTCTTTGTCCACATTGTTGTCACATTACCAGCAAAATTCTCCTTACATCGTGTGGGATGAAGAGCCCTGAGTTTGCAGGGAAGACCTGAAGGAGCAGCCTGGAGACGATATCAAATTGTGTTGCTTCTGCTTTCTCCCACAGCTGTTGTGGCCTCTTAGCTTGTTCCTCTGTTTGCATCCAAGCCAACAGCAGTGTCACCTGTTGTCAGTATTCAGGCTCTCAAGCTCTTTAAGCTCTTTGCTGAAAGATGCTCCCCAGGTGTCAGCTCCAATCATCCCTGTGCCACACCAGTGAAGGTGCTACCCCAGTAATAGTACGCAGAAGTTACATGGAAGTGATAAATACCTGAATGATTTAACCA
>JAOWBP010000001.1:114753777-114781648 GCA_028571105.1 Tragopan temminckii | reverse complement strand
TTTTCTTTTCTTTTCTTTTCTTTTCTTTTCTTTTCTTTTCTTTTCTTTTCTTTTCTTTTCTTTTCTTTTCTTTTCACAAAACCAAAACCGAAACAGCTTTGCCTATTCATTAAATACAGTAGCAGAGAGCAAACAATCTATTCTCCCCTAGGGTGCTAATTGTCCACAGAGACGCACAAGATAAGAGGGAAAGGCAAACAGCAAGAGCTACTGTTCATTTTTTAACCAGGAAGGTAGTGGGAGCAGGAAAGAGGCAGGATCACTAGGCTTGAACAAAAACATATTTGCAAGACCTTTTGTCTCTGGAGTCTTTTCCGTGGCCTTTATTAACAATAGCTCAGATTCCCCTCCTCTCACATGCAGGGTAAGACTAGGCCTTAAAAATTTACTCTGCATTTCTGTTTTCATTGTTGTATGTTTATTGGTTGCAGTAATTTTATGACTGCTTTTCACTGACTTAGAAGAGCAGAGTATGTTTTATTTCTATATCAATATCATAACAAATTGTGTTCAGCAAACTGTTAAATCTGTTAGTTTTTTTCCACGGCAGCTTTTCACCTAACCCACGGCAAATGAGTTCTGGCAGATTTATTTTACATTCTTCCCCCTCACATCATTGCTCCTTGTGATTCTCAGCATGTCCTGGCCCTGAGGGCACTGAGGCCCCTCCCTGTCCCCGCCCAGCCCAGGGTTCCCCAGTCCACCCAGGTGCAGGGACCAACACCAACCCTGGGGCCACCAGCCCTACCCCAGCGAGACTTTGGCATTGCTGGGCTCCAGCTGCACACAGCCTTGCCCTGCCCAGCCATGGGGCCTGATGACCTAGATCCAACCACAGGCCCAAATCCCAGCCCAACCCTTGTCTGTCTCAAACCTTGGTGCTACACTGTCACCCTTATCACCTCAGTTCCTCTCACAGGGCCTGATCCTAAACCTCACTTGTGGGGTGATGTCCTGGCCTAGCATGTCCTTGGCCTCGCTTTTCTCTTTATTTCTGCTCACATGGCACGTCATCTAAAGCAGTCTCTATTTTTCACTGTTTACCAGTTTATCTTCAGATACCCAGACATTGTATGCAAAGGAGTCACAATGAAAGCTGTGTGCATTTAAATGTGAGCCTAAGAATGTTACTGCTCCATCCAGGCAGGTATCCACTACATGCCCATTCCGCATACCTAAAAGACAGGTGTTTCCAGGATTTTCATTGCTCGCTGGTATCTCAGTCACTGACCGAACAATCTCTTTTTGGCTGTTCCTGTGCAGTGTGTACATAAATACCGTTTCGCCATTGTTGTAGAGAGTATATTCAAGCTTTTGTCTGTTCAGTGTCAATTATCTCACACTCCCAGGCTGAAAAGAAGCTAGGCAACAAACAGTTGTTCAATGTGCTGGGCCAAAACCTTCCTCCAAAGCAGAAAAATAGGTTTTCAAGTGGAAAGTGCAAAGTCAGCTCTTACAGAGCTGCAAATTTGAGAGCCAGGGAAAAAAAAAGCTGAATATGCAATAGAATTTGGAACCAAATAACAATTTCTAGCCTGAATAAAAATGCCGAAGTATTCAATGGATTTTTAGAATGCTCTGAAATCTGTGGGTTTCATAGTTATTACTAAATTTGTTCTGAACATTTCTTTTCATAGCTGAGTTTCCACATCATAGAAAACAGGAGCTCTGCTTATCCATAGGAGTAACTAAGACATACGGCATCTAAGGATGGATGTCTATGAACAAGCTTCCCTCTGACAAAGTTTTTCTCTCTAGCTGCTTGCTTCTATTATTGTACTGATGTTTATCGCCTCGTTTCTGCCAGTGCAGTCATTGACGAGATTTTACTCAATAGGATCAGCAAAATATTCTAATCTAAAAAAATCCTCCATAAAAAAAAAAGCAAAAAAAAAAAAAAAAAAAAAGCAACCAAACTACTTTCAATCTAGATTATTTCATAAATCTAATTTAGTGCATGGCACTGAACATGCATTGTCCTGGAATGCAGGCACTGCTCAGGAGGTGATAAATTGCAGTACAAAGGAGGAGATGAACAACTGGGGTTAGAAAGGATGGAAATCTATTAAATTGGTTTTGCTACTAGAGCAAATGAAGTCTGGAACTACACTATAGCCCTTCTCTGAGTAGGCCTGGATTACATGGAGATTAAAAAGCACCGATAGCTGCCAGGGACTCATCTGTATGAGCATCCCACTGCTGCAGAAACTGTGCAACAGCAGGGAATTTAAATAAAGAAACAAAGTGACATGAATACAAGGATCCAAGGGTTAAGCACTGTTTGATTATGAAATCAAAATAAGTCTGTCCCACAGCAGCAAAACATCTGTTTAGTTTTCTAGTGGAAAAGAATGGGTATTTTTAAAGAAGGAGATCCTCAAGTGTGTGAACTGTATTTGTGCATTTAGGCTGGCTTTGCAGGAATTTTGTGAGAAAATCACAAAGGACAAGAACTGAGACTGACTGGGGGAGTTTGGAAATTTATGAGGAAGGTATTACCTGAGCTAGGGGAAGAAGAGTTTTGCTTGGTATGTGTAGGTGTGAGTTCTTAACGTATTAGCTGACTCCTGTAAGTCTATGGTATTTTCAGTGTAGGTGTTGATTAAGAGCTTAGACTTATGATTACTTTATCAACAGTCATGGCGGTTTAAGATGTTTACACTTGACATGTGGTTTGATGGTGGAACCGTCCTCCAACACAGGTGTTGTGAGGGATCTGGAGAGAGTTTCCAAGTCACAGGGCTGGTCAGGTTACCATCTGTATGGGTGCCTGTGGCTAGGCAGGGAAAAACATCCTCCTGGGCTATGCCCAATATCAGCTGAGCTCAAAGGAAAAATACTTTCTGCTGAGGATTAGTAATAAAGCCAGAGAGGCTAATTTTCATTCCCAGGTAGATCCAGAAATGACCACCTCTTACAAGCCAAATTAGCAGATAGAGCCGTTGTGCTGCCCCCTGTTCTCTTCCTTCCTGGACTGCGAAGAAGTGAAATGTGAAAGTGTCTGAGTCTCGCAGTGTTTAGGAAACCTAAATCCTACTGAATGCTACACTTGAACTCAAAAACTTCCAAATGTATCTGCAATGCAATAAACCAGAAAAAAAAATCTGTAAAATACCAGTAATACTATTATTGGCTTTGACACTGGTAAAGTGAATCCATTTGTCATTTCTTACACCAAGAAACCACACCCTCTAATAAACTAAAAAACTGTCAACAGCTACTTGAAAAGGAGCTTAAAATGCATGCTAAGTTGCAGTGATTTATTATTGGTTATTCTATGAAAAAACATGGAATCAGCTGAATACTTCTGTCATTAATAAACTTACATCAAAATGGGATTCCATGGGATTCTGCTATCGTTCAAATAATATTAAACACGCTCTTAATAACCTTGCACTGTTAATAACCTTTTACTGTTAATCTCTGTATAATGTGAAACTATGAATTAAGAAGTCTTTTCATGTTCAAGGGCAGAACTTAATTTAAAGACCCTGATGGTGCAAGAAGCAGACTGAAATAAATCCATATTGCAAACAGTCAGCTAATGGATGCAGAGATAAAGGAGGACTTACGAAGACAGAAGCAGTGCAATGTCAAATTTATTTTTTTCACAATTTCCTACACAAAGTATTCCCAATAAAGCAGGAATGTAGTGGCAAATGAGAGGTTCGCACAAGGTAAAAAATTTAAATGGCAAAAATGACCAGTGAGGTTGATAAAATTTCTTTATATTTGTTCAGACAGAGAATAAAGATCAATGGGCTCTGATTAATCCCATATTTGTTTTTAGAAATCCACTCACTTGGCAATATTGAATATCCTATTCATTTTTTTAAAATTTTTATATCAAATTACTAGCCAAAACTTACACTGATTCCACAGACACTGTTTGTACTTATCTTAATTTACCATTTGTGCTTATCTTAATCTAACTTTGATTAAATTAAAATCAGACCACTGTATTGATTAATTCTATTCTAAATTTCCCTGTTGTTTTTTTTTTCTTTCTTTCTTTTATTATTAAGTGCAGTGGTCTGTCTTATTTTAATAGAGTAATTGAAATTCTCTGAAACAAAAAAGCTTATTCAGCTAACATATCCAGTTGGTGTACCCCTGCCACACAGCCTGGACAGATCGTAGCATTGGCAAAAATATATTTCTGGCAGTAATCCTTCCAGAAAAAAAAAAAAAAAAACAAAAAAAAACAAAACAAAAAAAAAAAAAAAAAGAGAAAGAAAGCTTTCTTTTGTTATTTTTTTTTGGCGGCTGAGGTTGTTTAACACAGAAAAATGCCTCATTTTGAAATATGAGTATGATTTACAGGGCGATGTGATTTTAAAATTATTAGCAGTTATTTCATGATTGGTAAATATAGAATTTTTTCCTACAAACACACTTCTTAACCCATCCCAGCTATAACACTTCTAGTACTGTTTTTACAACAAAGTAGTGGAAGAGCATGTACTGTTCAGTGTATTTGTTTCACACCTGACGCTATGCAGGCAGAGCTGCAGAACGGGGAGGATCACACCCTTCAGACAAATATTGGCAGGTCAGCCTATCCTGAATGGGGACCTGCTCTCTCCACACAGCCTGGAGGAGATCCTTTGCTAAATAAGAGGGCCAGAGACCAATTCCTGCTGCTAGCATCTTGTGGCATTCTTCCAGAATGAGTTCGTGTGCTGCAAAGCACGTTGCCATGGGATGTTTCCTGAGGTCTGAGGCCATAAATACTACATTTGAATGGGAATTTCTTTTGGTTTATAATCTCTAAAATGGTGCAAGGGTTGTGTTGCTATCTAGCAGAGTGAAGCAGGGTCCTCCTTTTTGCATTTTAAGAGCATTGCCAGGTATGTTTCATCACCAAGACTGCAACATAGCACCACATACACATAGATGGCTGGAGCTGATCAGGGAAGGAAGAGAGTACTGTGACAGTGATGAGGGGCTCAGTGTTCAATTTTGGCTTATGCACCTGCCTGTAGGTGAGCCCTTTGTGTCCCCAGTAGAAGAGTATGCCCCTGCCACTCAGTCTAGTAATGGTTTTACAGAGCTTGATCATATTGGCAGGGGACCTGGGAATGGCTTGGATTGTAGCTGTTAATGTCTGAGGATATATTAAGCTTCTAGGAGCAAGCAGCCCTAAAAGCCAAGGCTCTCCCAAACAGGTAAAAGTGAAGAGGGGCTTTTATATAGGGAATGAGAAAAAACTGAACAGTGAAAATACCCAAGGCCTCTTCTCCCATGTAACAAGTGGTTGGACAAGAGGTAATGGCCTCAAAGTTGCACTAGGGAAGGTTCAAGTCAGATATTAGGAAAAACTTCTCAAGAAAGAGTGGTCAGGCATCAGAAAACACTGCCCAAGGAGGTGGTTGAATTACTATCCCTGGAGGTGCTTAAGGAGAGAAGATGTAGTACCTGGGGACATGGGCCAGTGGGCAATATTTGTGGTAGGTGGATGGTTAGACTAGCTGATCTCATAGGTCTTTTCCAACCCTTATGATTCTATGATTCAAATCCGTTTTGCTTTAGATGTCAGAAAATGTGTCACGAATATAGCAAATAACTTCAAATAGAAGACTTTGGATCTCTGTTTTTAATTCACTTTCTGGATATCCATTTTAAAACATCCTTCATCCTACTCAGTTTAATGCTAGGTAACAATAATCACAACAGAAGTGGATAGGAACTGTATGTTGACCTTATGAAGGCCTAAAAATTGCTAAGTACTCTGAAAAATAAAAGCAGCTGGAAAGCATGTCGTGTGAAGGAAACACAATTAGAGGACACTTTTCACATTTCAGTGTCTCAACTCACAATGCATAAGAGGAAGATAATAATACCACTAGGGTGTTGGGAAGATAAATTCATTAATATCTGCAAAGAAATAGAGTACTACAATGAGATCACCATTGAGAGCTCACGAGAAAATGAGTGATTTTCCATTCAGTGAAGCACTCAGAAGGTGTGCAGTAAATAATGGATAGGGCACACATTGAAAGATGAGTTTAAAACGAAAAATTGGAGAACTACCCACTCACCGATCTCTGTTCATCCTTTCTCCACCCTACTGTTTGCACCTCCTATGGAGTGTGTAAGAGGAAAATAAATGCTGCCTGAGTATGAAGCAGTTGGGTAGCCTTATTCTGAAGTAATTTTAGCCTGTAAAATAAGATGTCTAGGCTGTGTTTCCTCTGTGGTCAATGAAAAAAGTAGTTACCTTAGGAAGCAATTCATCACACCTCCTCTGACACCCATGTTAGGACAGGGTGATCACCGTCTGGTGAAGTCTATCTCTTTTCCTGAACACACACTGAGGGAGTGCAGAGAAACAATTTGGCTTCAGCCTCTGGTGCTGAGATGACTTCAGTGTTTAGATTGATCCCGCCCTAAATCTCAATCTGAACGGTACAGTGTGCCATCCCAAAGTGAGTACATCATTTTAACTGCCTTGTTTTTCTTCTGGTTTTCTGTGAATCATGATCTTTTTTGCACTGTTAAGCAAAGGTGCTGAAATTTGCATTAGACTGTCACCGACGAGATGCTTCAAAGATGCCATTTGTGTGGCAGCTGAGGAGTGATGGAGTGATGCCTGATGAGATGTAGAACAGCTGCTTGTGGTGACTGATGTTGACTGAGTGGAGAGGAGTTCTTCCCCTTCTGTAGCTCACTGTGTGTACAAGGTTCCTTTTTTTCAGAGTGCTTGCAATTGTTTGAGAAAGATATGTGATATAGAAGGAGCCTATTCTGCATTTGTAAACAAGTATTCTGTTGTGTTCTTTTTTAGCCCAAGCAAATGATTTTAATCATTCATATCATAAATCTGACCTTTGTACTGCATCAGGATGAGAAATCCAGTGCATTGCACAAACCTGTCAGCAAATAATGCAGAACTCATCAAGAAGTTTTATTTTGTGATTAAATTTGTATTTAATTTTAAATCCAAAATGAAACGAAAGCTCCTAAGAAGCAAGGTTTGTTGCATTTAGTTAGAAAATGAAAATATTCTTTCATGGATTGGTTTGATTTTAATTTTAAATTAAATATACTTTAATTTTCTTGTGTTTATTAAAAGAGATCTCTGAGAGTTTACCATTACGTTATGAGTACCAATCCTTTGTCAGCTTCTGAGGTCTTCTAGCTTTGGAATGACAAGAAACTAGCCTGGATTAAATATTTTCCTGTTTGCACTGAACCATTTCTGAGCTCAAATCCAATCCTACTATACTTGCCATTCATTCTTTTCTTTCTCCTTTATTATTATTATCAAAGCATCTCTTGTAAATGAAGCTCATGTCCAAATTTTTTGATAGTTAATCTGGAAAACTTGCTTTCAGAGGACATTTCAGATTCTGTAGGAAAATGTTGAATAAATAGTTTAATTAATGGAATGCTCAACAATCAATCATCTTCAATTAAAATTTAGCTATAGTTAATGCAGTCACAAGTCTGTCTCAGTCTTTGTGCTCTAGGGACAAGTCAAATACATAATGCAAATCCACCCTACTTATCTTCACGGCATTAATATTCATTCTATAAAATTTTCATGGTAGGTGCAGTTCTGCATTTTATTTTCTAACAGCAACTCGAGGCAGCAGTTTTATGCTGTTAATTTCATTTGCTTTCTTCATTCACTAGACAACTAGTTTTCTTGTGTCCCTGAACAGGCAAATACTTTGCCACCTGCTCACACTAAGCAGATCTGTTGCATCCCATAACAGTGCTTGAAAATAATCTATAAATATAAGAGCTGACCAAAGATAAATCCTTGGTCCTCAATGTCCACTATGGCTTTAGAAGTCAGCACAATAAAAGGCAAAACAGGTTCAATTGCCACCTCTGGTGACAGAGGTCCCATGTCCAACTGGTATCTCTACGAGTAGAGGTGGAACTGGCAAGAATGGATGTAAGTTCCATACTTTTAACTATGGCTAAAACATTGCTGATTTTACACTTCTGCAGTGACCTGCAGGAGGTGATCGTTTATAGACTGGGTAGCCAGTAGTGTATTTCAATGAGTTCATTTTAAGTAGCTGCCACATGGAGTTGTCAAAAAGCTTCACTGGAAGTTAGTGTTCAAAGATGCTAGAACTGACTACATGAACACATCTCATATGCTTCGGTAATAAACTAGCTTAAATTAGCGTAAAGGTCTTCATGCTGCATTGAGTGAAGAATACTTGCACTGTTCTGTCACAGAATTGAGATATTGAGAGGAGATTTTATGCAGCTGGAAAGTGGAAAAAAAATGCTAAGTTCACTTGCTCTACTGTCAACATCTGTCTGTGCCCCACTTGGCACAACTACGTGAGACGATGAGCTAAAGAAACACTTTATAAGAGCTAGAATTCTTTTTACATTTTTCTGGAGGTCTCTGGGGTGATGTCCCACCTGCACAATATCCCAAAATATGTAACAGCACTCTTTGTATTCCCTGTGTGATCTTAGGAAGAACCACCTTTCACTAAAACAGCTGCTTCAACAACTCCCTGTGGCAGCAGAGCAATTTAATGGAAAGAGATTGCAAGAAACGAAAGCATTCTCATAAATGCTGGTACCTTATGATATTAATTTGGATTCAAGATGTTAGCTGATGGCATCCAGGAAGGTTAATGGTTAGTCACCTCACTTGCCATCGTTAAGCAAATAATTTGATTGCTACTTGTGAACATGAAGTAAAGCCTGGAGTTTTGTAATGTTGGATTGTTGTTCAGGTTGGTTTTGTTTTTTTTAACTTGCCGTTCTTAAATGTGTTTTTGGTCAGTTCATTTATCATTTCAGCTTTTGAGAATGAACTCACTCATAGACTTAAAAAGTAGATAAGAGTAGATTAATTTTAATACACTATAGTTATCCATCAGTACTAAATTAGTGAATACTCCCTTTCTGAAAGGTTGTTTTGAAAATCAGGTATTTTCATTTACTGGCAAGGTCTATGTTTAAAAGAAATGTTGTCCTATGCAGCAAACTGTAACTGAAATTCATGATGCAGCAGCTATAAATCATAACCGAGTAAACAATTTTGTGTAGTACGTAGACATTTTTCTCCATGCTTCAGGGCCTCAATACTGATTTCTTTTATGCTGACCTTTGCACCTGTCAGTTGACTCTCCTGTCACTATCTGACAGTTTTCCATAACTGTTCATGGCACATATGCTGTCTTTACGGTTGTATTTTCCATCTATTCCATGAAGTGCCCTCCTTTCTCCTCAGCTCTCCTCTTCTGAAAGCCTTGAGGAAGACTGTGAATAAAACTTGAAACTATGGATAAGTGAACTGCATTTATCTTTTTGTCTCCTGAAAAGACTTAGAGTTTTTATAGTGTTCTTTCAACTCGCTTCCTCTTTTTCTTTCCCTCTTTTTTGAGCTGGTCCAGGTTAATCTGCATTACTTTTTACTCAGTAAGCTGAAACCTCGAGGCAGATACGTTGAGGACTCCAGGAATTCTATAACGAATTGCATGCAGATTAATTACGTTTTTGAGTGAAGATGAGGTGAAAGACAGCCACTTTATTTAATATGATACGGGTTTCTACTGAAACAGTCAGAAAATGTTCCCGTTTTTGTCACGCTCTCAAACAGAATGATGTGAAACACACTTTCTTTTCCTGTTTTGAGCTGAAGTATATTTTCAGTTGCCAAACAGGAGAATCAGTATACAAGTAACATTATTCCAAAGTAGATTTCTGAGTGACA
The DNA here is from genome assembly GCA_028571105.1 of Tragopan temminckii. Lineage (NCBI taxonomy): Eukaryota > Metazoa > Chordata > Aves > Galliformes > Phasianidae > Tragopan > Tragopan temminckii. Next base: position 114,771,951 of record JAOWBP010000001.1, on the reverse strand, counting down.
TTTTGCATTATGTATTCCCACTATTGTGTCTAACCCACTTCCAGTCTGTAATTGTGGGTCCCCTTTTGTGCATGTTAAGTAGTTTTTCATCTTGACTGAATTCTAATTTTATCTGAACCTTTGTAAGTATATACGCTAATTGAAGAAAAGAAATCATTTTGCATTCATTTTGAAACTAGAGCATGTTTTCAACAAAATGTTTCTGTTTTGGAAATGTGAAATTGCAACTACTCCCAGCTCTGTTGCTCAAAAAGATCTTAAAATGCTATACTTTCAAATACATTTGAGATACGTGTTAAATTTACCATTTTCTGTAGTATATAGAAGTGTTTTTGTTAACAAGACAGGAATCACTTAAGACTTACGTATGTATGCATTTCCAATGCAAGTTACAGAATAAAATACGAGACAAACTGAATATGAGCCTTTTTAAAAGGCAATACTCTGGAGTAGTTTTAAGGAATCATTGTAAAAAAATAGTCATAGAGGTCCTTTTACTAATTTATTGGAGCTATCAAATGTAATTCCATTTTAATTTTATATATTTAAAATGATTCCACTCTGCTTCTGATTACACACATAATAATGGGTATTATTTTAAAACGAAAGGAGCGGCAAAGAAGATAGCCTTCTAATTACTTCCTACCTAGTACTGAAAAGGAAGGACAATGAAACACAAATGATCACTTGAAGATTTAAGTGCTTAGTTATTAAATGATTGAAAGTATAAAGGAAGTAGCTAATTTTGAAGTCAATTTGAAATGTAATTGCCCATTATGCCATCAATGATCTAGGCATAGTATGATTTACCAATGAAAAAGCCTTGTATTAGGAAAGGGAAGACCTATCCCGTTAGTTGCTGCACCTCATTTGCATTGGTTTTCAACAAAAATAACCTGATGTGAGCTGGATGCAATGTATTGTCTTGAAGAATTCATGAGTTGTTTAGATTTGTTACAGAGCTTTAGCAGTAAAAAAAATAAATCTGTTGATGATGCATTATCTTCTGTTTTAGGTAAGCTTAGGTCTTGCTGTTGCTACAGCTCTTTCGTAACTAAACCTCTCTTAACATTCTATGGTGACTAGAATTCAAAGAGTTCATCACTACAAAAATATAGATGCTCCATTGCCTTTGCAGTGAAAAGCGACAGTGTGCTGCATTTCACCATTTCGTGAAATCAAACACTTTTCAGGACAATCAGAAAAAGAAGTCTCTGGGACAATAATCTAATAGGGATAAGATGGATTAATTAACCTAGACAGTGTTAAGGAAGAATGGCAATGTAGAACAGGTGACAGCACACCCAAGTATTGTGATGAGGTTTCCGTGATGGCAGAGGATCCTGACAAGAAGATACAGGCAGGTTCTCTTGTTCTCATGCTTATACTGACAGTTTCTGCAGTGGGGAAAATTAACTCAAATGTATGTACTCAAGTAGACTGTATGTTATAAAAGCCACAGAACAAACAGTATTGAGTATTGAGTGATTAACAGATGAGAATCTGAACTGTTTAGACAGTTAAATGGTAATTAAAACCTATTTAAACATTTTCCTTGTGAACTAATGTGTACCTTTGAGCAAATATAAATAAAATCTTACTGATTTAACATATCTTTGGCCAGCTTCATTCGAGAACAAAAAGCCTAACTCCTTAATTGTCTACTCTTGCTTTGAAATTCTAATCTATCAGTGCTAAAGAAGTACTATTTTGGCACCAGACATGTGAGATAGAATTGTTAATTGTATAAGCTAATCGCAGACGATTAGCATAAAGACAGCATAAAAGTCAGCCTGAAACTCATTTTGTTTTTGTTTTCTGAGTAGTTCAACTGTTATGGTTCTGGGCCCGTAACTGATTCAAATAACATCTATTTCATTAGGTGATATAACAAAGAGAAGTTACAGTATTTATGATTGTACAATAACCTCATAAATATTCCAAGATTTAGAGCATATAGAATTCTAGAAATTTTGTAACATTTTAGAAGTTCTAGAATTGTTACACAAGGAAGCACAGAGGTTATAAAGAACAATTTGAATGCATACTGTCTTTTTAAAAACATTATTCAAAGGAAATTTTAACCATAGGCAGACTGTATTTCTTGAATACAGTCACCAATCAGTCATTCTGCTGGGGTGGAGACCCAAGACAGCGCTGTTCACAAAATTGGCCGTGTTGTCCTGACAGTGCATTAATATCTCCTCTGATCTAGCTGAAAAACAACCTTTCCTTTTTTTGTAAGGTCAGTGTTTATTAAGATTAGCAAACTGATCACCTGTGTGCTAACACGAGAGGGGTAGCAGGCACATGAGGTCAAGGCCTCCCATCAGTGGCACTGAATTTTCAGATTGTCTTAAACTGACTGTGATTCTGTGGTGCTAAAAGCAGCACCTTTCTCTAATCATGCGAGAAGTTTCAGACTGAGCTTTGATGCATCAACAAGCCCTTCTCCTGAAGGTAGTAAGACCTCTGCCAGCAGGGCCTGTTATTGTCCTTCATAGAGTGCTAATCCATTGGACTGAATTGAAGCAAATTAATTGATTAAAATCTATGAGTCAGATTTAATAAGGCTTTGTTTGGTTGGTTGGTCCTTGATTTTTTGTTTGAGTTTTTGTCTGCCTCCTTTTATTTCTCTGAAGCAAAATCTGGAAATAACCTCTAGCTAAAAATTTCCCCTTCTGCTAAAAGTGAAGAAATACGTGCTATATCCAGAGAGCTAAGGCGCAACACTCTGTCTTCATAATAAGGAAGAGAGAAACCACCTGAAATACAAACGCTAAATGTTTCAGCTCAGGGCTTGCCTCTGTCTAGACAACAGAGCAGCCATGGATTCCACAGAAATGTTTTTTTCACAGCAGTGGCCACTTCCCTAGTGTTTCCCAGTCAAAAGGTGTTGTGTAATGGCATGTGGTACTTAACATAGTATCAACAGAATCCTTGGGAGGAAGATATTAACGTTAATTGTTAGGTAAGACATCGCCTGCTATGTTTCAGACTGCACACTCCACATTGCTAAGGTTACCATGCTGGTGGATTACCTGACCTACGTGCTGGCTTGGGTACGGTCACACTGCCTGTCACAAAAGGTAGATAGCATCCACTGACAGTCCAAAATGGCAGCAAATACAAGAACGCTTTAAAAAGAGAGCAATTGCTCCCCTTGGCTGTTCTGCCTCTCTGGCAGAAATTGTTGCCCCATTGTCACCTGACAGAACAGTTGCCATAGTCACACCCTTGGCGTACTACCTTGCATGTCCCTCAATTCGTTAAATGAGATGTGCAGGGCTGTGGGCTGGTGTGGCTGAGAAGTAAACATATTGGTTTTGCTGCAAACATGGTAACCTTCACAGAGAGGCACAGAAGAGGCTGCAGGCAATACCTTCTTAAATTGTTACAACAAGAATCACCAAATTTCTTGGTGGAACTCAACTTGAAGGCACATTTATAGAGTTTGCTTGCTGTTTCTTACAAGCGAAACAGTCTTAGCTTAACTTTCTTTTAAAAATTGCTGGTTCAAAAGAGCCTGTGGGTTGTTCTGCAGCAATTCATGTGACAAAAAATATTGTGTGTGTGGTGACCTGGACAATTGAATTGCCTTCACGTGGTAGGAGACCCATGCCTCCACAGATCACATGTATTTCCTTATCCACTCTGTCTTTCCCCTTCTGGGTCTTCAGAACAATAGCTCTAATGAATCCTCCTCCTGAGGAGGTCCATATGTTCTCATAAGAAGACTTATAGTGTAAAAGGTCTGTTTCTTAGTAAATTGCTAAAAAAAAGGGCAGAAAAAAATTTAAAATGAAATTTTCTAGAGGCTCTTATCTAGTTCATCTTCCCTGGCAATTTAATCCATCTTTTATGTATATTACCCTTCCTATTAGGATGCTTTATTGAATTGCCAGTTTACTCATTATTCTAGACTGTTTGAATCCATTTTGGCTTGCCTAAAGTTATACTTAGAGCCAAATAATATACCTACTAAACTTAGCAAAATATTCTTTTTGTTTCAGTATCAACCCTTAGGCCAAGGTGATTCAAACTGGTTTATCTACACTAGCGTGCATACGTTCTGTATCCCTAAAGCAAAAGCAGAGGTGGAGCTTGCACACTAATTGTGTAATGGGATTTAGGACTTTTATACAGTCATGTGATGTCCATTTGGTCCTGTTCTCGACACTGAATACTTAGAGGGATGAACGGTAGCATTTAAAGAGGTTACCACCTGCAGCTAATTGGTCCTCTGCCTTTTCTTTTCTCCTTGATCAAGGTTATAACCTTCACAGGAGAATGTCAGCACAGAACACGTGAATGATCCACAGACACTTTGCAGCAGTCAAGTATCTTACTGTCAGTTTTTGATAGAGGCGAGATTAAAATAATCTATCAGGTTTTGGACTTGATGTGCCAACACGTGGACTTGCATTTGATTCACATAACTCTTGTCCAGGAAGTGTTTTTTTTTGGCTCAGAAGTAGTAGCACAGGTCATCATACTGTATATAATGCACCTTTTTCTGCAAACAGTGTAATATTCTGATAATGTCTCAATCTCCTAGATTGTGACCTTTCAGGGGAGGCACCTGTCTGTTTTCCCCCATTACCGCCTTTAATCTTTCTTAAATAAAACTGGCTTAGTTGACATAATCTGCCAGTACTTGGCTATGGATGATGGCAATTTCTGATATCACAAACAGACCTGGAAGAAGGTGGACTTCCACAGCTTCAACTGAGGAGCGAGGGTGATCAACGTTGGTCAAGACGGAGCATTTCCCAGTTGCAGTTCTCTGTTCCCATCTCACTGTGAATGATGTTGCCAATGGCTATGAATCAAAAACACAGGTATCAGTGCAAGTTTATTCTGATAGGCCAAAAAACTTTGGCTTTATGGCTGCTGTTCAAGAAATCTATCTTTGTGCAGTAGGCTTAGTAAACTTGAAAGAGAAGAGAAAGCTGGACCAAAATAGATGACTGAGAGCAGGAAACATTACAGTCATGCCAGCTTAAGTCACTCTTTCTCCTGAGTCAGAGTCCTATGTGAGCATGAGTCAAATCCCCTAGTTGTAGCAGTGCTACCACGTAAGATTTCTAGCTACAGCACCTTGCTGGAACTGCTAAGCAAAGGCTAAAATAAAGAAAAAAAAGCTGTAGTTAGAAATTAAACTGAACTGAACTATTACAAATCAAAGTTAAATCAGTTTAACATCTAAATTGTTCAGGTCTGCTTCAGTGAGGAAAACTCTCTGAACACGTGTTTAAAAACAGTTGCTACCTCCTATGTAACTTTACTTTCCCATGCTTCGTGCTGCAGGAAGTTCTTCAAAAAAAATGCATCAGAATGTTCATGGATATCAGCTTGTCACTCAATTATTTCAGACATATTCAGAGAATTGCATGCATAAAACCTGCTCAAGCTAGTGAGATGAGTAGAAAACTGAAAAAGAGGGTGTGAAAAGGGGGACATAAGGAATGCAGTGACTTTAGTAAGCATGCATTCACTATCTATTTTCTATGAAGTACAAAGGGATAATGGGCCATTTTTTTGTGACTGAGGGTCACCTAAACTTGAGTGACTTTTCCATATCCACATGATTCTGTCTTCCATATGCAAAACTGAGATCTTGAAATATTTGTAAATAAGTGTTATTTACAAAGACAGTCTGGCTGTAGATGTAATGAATCCAAACAGATTTAGCCTTAGCTCAGTTCAGTGCTATTTTCCAAGCTCCTCTCTTCACATGCAAGAATCATGCATTTAGAGCAGGCTGCCTGAGGTCATAGACAGGATTTAACAAGTGCAAGCCTGCTTAAGGAGGCCGATTTGAACTGAGTGGATACAGAGCCTTATTTATGACACAAACATAATCTGAATGAAATTGGTTTATGTCTTGTTCATGTTTAAGAGTACTGTGCTACCCTTATGCAATATTTGCATTGGAAAATAAGAGATTTGCATGGGAGTGAATCACTAAAATTATTCACAAGGCATTACAAGGCTTTACAGAGAATCTTTCATAAGTGAATCAGGGATGGGTACTGTCACACTGATTTCCAAATAAAATTCTGGTACTCTATGTGAAATATTCCTTTTAGTAAAAAGACCGTGGTGTTGAACTAAAAATGTACAATCTCTTAGCTTTTACGTAATAACTTTTGCTCTAGAAATCTTGCAACCTATCTGTCTACATCACAGCGTCAGTGCAGGCTTTGAACGTGGGGAGACGATTTAAGCAGAATGAGAAAGCAGCATTCGGAGCACATAAGGTCATCTCCTGAATAGTAGGATTTTCTGCTAGCAGCTGGCACTGCTGAATCTGACCAGTGACTGGAAGGCACCGTGCCAGGAGCTGGGACTTAAAAAGATCTTCAGGCTGGAGAGCACAAAACTGAAATGGAGAGGAGACGATCGGCTTTTTTCATAGTTTTGAAGATAGGTCAGGGAGGCGAGTAAGGCACTGTTTGATGGACCCGGCACTTCTGTGTTTGTCTATGGGGGAAAGCCGCACTGGGGTAAATTTAATTAGCTTTGAATCCAGTATAGTCACCATAGCATTTGTCTGTATTATGTACCTTCCTGGTATAAGATGGCATTTATCATTTTTAACTGATCAGTAATACGTTCAAGATCAATGAGAAAAATCATTCTTACACTTTCATACATACCAGAAAGTGTGCCCTAGTTAAAAATCAGAGCCAAATTCATGTCAAGAAGGATTTGCCAGTATAGTCTATCTGGTAAGTGGAAGCCCTTAGAAGATACAGAGAGCCTCTGTGAGTGAGAAAAGTGCTACACTTATGCAACTTATACCAGAACAAAAGTGCAAAACAGCCTGTACACATTTGTGCCATAATAAGTGGGTTTTCCCTTTGGCTAGTATGGAAAAGATACAAGAGAAAGCACCTCGGTGGCCATCTGTGTAACTGCCAGAGTTGCCTGTTGTGCCAGCCTCTGTCTCTTCAAAGTCACAATTTGTACTGCTACTGTCAAGAGCAGCCCTATGTACAGCCACCAGCAGCCACACCACTGCCATTCTGTGTCCATACTGTGGCTACTAATCATATTCTAATGCATATTTAGCACACAGAAGAACACAGGTAACATATGATTTTGCAGAGATAGCCTAGTGAAACAGGGTCTGTTGATTTGGACTTTCATTCATCACTGAAAAGATTAACTAATTTCTTTTTTTCTTAACATCAGAGAAACCAGCGTGCGTCAGCCCTCCTGTGGTAAAACCACAGTCCAGATAAGGTGCTTTAATTCTGTACTGAGGTGAATTTTCCAAGGTCATTCCCAGGCCAGAGGACAGGGCTGACCTTGCTGTGGTAAAATTAAAGTATCCAGCACTTGGCTGTGTTTCTAGTTTGGCATATCTGACATCTATTTGTGACTTTAATACAAAAATATCGTATACTTTTTAGCAGCAAAGACTTAGCCTTTATCATCTGCTTTTATACTTCAGAAGCAAATCTGCTGTCCACTCACCACAGAATACAGAGCACACAATTTATCAAAAGAACCTAAATTCTACATGCAGTTGAAACTAACCCTGGACATCTGTAACTATGATAAGTCATCTGAAACAGGGAGGAACAGTGTCCAGAGGGTTTCATTATCCTTAGTGATACAATCTGTGTTTGGACTGATCGTGTCTACACCAGCTTTTGGAATCACTGTGTCTTCACCACTATTACTAAACTGCTCCTTTGCATTCTTGGTTGATTCTACCACTTATTACTTTGCCTTTCTGTTGTTTTTGTGGTCTTTTTTTTTTATTTTTTTTAACACTGATTGTGAAAGATGCCACCAAAAGATAGTGAAGAATATCCCACAGTTTCTCTCATTTCATCATAGTGATAGAAGGGGACTACATTTGCAAAGGAATGATGGCTACCAGGCAGAAACCTCCATGAACCAATAGACTGTTCCTGGTGCTATTTGTATATCTTTAGGGACAGGGACATGTGCGTGGATGAAACTGAGCAGAGACATCTGACTAAACTAAAGCATGAAATGGTAAGGCTCAGTAGTGATGCAGAGCAGACACAGGCAGCAGAGTTTGGGGATATTGACTTTCAGGAGCCTTAAATGGAGAAATTACCTTGCAACTGTAAGAGTGGAACATGTCATAAGAATTTCTCTTGGCACAGTGAAATATAATCATCCATTTTCATCTGAAGTCTCACCATTCTCATTTGGTAACCATTTCTGAAGAGAGAAATTCACAGAAAAAAAATGGTCTGGATTATTGTGAAGGAGCCATGTGCAACAACTAAGAAACTGCCTTATAAGTGGGCAATGCACAAGCATTCACTGATGAATCTAAATGTTTGGAGGTAGCTCATTATGTATAGGTAATTAATGTGACCAATACGGCTGTTCTACTTCATGTCATACCTAACAGAAGGCAGAATTCTTCTAAAATGTAGTGAAGACAGATGATCACCACAGAAGACTTGCTAATATTAGAATGATGTGATGGATAGGTACAAGAAACCTACATTTTTAGAAACACTAGGCTTCTTAATGCTTTTTTTTTCCTTTAAGGGGAAATATATAAATTGATAGTGCTGTGATTATTCTTGTCCATCTGAAAGATTTAGTACACACATAGTCCCATCTCTCCCCTGTTAATGAAGCCTTTCACTGGATTCACTTTCAACTGAAGAAAGGGTGAATTATTCCCCATCTACTACAGTCTGTTGTTAATATACTAACAACACTGAAAAACTTGATCCTGGGTTGTCACTGTTTACCTCATATGAGAATTATTTCTTCTGTGTTACACAGACTTTTTTAGAGAAAAGTGAACAGAAGAACTGAGACATTTTGAGTAGTAGAGAAAGTAGCAATAGTGCACTACTGTGATCAGAAGCGCAACAGCCAGAGATGCACTACAACTGAAATGTTAAATGAGAGCAGATTTTTGAACAAAATGGATTCCCTGTTAGGGCAGGAGACAGGAAAATTGTATACAGAAAAGGTTTTAATAAATCACACAGGGAATTTATTGAATTCCGTAAAGCTTTTTATATAGTAACGTTACAAAAATAATTGCAGAAATTATAAGGTAGTTAGGGCAAGAAAGCAGAGATAAATATTCTATGGAACTATAGAAATAATCTATCTCTGTGGGTAAAAGAATGAGCTTATGTAGTCTCACACAAAAATGTATTTTATTTGTTGCTTTGCAACATGGAATGAGAAAGGATAAACTTGTACCTGCAAACTAGTGTAAAAAGCCACTACACAGATTTACAGGCTGCCTGGGCCCACAGCCAGGTGGCTTCTGGAGATCCCCAAGGAGGAGACCCCACAGCCTTTGGGCAGCCTGTGCCGGTGCTCCATCACTCAGCAGTGCAGAACTACTTCCTGGTGTTCAGAGGGAGCCCCTGTATTCCAGTTTGTCTCTTGTCCTGACACTGAGCACCACTGAGAAGCACCACTGAGAAAAGGCTGGCTCCATCTTCTTTGCATCTTCTATTTGGGTATTTACAGACATTGATGAGATTCTCCTCACTGGAGAGGTGCTCGAGTCCCAGACCATCTCGGTTATCCTTTGGACCCTTTCCATTACATCCTTGTCTCTCCCATACTGGGGACACATTGCTCCTGCTTTACTGGGGCTGTGTAGAGGGGAAGGATAGCCTCTCTTGACCTGTTGGCAATTCTTTGCCTAATGCAGCTCAGGATACCATTGGCCTTTTTGTAGCAAGGGCATGCTGCTTACTCATGTCCAAAGGGGTGTCCCCACCTGGTGCCCCATGTCTTCTTCTGCAGAGCTGCTTTTCAGCTGGTGGCCCCAGCATGTCCTGGTGCCTGGGCTTGTTTCTCCTTAGGTGCAGGACTCTGCACTTCCTCTTATTGAACTTTGCAAGGTTCTTGTCATCTCACTGTAGTCGGTGCATTGTTATAGAAAGACTGACAGACACAGAAAGTAGTGTTCTGCCTTTGAAAAAAGTGTGTTTAGACTTACCTGCTCTCTGTCCCCTGCAAAAGCTGTTTCTGAAGGTCACAGTTATTTTCTTCTACTCTCTCTTCTTAATCATGCTAAATTTAACTTTCTTTCCATTTCTCCTTTTTATCACTCTCCTGAGTTGTGTACACAAAACCAGTGAGCATGACATCCCCTGATTTCCTTTCCTTCTTGCGTAGATTGGGCAGGTGTTCATCCAGTGTAGGCACCTGCGGCCACATTTGCTGCAATATGGCATGGGTGGGAAAGATAAAAAGGAGCAGGTAGTCATTGCCCAAGAAATAGCCTCTGTGCCAAGAACGACAAAATATTGTTCTTTCCTTAATTGCTCAATATCCATTCCAAAACAGAGTATTATCTTTGCCTGAAGATTTCTTTTCTAATACCCTTAGGTCAGTTTAAATTCAACTGTTAAATAAACATGAATCCACAGTCACCAAAGGTAAAAAATGCTAAAAATCTCTGTAGTTATTTAAATGCTTGTGTAGTCAAGAGTTGGGTGATTTACCTTTTAAAGATCAGTCCAAAGCTGAAGCATAATGAAAATGAGCCAGGAAAATTATTCCACCATTTTTTCCCTATCCTGTACTTGCCATTAAAATAAACCTGTGTTCTATTCATTAGGCCATGCAAGAGTTGCCACACTGGATAGGTATGAATCTGAAATAAATGGTAGAATGAGTGATAGAGACAACAGTGATGAAGAGCAGTTTGGCATATTTCATATGAGGGTTATTTTACATTTACAGGAAGTGAGACTGTGGTATTGCACATTGAAGTATTTTAGTTTTCATATCTGAATTTACAGGTTCTAGTAATGTTAGACATTTGCCATTTGAGGAAGATTAGATTTGTATGGAGGAGAGTCAGAGATGGACGGGCATCTTGACGTCCATCAGGAGACATAAACACAAGGGCTGCTTTTAAATTGTGGTGAAGGCTACAAACAGCCAAATCAGAAATACGTTATTTGGGTCAAAGAACCAGAAGTGACCAGAAACCATAATGCTTATGATACCCCTCAATTGTTCTTACAGAAGGTAGGAACGCTAAAGCGTGTTAATCCTGGAAACCACATAGGTGTGAAATGTCTTTCTGATGACCGTGTGTAAAATGGAGATATATATGCATTTTGAAACCTTTGACAAAACATCTATTGTGATAGAAATGCTGTGTATTACATAAAGGGGAACATCTTTATAAGACATACTTTTGCATTAATTCTTAAATTAATTAGTTCTTGCCATACTCAGCAAAAGAGGCGGTGTGGCCATAGGCAAGTGAAGACAAGAAGGCTGCAGTTTAAGTACATCCAATACTAAGAGAACTGTGTGTCAGTTGCTAGCTGTGTAAGTGGAAGAATTCTGTAGTTTATAACTGCATCAACAAATTCAATTACTCTTGAGATCTACAGGGCTCAGACAGGTGAGCCCTTGGCATAATATGATGTGCTTCAGAGGTACTCAAGCATTTGGCACAATTGCATAATTTGTAGCAAATGATACACATCTCATGGGTTGTTGTTTCCTTCAAGTCTCTGGTAGAGACACACATGCAACAAGAACCTCTGATATTGTGCGTGATAAAGTCCTTGGGGGATTTGCTTAAAGGCCTGCATGACAGGTTTTCCTATCCACAGCGATAGGTAGTGAGAAAGTTTTAGCTAGTCCACAGGCTTTGTTTTCATAGCTTATATAAGCAGAGGGGAACTGGTCAACACTCCAAATGCCTTCAATCTGCAAAGGAAACAAATAAATAGCATCAACAATAGGAAAGGCATTTTCTAACATTGGATTTTTACTTACATAGAGTTTATTTGCAATGTACTGTTATTTCTAGAGTTCTTCTACCTGATGATCCAGTAACTTCGTTCAAATTAAAAGCTTAATGAGTATATTGATAATTATCTAAATCATGTTGGTGAGTCCATGAGTGAATTTAAAAACCTGAGTTACAAAATAAATGAAATTCAGCAGTTTATTCCAAGGATTTCCTGCCTCTTCATCACTAGAGCAGAATTGTCAAATGCTAAAGAAATTCTTCACCCACTCGCCAAAGCCATTTCAAGTGACCTGTGCGTCCATCTCACTATTTGTATACATTCAACATGCTGAAATCTTTTGCCAAATTGATTGTTAGACTACTACAATAGGTATTTGAAATCAGGTTCAACTTGTACTTTCAGATAGATCTCTAACAAATTATACATACCCTTATCATTTATTTGTAAATGAAAAAAAAATCCACCTTAAACGTTAAATTTTAAACATATTTTAGAGTCTTAGAAACTTAAAAAATAAATTTTTCAAGTGTAGTAAAAGTAATGTTTGGGTAAAGCAAAGAAAAATAGAACAAATTAATTTAATTAATAGTTACTGGAACTAGAGAATGCTTTATTGACTGGATTAGTATGATTCATGTGACATACAGTAACCTTAGTAATATCTACTTTTATAATTATTACTTATTGCAAAACTGTTTTCTAATGAACTTAAAGTTCTTTCATCTAACTTAACTAAAAATAATTAAGTACTCTTAAAATCACAGTCTAGTTTGTTATTTTTGTAAAGAAAAGCAATGGCTTTTTTTTTTTTTTTAATCTTGAAGATTCACAGGCTCATCTGCTTCTTTGCTTTTTCCTCATAATTATATAACGAGCATTTTTTGTTCAATAGCATGAATTGACCAGATGTAGATCACTGCAGTGCAAAGAACTGGATCAGGACTAATCACTCCGGTCTCCCTTTATTTTCTATGGGGAAAAAAGGCACTCTAAGGCATGATTCATTCCATTCTAATGTAAGCATCTAAAATAGGTCAGATTTAAGGAGCTCTAAAATATCTTTTTTTCACTATGGGCAGAGGCATGGTCACCCTAGGGAATGACGAGCTTAGATCTGGATATCTGTGTTATCAAGTAAGGCGAGACCATTTCCACTCCGTGTAATTTCTGTAAGCAAGAACAAGTATCTATAAAGAAAGAAATGCTGTCTCTAAAAAGTTTCTAATACAATAATACCTGCTAATGCTCTTGTTCCGTGTTACCTACAGTGCCCTAGATCCTCTAAAATGTACAGACTGGCATTTCTGTCACAAAAAAAATCAGGTAGTATTGCATTATGCTCCATTCTGAGACATGAAAGCCACTGGTTACTAAGCTTTAAACTAGCACTTGTGAAGAAGTACATGACAGTGATCTGATTAAAGATGTATATACAGAATTGTTGATACAGTTGATACAGTGTTGATTAGTACGTGTATTACAGTAAGTGTACAGAAGAGTATATTAGTATTATTGTATAGAAGCTTGTACATGCAACAGAATAATTGAAATGCAATTATGGATAACCACTGTCATTAACAAATCAGCTGAAAGCCCATGGACACTTACTATAATTAACAGATTTCATACAATAATAAATGCAGTATAGTGGTATGTAAAATACATCTACGCAAAAGTAGAGATAAAAAATAATAAGAACATTTCTTTGCTTTATTTCTCATTTGTGAAGGACTATTCAGGGCAAAAGTAATCCCAGTGATGACACAGCTCCATTGCTATCTGTGGGAAAAAAAGAAGTATTCAGAGAATATTTATGTTTTGCATTTAGAAAAGAAAACAGAGTCTGTATTGCTGAAATACCATCTATTTTGATATTTTTTTAAGTGGATGGTAAAGAGCATCTATTAATTCTTTTAATTGGCAGGAGTGGATAACTTATTTAAAGCATTTAAACGGGATCTTGTACTGGTGCTTTCTGGCAAAAAGCCTTGGCATACTGTGGAAATCAAAGGGGCCCGGAAATATCCAGTGCTGCGCTGATATTTCAAAAGCGTAAACAGGGTAATTGTAGATGAGCTAACGTGACCTTGGTTCTGTGCAGAAGAATGGAACAGCTGATACGGGACTCTGTCCATAAGGAAATAAGAAATGGTAACATAGTTACTGTCAGTCGACATGATTTTATGCAAAACAGGTTAAGTTAAACAAATTGCATAGTATTTTTATGAGATCAGAATTTCCATTATTTGGTCTGTTTAACAAAGGTAAGTATGTTGACAAAATGATGGCTTTCAGACACCAGTTAGCAAACACTGATACCACATTACTTTCTGATTAAGCTGTTAACATCAGAAGAAAATCAAGAAAATATTTATTAAATGAGATTAAACTGTATAACTTGGAAATTTAATATGTAATTGTTAACTAAAACCAAGTTTCACCAGTGCAGTGCTACAGAGAACCTTTCTTGTCCAAGACCATATTCAATGCTTTTACCTATGGCATGGAGAAAAAAAAATATGTTAATAAATAAACAAAATACAAAATACAAACTAACTCTAATAGTATTTCTAAATGATGCAAACAACAAAAAGGAAAAGAGAAATGATAGATTACAAGCAATGATTTCTGGCTAAGCAGAGACAACATGGATGCTAGTATTGCCAATTAAAGGCTATATATTTTGGGAGACGGATATATAGATGACACTTGCAGGCCTGGGGAGTGTAACAGCTCTAAGAAAATGGGAATACAATGTTTGATAGTCAGTTTTTTGGTAAAAAATGACATAAAGTTGGCTGACGAGATCCATAGCATTACTTTGGATAGGATCAGAGATGGCCTCCTCATGGAATGATGACAAAACCAAATTAAGGTCTCCATAGAGAAAGGCATAAACAATGGAAGCTACCACTCAGCAAACACATTTTACTCCACTTTGTAATATACAGATGGAGCAATTTATTTGGGATATATTGTAATGTGAATGCAGCAGATGAAGAAATGGCTAGCAGGCGTTATGTACACCTGCAGAAGTGAAATAGAATCATAGAATCATAGAATCATAGAATCATAGAATCATAGAATCATAGAATCATAGAATCATAGAATCATAGAATGGCCTGCATTGAAGAGGACCTCAAAGATCATCTAGTTTCAACTCCCCTGCCATGGGCAAAGTCACCAACCACTAGACCAGGCTGCCCAGAGCTGCATGCAGCCTTGCCTTGAATGCCTCCAGGGATGGGACATCCACAACATCTCTGGGCAAACTGTTCCAGAACGAAAGGAAGGAGTATTCATATGCTGTGCCTGGAGAAATAAGACTTTGACTACATTATTTGTAAATAAGATTGCACAACTTTGCTGGCTTTTGTGATGTTGTGTTTTTGTTTTTGGCTGTTTGTTTGCTTGTTGGCTAACTTGTCTGTTTTTTATTTTTGTAAGCATAAAGCAAGTCTCAGGGGGAATCAAGCTCTAGACAGTGGTGAAATTCTGAAGATGTTTCGTGAGAGAACCATCAAGTACAGGAGGTGGAATGGTCCCCTGGTCCCCTTCAGGGGAGTCATCATCATTAGGAGGAGACATAGTCATCTGTCTGCCCCTTTCCAGGCACATCAGATAGATGCTTGAATGTTTTAAACTGGAAAGAGATTAAGGAATTGCTGTAGGCCTCACCTCGTTTCTTGGTTTGGGAACGAGAAAGCACAAAGAAAAGCAGTTTCATGATAGCTTGTGAAGCTGCCCCAGACAGAATACATGTAACTGGTCCTAGGAGCCTCATCCCTTAATCTTAATCTCAAAACCAGTTTCTTGTCCTCCAAAGAGCTCACCCATCAAATCCATATCTTTCCAATTTGGAGAAAAGGATGTTACGGGAAGCTGTGGCAAAGGCCTTACTGAAGTCCAAATAGATGACAACAGAGGTTTTTCCCTTGTCCGTGGACACAGTTACACCATCATAAAAAGCAATGAAGGTGGTCAGGCAGAACCTTCCCTTGGTGAAGCCGTGCTGGTTGCCCCATATCACCTTCTGCTCTTCCATATGCCTTAGCATAGCTTCCAGGAGGATCTGTTCCATTATCTTCCCCAACACAGATGTGAAGCTAATAGGTTTGTAGTTCCCAAGGTCATCCTTTCTACCCTTCTTAAATACAGGTGTGATATTGCCTTTTGTCCTCATCACCAGAGACTTCATCTGACCGTCACGACTTTTCAAATATCATCAAGAGTAGCTTGGCAACAATGTCAGCCAATTCCCTCAGGACTCCAGGATGCATATCCTCAGGACTCATAGACTTATGGGCGTTCACATTCCTCGAGAAGTTATGAATCTGATCTTCGCTTACAGCAGGAGTGGCATCTCTCCTCCAGTTTCCACATTCTGAACCATCTGGTCAAGGGCTGTGCGTAGAGCAGTTGCTTGTGAAGACTAAGGCAAAAAGTTGTTGAATATCTCAGACTTCTCCTTGTCTCTTGTTATTAGCCTGCCTGTGTCACTCACTAGGGAGAGTATGTCCTCCTGGACTTTCCTTTTCCAGCTGATGTACTTATAGAAGCCTTTCTTATCTTTCTTTACTCCCCTTGCCAAGTCCAGTTTCAGTTGGACCTTGGCCTTCCTGACCCCAACCCTACACAGCCTAGCAGCATCCCTATTCTCCTCCCAGATTAGCTGTTCCTGCTTCCACTGCCCATGCATTTTCTTCTTGCTCTCCAGATTGACCAGCAGGTCTCGGTTCAGCCATAATAGTCTACTGCCTCCATTTCCTGACTTCCTATCTCTGGAGATGGAGAGATCTTGTGCCCTAAGGAAATATCTTCCTTAAAGATCTGCCAGTTCTGTTCCACTCCCTTGTGCTCCAGGACAGATTCCCAAGGGGTTTTGTTGACAAACTCCCTTAATAGCTGGCAGATGGATTTTCCTACAATGCAGCTTCCTGATTTTACTCTTTGCCTGCCTGATATCACTCAAGAGTTTGAACTTCATCATTGCATGGTCACTACATCCCAGGCGGCCTTCAATCCTGATATCACCAGTCAGTTAATTCATGCTGATGAGCAACAGGTCCAGCACTGCATTCCCCCCCTCGTGGACCTGTCTATTACCTGGCTCAGAATCATCCCACCAGGTTTCAGTGTTGGCAACTACATCATGTTTTTCCAATATCACAGTTGTTTCCCATACTTCCTGTTTGTTTCTCAAGGCACTTCGCTGGGCAGCTGGTCTTGTCACCTCCTGGGAGGAGAACTCCTTAATTCCTTCAAATTACCATTATATTCCCTGTTGCCTTCATCATCACAAGATTTAGCAGGTTGCAGTCCCCCACTAACACCTTGTTCCTCTAACTTAGCTATACTATCACACACTCTCATGGGCAGGTTCTATATCACCTCCTTCTCTCTTCAAACCTAGTTTAAAGCCCTGTCAATGAGCCCAGACAGCTCCTGGGCCAGCCTCTCAGCCATGTCTTTATCAGATGAGTTTTCCTTATTCTCTCAGTATCCCTCCCTGCCACTGAAGAGACAGAGGAAAATACCACCTGTACTCCCTCCCGCTCTATCCTCACTAACGGTCCCAGTCCCCTGGAGCCCTTTATGATAGCCCTCAGGCTTCTCTCAGTAACTTCATTGCTGCCAGCTTGAACCATCAGTAAGGGGTCTTACCAAGTAATCTCTTTGTATTTCTCAGTGCCAGTGGATAAGAGAGTAGTAATGTCAGCTAACATGACAGAGAATCAGACTGAGGCATCAGGTCATAGTATGAGGCAATGATCCTCATGCTGCCCTGCAATGGAGGCATATATCCCATATACCTGTGAGTGCAAGGTATCTGGTCAGCCACTGCATTAAGATTCTGCAGCCTTTCCTCTGTGAACTTTCCTCTGTGACAAGTGATCCTATCTCTATCTCATCAGTAAAGTTTTTTTTCCCATCAGCTGCATTTAGTACATCAGCTCACGGAGCAGAGGAGCCTGCAGCAAATATATGTGAGGTGTAGGCCAAATGGAGAGAAAGGTCAAGTGGGAGCAAGTGTACAGATCTCATGGTTAATGCACGAGACAGACTGGGAACTGGGAGGCAAATGTGAGGCAGGACTGATACAAGTGATGGGACACAGCAGGAGTTTAAAATCACCTTAGCTAATAACCACTGATATTTGTATGGAATATGAAGATCCATATAGATGAAAATGGATAAAAAAGGACAGAGTATCTCTGATTAAAGTGCCAATGAGCAGTAGCAGGAATACCATCCCTGCCCCTCAGCATCTTCACCACCGTACTAAGGATACTTTGGGCTTTTGTATTTAATACTCCTTCCAAAAAGCCTGCAATTCTGCCCTTTCTAAAAAAAAAAAAAAAAAAGATCCAACAGCTGGTGTCTTCCTTTTCTCTCTACCATCAACAACAGACAG
>JAOWBP010000001.1:114696655-114733244 GCA_028571105.1 Tragopan temminckii | reverse complement strand
AAAAAAAAAAAAAAAAACACCAAAAAACAAAGACAATATTTTGAGTTCTGTTATCTACCCAGTTTTTCATTATTTACAAATTATCTGTTTTTCTTTTCAAATAATCAATTATTTACCAGCAGTGACAGTCCCGAGTTATGCATAGGAGTAGGAAAATAACAACAAAAAGCAATTTTTTGCACACATAGTGGAGTGCAATGCGTTTTGGTAAAGAAACTCACTAGAAGCTGCAAGTGGAGAAGTAATGCATCTTTTTGGCATTGAGTTTGTTTTCTGTCAAACCTGGATTTGCTTGTCTTGGTTATACTCAAAATATATATATATATAAAAACAACAACAACAACAACAAAAACCAATCAGCTCTAGAATGCCTTTTTGTCTTAACTATTTCTGTCACTGGTTTGCTGACAGAAAAACTGAAACGCCAGACCTAAGCCCCTCCTCTGATCGTAACGTCTGCGTTGCGGAAGAGGATCGTAGTAGCCTGATTCCATAGATTAGTAGTGATTCAGTGTTTTGTTTACATTTTGTCAATCTCTTCAGCATCCTAGAGGAGAACACTTCCTTCCTGGCAGATGGCAGCCCCAGGGCCATGCACCTGCCACGACAGGCTCTGCGCTCGTAATCTACCCCAGCATCGCTGTTGACAAAAGGCTAATGACGGGAGACTGTCTGCCTGACAGCCTCAACAAAACAGGAGCACATTTGTCCTTCAGCCAGGCTCTGAACCATCTTAGGAAGGACGTTTGGATGTATACGCAAGAATTATCGTGGCATTTAATTTAGCCTTCTTCAGAAGCTTTCGTGGTGTGAGACGCTTCTGAGATAATTACATTGTAGAAAGCAAAGGGTGCCTCAAAGAAGGGATTTTCTGTTTCTCTGCCGGAGTGACACCCAACTTCCTATTCCGCAGCTCAGTGCAGATGGTAGGAGCACGTGTGTGATTTAGCCATCAGGGCCGTGGGGTGCTGGCGAGGGGCTCAGCCCTGCGCTGCTCGGAGGCTGCCGTTAGCTGTTTATGAATGGTGTGTGCCGCGGTTGCATAATGCATTCATTTTTCCGTCATCTGCCTGCTAGTGTTAAATGTTGTTATTATGTCACTAGGCCAGGATCTCTTCATTTGTCTTTCCTTCACTTGTGTGTTTACGTTAGGTTGCCGTGCTGATTTGAAATGCACATGGGTGACGTTCCTCGCGGACGCTACCCAAAGTGAGGGTGTCTTTGAAGTAGGCCAGGATGTTCTTTGCTAAATTTAAAAACTACCCAAATATTACCCAGAGTTTGTAGAGTATTAAGCGGGATTACATGACGCACGGATTAGACATTGTTGAGCAGCTTGTTTTTGTTTGAAGGGGTCAGAAATGGAGGCACTGGGGCTTGAGTGCAATGCCAAGCCGGGGAACTTGCCACTACCACAAACAGCAGAAGTTTATTAGAAACAACAGAACACGGTGGAAAGTCTTCTAAGCTTTTTTGAGTGATGCTTTAAAAAATGTGTTTGAAACGTGCTCTGGTGATGAGTGCAAGGTATGAAACTCACTGTTCAGTTTGGCTCAGTTTCACAGGCAGTTTCAAGTAGATGAAGAATAATGCTGTAAGCAAGACTTGAGGTGAGGACTCGGCTTCTCTGAAGTCAAAGACGAATCATTAAATCTTTCCAGTAGCAGTGGGAAAATCCTGTCAGTGAAATTAGATCTAAGCAATTTTAGATTCACCTATTGTCTTGTGTCTTCTCTGGCAGCATATCATTTAAAAATGATGTTAAAGAGGGCTCTCTATGTCCGGTTTAACCCTTCATTAAATTGGCAAACACTGTCAGGCTAATGTATGGAATGAGGAATTGGAAGGTTTTTCTTTTGGATCTGGGCTTTTTCTCCCTGCAAGTTACAGATTTGATTGAACAAGACATTCCTGTGGACATCTTTTGTGGGAAAGTTAGGCTTGGCTTTCACGTGGGAGGTGAGCTACTGGGCACAACAGGGAGAGTTGCTGAGGACAAGAAAGTAGTAGTGAGGCTGGCTTAGTTAGCCTTGGGGGATGGAGTAACTGACACTATACAAAGTTATTCCTAACAACTACTAGTGCTACATTTTAGCATTATTTGTAAGAAGCAGGAGTAGAATTGACACAAACTCCTTTAGGTCGTACCAGGAAAGGATTTATTTGCAAGGGGATTCTGAGATTTGAATCTGAAAGGTGGAGGTGAAATTCATCTGTACGGTAGTTTCTCTCAATTGTGTCATAATATCATTTGAAACTATTTATAAGAGGCTGGACTTGCATCTTATACAATGAAGATTTAATTCCTGAGCAATTGTTTTTGCCAAAATCAATGAAGCATTAACTGTAATAATATTGTCTCTTTAACATAACAAGAAGAAAAGTTATGCTTCTGTTGTAATAATCAAGAGCTATTGATAAAACTTGTGATGATGATAAATAATGAAATTGTTTGTGAACTGCAAAAATTGCTTTATTATGAGCATTATTTACAACTAATTAGTCTTGATTTAATAAAACTCTGAACATTCATATTTAGAGTTGGAATCAAACTTGTAAAGCAGTGCAGGGGTATGTAATTCACTCCATAGTGGTCACAGAATTAGTGTTCATGACTTTAACAATAGTTACAGGAAATGAGTACGCAAAGAGGCATAAGGGATAAATGTATGATCCTGGAGCACATAATGCTTCAGGGAGTTGGCTGTAAACATAAAATGGGAGTACTAATGACCTTATAAACCCAATATTCCAGCAGTTCCCCTCACAGATATCAGAGGAAGATTCTTGCTTGCACAAATAAGTGCTAGGATGCCGCTGCTTTCTTTTGGAGTTCTACAGAAATATAATTTATCATACTTCTCTGTTTTAATCTGTAAATGACAAGATAAACCTTTAACAGTAACTGGTGTAATCTAAATAAATAGTAGATTGTATGGGTTCTAAATAAATAATTTGGTAATAATCAATTGTTGAATGTTAGCCAATAGGATGATTTCCAGATATAAATGCACCATTGCATTTCAGCACTGTAAATGATTTCTAGACCAGGTCCTCTTTAGTATTTTTCCCCCATTAGTGCAGACATTCAAGTGACAGTAAACTTAATGCAGTGTAAGAGCTGGTAACATTAGAATAGTGTATCTGTTGTTTTTTATAGTTTTATTATCAGGGCTACAGGGATGATGATGAGGGAACTGGAATATCTCCCTTATGTAGAAAGACTGATAGACCTGGGGCTGTTCAGCGTGGAGAAGAGAAGGCTGAGGAGAGGGGGGATCTTACCAGTGCTTTTAAATATCTAAAGAACAGGTGGCAAATGGGTAGAGCCGGGCTGTTTTTGGTGGTGCCCAGCAACAGATCCGGTGGCAGTGGGCACAAACAGAAACACAGGAAGTTCCATCTGAACATGAGAGAGATCATCTTCCCTTTAAGAGTGACAGAGCACTGAAGCAGGCTGCTCGGAGAGGCTGTGGAGTTTCCTTCTCTGGAGATACTCAGAACCTGCCTGGACACTTTCCTGTGTGACCTGCTCTAGAGAACCTGCTGTAGCGTGGAGCTGGGCTAAATAATCTCCAGAGGCCCCTCCCAGCCCCTGTGTTTCTGTGTTTCTATATTCTTGGCTATGATAGGAAGTGTAAACAATAGCCTTAGACATGGAGTTTGAATGAGCACAGTTTAACTAGTGTGCTTTATGGCAGAAGGAGCTAGTCTGTGCTCAGAATGAGGTATACAGGACATTTAGGTACCATGCTGCTGTTTGATGCAATGGTTATGAAAAGTCAACTAAGAGAGTGTTCTGCGAGAGAGGTTATCCCCATGTCTGCTATATCTGTCAAGAATCTGGCAAGCTTTGACTTGCCTTCCTGGCTATGTGGATGCTGTGTCACCATAGTAAGAGAAAGTAATGCACCACTTTATACTCCTCACACTCCTCAGCAAGTATTTTTCTTTTTTGTACTCATAAATTGTCTCTTGTAGCTTTACAAGATGGTAACACTTCAGCCATACGATTTTAAAAACACTTGTAGAGATACTTGAATGACCTGTTTTGTTTGATTCAGGCTTGTGTTTTGCTTATTTTTAATTTGTCGAAGGACATACTCACGTTGATTTTTACTCACAATTTCTACATAACTATATTGCAGCTTGCTGTTTCCTTAAATGAAGCATGGGTGCAATATTAAGGTGTGTTACTAGGACTTAGACTCCCAGCAGATGAGAGTCATGGGTCTGAATGCACTTAGACAGAGAAATGCCATGCCTTCAGCAGTTCTCTACTTGCTGAAGTTAAAAGGAAAACACTGAGCTCTTCAGAGATTTCATGTGTAGGACGAAAGTTTGGACTCTACATCCCAAGTGGAATGAAGCATACACATTGTGTCCTTAGGTATCTTAGCTCTGATGATGGCAGTATTAAGAAATGTTTCTTTGTTCAGTATTTCCTGTTTGTTTGGTTTCAATCCCATTCCCTTTACCAAGCACTGATTTTCAACTGGTCTTTTGGAGACATTTTCCCAAGCACTGTGGTGACAGCTGCCTGAGCAGCCAACTCTTATTCATTGCACTCAGTAGGCAAGCCTCCAGCAAGCTCCGCTGAGGGTGGCAGAGTAGTAGGCAAATAAGTCCTTTATAAAAACCTGTTTCATTCTTCTTTGTAATCCTTTATTACTGTTTTTTTAATTATGTAAAACCATTGTTTTGCTCAATGGTGAAGTGGCTTTATCATCCTCAAATTAATATAGCAGTCTGTGTGTACCTGAGTAAAGCTTTCATTTTCCTTCTGTACTCTAATAAACAAATCACATTTTGATATGTGTCATAGAAGGTGTTAACTCGTTACTTATGTAAAACACAAGCAAAGCTAATTCTTGCTAGGAAGCAGGAAGTGCAGTGTGTTTGATACACAGAAAACTGTTTCTCACCAGTTTAAAAAACAAAGACTAGCACAGTGCTGAAAATAATTATGGTTTTTTTTTTTTTCAATTAATACAGGAGCAGGGGATGCTTGTCCAAATTCTGTGGTTTAGTTAAGGAAAAAATACTGGGAATACATGGTACCCAGAATGGTACTTGAGATAACCCTGTGGGGCTATGGCACTGAGTGTGGGTATGGACACCATCACCATACGTCTTTGAAGTCCAATTGCTGTTTCTGTCTTGGATCAGATCTTAGTGTAGCTTTTCTTCTACGGCATGGATATTTGGCCTGAACTGCATGGTGGCACCTACTTTTAAACTTCTCCTCTGCCTCTATGAAGTGGTAATTTTTAATCTTACTTTGACAGAGGTTTCAAAGTTTTTTCCTAGCGGCTATCAGATATTAATAGGGAAGCTTACAACCATTTCTTTTCTTTCTCCTGAATTGTTTTAGACCCCTTTTTGGACCATTTTCAACCACATTATATCTTTCTGGAATCACAATAATTAATTACTTCAATTAATTTTTTTCAGTGTACTTTAATTAAAAATAGCTGCTGGAATTAAGAACCTCTGATACAAGAGTAAGCTGCCAGCTCTGAAATAGTCCATGGGCTGTAATTTGTAAAGCTCTATGGAAAAACCACTCATTTAAAGGCTGTTCATGCTGGGTTTATTTTATACATGTTTTATGGAAATATTTTTCTCACCTGAGTGAACGTGTCAAAGTCTTGTATCTGCTCTATGGGGAAGTGTTCCTGTGGTCTTTTATCTTAAACATTGATTGAATCAGGCTTTTTGATTTAGGGACTTTTCTGATGGCTACTGGGGAGGCTGAGAATCAAACTGGGAAGCAGTGGTGGAGTTGTGCCTCAGGTTGACTGGTTGGTTTTTCTGTTTGTAAACAGACATCTTGTGTTTGCTACAGAAAAGTTTCAGTTGGATTGTTTAGCATAGGTTGACTATTTGAAAAGCAAGAGAGCATATTCCAAAGGAGGCAATTTAGCCATTCTTTTCCTAATGTGTTTTGTGGGATATGATGTTTCTGGGCTCCTGATGGATGCAAAAGTGTCATTAATAGGCTGAAATATCTTTGTCTGAGGCCGCAGGGTTATCACAGTACCTCAAATTCTTCACAGTGTGAGCTCATAGAAACTGTGGTGCCCCATCCCTGGAGGTGCTCAGGTTGGATGGGGCCCTGGGTAGCCTGAGCTGGTGGGGGGCAGTCCTTCCCACAGCACAGGGTGGGGCTGGGTAAGCTTTAAAAGGTCTCTTCCAACCCAAACAGTTCTGTGATTCTGTGGTAAAATCTTAGGGGCCTTAATACATGTGTTCAGAATGAAGCTGCTCAGTTCATCCAGTGTGGAAGATTTCTAGTGTGAGTGTCTCCAGTAGGAACTGAGTGTCAGTATTTCTGTTTTATGTTTCTCCATAGATGGTGCTTTCTTCATCTAGCCAGTGTTATTTCACTACATGTAAATCTAAAAGGTTTGGACTCCATCTGTAGACATCTCATTAGCAAATTGTTAGGAGCGTAATTAAAAAGTCCTCTTAAAATGAAGTTCAAGCTTCCATTAGTAATCACTGGAAAGATAGATATATGAACCTTTAAGGTATATTAAAAAGGCAGGTCAAGGCCAGTCTTCATAATTGATACAAACCTTTTGCCTTCCCTGACTATAGAGGGAGCCTACACACTTAGCATCAAAGAGGCATGTAACTTCTGGAGGCTGTGGTTTTGTGTCGTCAAATTTCTATTTAAAACAAAAGGACTTGAAAACAAGACTGATATTCATATGTGTATCCACTAGTATAGCTAAGCTGTCCTGCCTGGCCTAGCCTTGCTCTCTATGATAGTTTATGATGCATTGTGTGTGTTCAGTAAATGTGAAATTAAAAGGGATTTGTGTTTTCTCTAGCTATGCAGCTGCTGCACTGTTGACTGAACACTTTTCAATGCATTTCCTGGTCTCAATCACAATACATTAAATATGCAATGATATCACCTCCTTAGAACTTGGAAACAAACTTGTGCTTTAAAGCTGCAGGCATATCAGGGAAAATACTTGTTTTGCAAAGTGTTTCTTCTGCAATCTTTCTGCAGAGAGTATTTCTACGACAATATCTTAGCTTTTACAAAGTCTCATCTACTGTATGGTATTCTCCAGGAGGTTCCAGATCATGAATTTGACATCCTGAAGTGTTCACAACACCTACGTGAGGTGGTCCTAAACTGGTTTACAAGGTTAGGATGCTGGCAATGGGAGAAAATACTCCAGCTCTCTGTGCTGGAAACACCCACTGAAGTCTAGGGAAATTCTCTGAGCACCGGTAGGTCTAGAGCCAAACTTCCAAGTGTCATTCACGAAGTGACGAAGATGGGTGTCAATCTTCTTGCTGTATAGAAAAAGTCCTGACAATTTCATAAAGATACTGGTCTCAGTTGCATGGTCACATGGTCAGATTAATTGCTCTAAGTAGAATGCTATATGAGATACTGGCAAACCTTAAGAAAACTTTACAAAGTAAAGAGAAAATTAAGCATCAGTGGTTGCTTATAAGCATATTTACACAGCAACATATCAGTGAAGCATTAAACAAAAGGAAGCAAAGATGCATGTGTGAGAGCACCTGTGAGATAAGGAAAAAACAGAACTCTTGAGACAGCCAAGTACAGCTTTATGCAAATATGTTCTGAGAGCTCTCGTAATTACAGGAGAAAGAGCCTCATGCTCTGCAGTCAGCAGTACTGGACATGATTGATACCTATTTTTTGTCTCTTTTTCAGTCTCTGAAGTTTGGAGAAGAGTGCTGGGAAAGCACACTGTGCTTTGAGAACATCATATTTCTTACATTTAAACAAATGTTCTTTTCTTGGGAGAAGTAACATTTTGTACTGCAGGTCTCACTATGGAGAAACAACACAAGTACATGCTGTTTTTGAAGCTGAGATTCATTGTCTGTCTCATTCTTACTTGTTCCTTAGGGTAGGTGAAACTTGGCATTCTGCATTTCTTTAGCTACCTTTCTTGAAAGTGAAACTTTAGCATCTGTTGTTTGATCCTGCAGACCAAATGAATCCAGGCTTGCTTCACTTTATTTCTGCAGGAAAGTTGGGGAGGATTCAAGGTGCATGCAGAGGAGCTGGGAACAATCTCATTTGTTCTATACAATCTGTGCTTTTTGAGTGAGAAAGAAAGCAAAATATGAGTAGGACTGAGGAGGCTGTTCCATGTAGTTGTTGCTTTCACAAGTTATTTTATGGCCGGCTTCCAGTTTTTAAACTGGTCTTCTCAGGAGATAAATTTTAAACAAAAAATACTTTTCTAAACAGTTTACTGAGCTTTTTGCCTTTTCTGTCAAACAAAGTAGCAGTTATCCTCCGAATGTGATATGTGGATGATGGTTATGATGCCCATGTGGTGAATATACATTCTTTCCTTTTATATCCTAACATAACACTTGCTTCCATATGCATTACAATTCATATCAGCTTCGGAAATGAATGCTAATTCAACTGGAGATTATCTTCAGAGCACCACATTGTAAAGGAAGCTACAGGTACCCTTGTTTGTTTTAAAAGCTAGCTTTGTAAATGCATCATAGAAATGCTTTTAATTTTTCTAGCATTTCTCAGGAATGTTAATGCAAGGGAGGATAAATCTAGTATGTGAATAAGGAATCTAAAGGGTGAGGGTGTTGAAATCAATGGGGTCCAAGCACCTCGCTAAATTTGTGAGTCCCAGTGTGAGACAATAACCACTGTGCCAGGTGCGTGTGTTGGCTGCAAGCCTACTGTCTGCAAGCCTACTGTCTAAGGATGTTAGTGAGAGCTCAGCTTGTTGTCTCTAATGAGATCACTAGAACTACTTCGATAAACATTATCTTGAAAGATGATCATGGCCTATGTGTACCTGAGAAAAGGGTAAGATGCTTTGATCATTCTCTGTGGAGGTATTACAAAGTATTTGCTTATCGTGGGTTCTTTTGGTTCTGGGCAGGAGCTGTGTCCCAAATCCCATGTCATTTGACAGGGAAAAAAAAAAAAAAAAAGTAAAAAAAAAAAAGTTTTTTATCCATAGTAAAATAGGCATGTATTTCCTACAGTCATCTTCAGAATTATTTCAGAGGCTGAGCAAATTTTAAGACTTGTTCACAGAAGGATTTAGTTCCCTTGTGTCTGTGTTGTTATGTGGCCCTGACAACATACTGGACCAGACTATCACTTGTGACTGGGTGCCACAAGCAAGCTGTTGAGGTCTGAGTGAAATTTACCTTTTACTAGATTTCACTTTTTTAGATTGTTTTTTTTCTCAGTGAGTAGAAAAGTATACTGTGCTTGTGTGCGTGTACAGTGCCTTAGCACAAGAGAAATACAGAAGCCAGTTTACAGAATGATGTAGCCTTTAAATAAGGAGACTTTGGCTTTATTAATGGGCATATCTTTTTTTTTTTTTTTTTTTTTAATATGCACACTTTTGTATATGGATGCTTCAATTACTGTTTAGATGAAGTTAATAGAGGAAAATGGTTAAGGGCTTAACCCGATTCGTGCTACTGTATTAATAACTCTTGGCTACTAGAGACATGGTTTTAAAAAAGCAGGAGTGACATTATATGCAACGAGATTAACAACTGAATTAAAATATGTAGTTACTAAATGATATTCATAATGATACTTTGGAAGATATAAAATTGAGAAAGCAAACTGTTCTTACTTTGTAGCATCCATCAAAACACATTGGCTCACTTTTCTTTCAGTGTGAAAGATTTTTACCTGATCTCATGGGGATAAAAACCAACTCTTTCAACATGTGAACAAAACAAATGTCATTAAAAAAAAAAAAAAATCCAGAAAAAATATCTTCATATAAACCTTCTGAGAAAGGATTGGTTAGCAAACAAATTAGAGGTGCTGTGTGTCTCTTGTTTCTTTATTATTAACTAATTCACAATGACAACAATGAGAACACTGTTGAAGGTTTCTAAAAGATTTCTAGAAAAACACTGTCAAAAATTGAAAACTATCTCTTAAAATGTTTTCCTATTCCCATCAGATGCTCAAAGTTGTAAATGAGAATGAGTGTGACAACAAGGGAGAATGGGAGGGGCAAGACTGTCATACCATGCATGCGGAGTTGTTCCTGTTAGCCTTACCCTGCTTTCTTTTTCTTCATTTCTTCCCTTCCAAACTATTTCTTAGTGAGAAGCATCATCTCCCTGAACACGTGAAAGTCTCAGAGCTGCAGCAGCTAGTTTTAGTGTGTAACCATCCAGAGAATTTAAAGTCCAGGTGATGTGCCTTGGTACCACCTTAAAGTCCAGGTGTTTATCTCCTTGGTAAGCAGTCCCAAAGTCAGTTTGTAAAGCAGCCAGATAGTTGACTGTGAAAACTGAAGGCTGCTTTTTGTTTTAAAGCATGCCACTCTCTGAAAGATAAATGTGTTCCTCTAGGATGAAAGAATGCCCCAATCTCCATACTGACTTGGTACATTAGAAATCTCTTTTGATGCTAGATGCCTAAGCCCTTTCCTCATTGATCAGGGGAGGGCCTGGAAGAAGTATTTCTGTTCCCCTAGCTATAACATTTAAGTGGCTATAGCACTCTTCCACCATTGACCTGCATCCTGTACCTATCCGGCAGAAAAAAAATCACGTTTCTCTTTCCCCACTCCCATAGTCCTTAGCACATCTTAGCCATATATTTTTCAGTAGAGTGCTCTCATTCTTTCTTACTGAAGCTGCTTTCATAGAATAATTAGATATCTGTTGTAGTGGAAAGAGAGAGTGAACACAACTTCCCACAATTTGCATGAGTCCTTATCCCTGTTCCCATGAATATTTAAATACTTAATATGAATAATTCTTCAATTTAATCACTGGAAAAGATTGCTTTTTCTCCCAAGTGAGGGACAAAAGGCATACTTTTCTGTTTTTGAGAGCACTTTACCATTGTGTATTTAGTCATGGAGGTAACCCAGTGGCTTAGAAGAAGCAGTCAGACTTCAGTGTTGTCTGTTGGTGTTTGAAATGTCAGTCAGGTTCTTGCTAGTGGCTCTAACCTGATGTCTATTTCATCTTTCTCTTTCTCCTCATTGCCTGCATGAATAAGGTCTACCAACACCAATAGCATTTTGATGTGTGAGAATATCAAGCTCTAGTTACGAAGGGTCTTTCCTGTAAGACATTGTTGCCCTTGCTAATGACTACCGATCAGCGTATAAGAGGATTTGGTCTTTGCTCGTAAGATGAATACAAAACCATGCACCTCACAGACTCGGAAAATTTTTGATAACTCTTATTTATCTGAGCTTAGTGTGAAATAAACCAAGTGAAATGCTGCTTAGAATTGCCTGTTTCTTCTCCTAAACTATAAGGAACAAGTCATTCTATCTCTTCACAGAGTGAGTAGGTCAGAGATGTAGAAGTATGCACTGGGGATGCCAGAAGTTAGCTGAGATGAATATCACCAATTCCTTCCTCCCTTGTCCTACCAACACTTTTAAGGTGGTGAGCATGTTTTGCAAAAATTGTCTCTAATAAGAAGCTTCCAGTCTCACTTTATATTCAAAATGGTACTGCTAGAATTTACTCATCGCCATCAGTTTTTTGGTTTTTTTTTTTTTTTTTTTTTTTCCCTGGGAAGAGCTGCGCTCTCTCTTTGATGTGGCCAAAGGAGCTATAAAAAATCAAGCCAACAACCTAATTGAAGCTTTGTTTCCAGTGCTCTGGTTTTACATCTGCATTGATAAAGGAACAGCGTGATGGTTTGCAAGGTGGGAGGCAGTTACAGTTTCTGGTAATGGTTGTCAAACAAGAACATGACTCCTTTTTCCATTATGGCTAAATCCTATACTGGTAAACTGCAGAGTGGCTCTTTGGCTGACCGCCACTAACTGTTCTTTTTAGTAGCAAATTTCCTATGTAGTTTCCACATCTGCTTCTTTCTGTCTGAGTCCCTCTCACAAACTTGCCAGTGGAAGGTGAAAAGGACTAACATTTTTTCTAATGTTTTGTTTGCTCAGAGAAGCTTGATTTTATTTATTTATTTATTTTTAAAATTTCATTTAACATTTTTAAGCAGTTGTATACCCAAGTTGCAAGAGAGGGAATAACTGAACAAATTTCAGATAGTACTATGTTCAGGGTTGTTGTTTTTTTTGTTGTTGTTGTTTTGTTTTGTTTTGTTTTTTGTCTAATTACTTTCATTCTTAATCATGGTACTAAATCACATCTATATAAACTTGTTTAATACTATACAATGTCCGTAGGTCCAAAATTAAGAGATATGATTGCAAATGTATTAAATTTATCCTGGAAAAATGAATATGTCTACTCTCTTAATTTTAAATGTGAAGTGCCTATTTTTATTATAATTCATGTGGGAAATGTATTTCTGGACCAGCACTCTGGCTATAAATTCATTATAATGACCTTTGTAAGTTTAATCCTTTATTTTCCACATAATTACATTTTAATGTTTTAGTTATTCATATTACAAAATCTATAAGAACCTTGACAAAATGATATGAGCTACAAATTATATCAAATTCTGAAATCAACTAAGTGTAGCCCTCACTGTCATCTGCACTTTAACTTTACACTCAGCTGCTAGTGAAATTATAAGTAAAGTAATTGCTATTCTTGTAACTAGATGGTATCAAATACAAATGACTTTGGTTTTGTTAGTAGCTTTGGATAAAAGTTGACATTCAAATTGTGTGGATTTCTGCATGGATCAGATGAACATTTCAGCCTCTTGTGTGTATGCTAGGAGAACAAAAACAGTACTTGCAACTGCTGGCATGCAGCATCTTTTTCCAATCTAGTGTTTTGTTTCCTACTTTGAAAGATATCATCTTTCTCCATGTTAATCATAATAGAACTCAATATGTTATGTGTCTTAGCTGTGTCACTTGAGAGAAGAGTACTATAAAGCTTATGTTATTAGAGATAACTGTGGCCATAACATCCCCACTTTGCGACTTTAAAGAAATGTAATTTTCATTATCGGTCATGATTAGTCTGCATTGTCCCAGTGCTTGCTTTTCTAAATTCATAAAACAACAAAAGCATATCCAAATAACATTGTGTGCTGTTCCTTTGTGGACTTATGTACCAAAAGGGCGTAGATAAATATGATGAACCGTGTCTTGTTTAAATGAAATAATTATTACATGGCTTTTTAATTTCATGGTTTAGCTTTTTTTTTTTTTTTTTTTCCAATTGAGTGTGGAAGCCCTTCACTTTGGATTGCTGTTATTCATGGACTTCGTAAACTGTTAGAGCATGCTGCTTTATGTTTTCCTGTGAAATGTTATTATGGCAAATGTTTAAGCTCCGACTGAAAGCTTTACTTGTGATGATGACCAAGCTTTGCTTTATTTGGTTGGAGCAGTCTCACTGAATTCCCTGGAAGTAGTGGTGGAGGCAGATGAGATGTTCTGTTGTCTTAGCAAGGTTGCTTCTGGGCTTTTTATTATATATATTACTCACTAAATTGCTTATTGAGAGTCAGAGCTAGGTAAGGAGTGGCTCATCCTGTGTGTTTTGCAGGTGGGATCTGGGTCCTTGGGCTGTGCCGTCTAATGGCCTGGCCCAAAGCCTACAAGCACTCCTGCTGTTAACCTTGGGATTCAGTTATATCAATAGGATTGCTCTTCTAGGAAAAAATAGTTTGCAGGATCAGAGCCTTAATCAGTTTGGCAGGCAATGTGGGGAAGGGGGAACAGAGGGATAAAGCTCTTTACCTCGAGTCATGGTTTGGGTCTGTGGCAGTGCCATGGGCTCCCTACCCCGCACTCTACCCACTCGGATGGTCGCGCTGCCACTCGAATAAATTGACAGGCAATGAATAGCCTGCCCAGTGTTGAGCCCATCAGCCATGTGAATAGCTCCGTCCTTGTGCTTGCCAGCAGAAGAGAATCATTTTTAGGAATTTAGAAAAATTTTATTCATTGCTTACTGGCTTTGAAAATAAATAAGCAAAAGAGATATTTAATTGATTAGCTAGTGTATTCTCTTCACAGTTTACTTAGCAAATCTTCGAGCATTTGCATGTTTCCTAGCAATTTGTGCGTGTGTTTATTATCTGATTTATTCCCCAGAAAGCACTGGTGGAATCATACGATGTGAAGTAGGTCTGGAAATTTCAGCAGCAATCAGGGAGGTTTTTTTTTGTTTTGGTTTTTTTTGTTTGTTTGTTTGTTTCTTTTTTTTGTTTGTTTTGTTTTTAACAAAGCCCAGAACGAAGAGGGAACTTCAACACTGAAACAGTGCTGCACTTTGTATTGTGATTTGTGTGTGCCCAGGGGAATGAGGTTATCAAATAATATATTTGTGTCCTTTAGGAATTTTGTTTAGTCCCTGGATACAGACAATGTGTACAGGTTTAACTTGCAGTGTTAGATTTAAGTGCAGTGTTGATCTGGGACTTGAAAAATGTAGGAGATATTAATGACTGAATTTAACAAAAACAAACAACAGTGATAGTGACATAATTAAAAATATCAACAAACAAACAAAAGAATAGTTTTCCATGTCCTCCTCTTTCCATCTCAGCTCCTATTTCATACTGTGCATTCAAGTAGTACCTTTAGTCCTACTGGCAGTTTTGAAGTTCCCTTAGTTGCGTCATAAACCAACTCAGGTTATTAATTTGAGAAGGGGAAAAAAAAAGTGTCATTTTATGATGTTAGAATGGCTAGATTTACTTGGTGTTAGATAGGAAAAGTGTCACCAAATAAATGATAATGGATGTGGACAGTGAGGTACTTTCTTTTTCTTCTTGGCAAGCTATTAATTCATCTCAGTATGCGTCACTAAACTAAATCCTAAGTAACATCCTAAGTAACTGATCATAGAGCAGCTCCGATTGACTTAGACAGGACTTATTTCTTAAGTAAACCTTAGCTCTGAGAGATTCAATAGCAATTTAGCAATTCTCATATATATGCCTAGATATGTCAACCTGTGTTTTTTGTGTAGACTTGAAGAGACTTTGTATTGGTTTATCGGAAGCTCATGTGGGATAAAACTTGCACAGACAAGCGCTACGCCTACTTTAACTTCCAGGTTTCATATGCAATTTCACAGTGATCCCAAAGCAAATACTTGTATCTGAACAGTTAAAATTAAAGTATTATGGCTTTTCTGAGTAACAGTGTTAGTACCCAAAGTATTCCAAATCATTTCAGTTTCTGGGAAAACTTTTGTAATACATATACAAACTGAAGTTTGTACTTAACTTGTAAACTTGGGATAGCAACATACAAACATCAAAATTGCTGTAAATTACTAGATAAACTAGACGCTATTAATAGCAAGTATGAGGAATGTAACGTTGCAGCTTGGGATTGCATGGGGCTATACCAGAGTTAGCACCTTTCGAAACAAAGTGTCAGTGTTTTGCTAGGTAAAATGTATGGTCCTGGTTTTTTGATCACTACTGTTTTTGCGTTGCTGCTTTCCAAATGTTATACCAAACTGGGAAACTCTATGTAATAAACAACATATTGAAGAAATTTGACTTTTAATGAACATGTTAACAAACCACCTTTATGCTGTTATTATGACAACATCCCTCTGGCAGTGGCACATCCTGTCCATTCCTTTTTTTGCAGTTAAAAAAAAAAAAAAAAGAGTCAGCTGGGTTCTTTAAAACAAGATTG
Organism: Tragopan temminckii; assembly: GCA_028571105.1. Classification (NCBI taxonomy): domain Eukaryota; kingdom Metazoa; phylum Chordata; class Aves; order Galliformes; family Phasianidae; genus Tragopan; species Tragopan temminckii. Next base: position 114,717,654 of record JAOWBP010000001.1, on the reverse strand, counting down.
GCCAATTCATAAAACAGTTTCTGTGATACAGCATAATTCACCTTAGATGTTTAAAGCAGCTTTGTAAACAGTAATGTGAAGAAGATTCCTTCCATTTGCCAGCATGCTCACTTTTCTGGAACAATAGTTATTTAGTAAACCAAGTAACTAGATTACATGATGGGCCTTTCATTGCTGACGTTTTTGGAAGACTCTTTCCCTTAAGTCAATATGGTCTCAAGAAACTCTTTTAGTACCTGTAGATGGATAGCTTTCAGTAACAAACGTAGAGCTAAAAAACTACTGTAGTTAGTATCTGCTTTCTACAATATCTTTTTCTTATCAGAGGTACAAAACATGGGGATCACAACTTGAACTGGGGGAATTTCATATTAGGTTTTCTAACTGGTTCTGCTGGGGCTTGCTGGCTTAAAGAGCCACAACGGGGAAGTTGGACACTAAGAACTTGGTGTGGGATTGGAAAGAGCTCTCTTTGCTGCCTCTGTATTGCCTTATTATGTATGCAAATAGAAAAGCAGTTATTACATAGCTTTTTTTTCCATGCAATCCCATTCTGAACACTCTCCGTAAGGTATTTTTTATGCTGTTTTAATCATCTACGTGATTTTTGTTGCAGCTGTTACTGACTCTTTGTCATTTTCCTTTTCAGAGTGAAGGAGTTAGTTTTATCACCATGACCTCAAAGAGTACAACATTCAAAGAAGCTGCTCGGCATATATGGTTTTCTGTTGTTTTGTTTTGTTTGTTTTTTAATTGAAGCTGCTTAAGGTTTACTTTTTGTTGTTGTCATTGTTGGTCTGGACAGTTACTTAACTTTCAAACTGTTGTGGACTAAACCCTATAGCAAATCAGCGAGGAAGGGAAAGCAACCTGCCCGACTCATGTCCTGTCAATGGCATCTACATTATCATTTTGCTGCTGTTTTGACAGAAGTTGAAGATGTTCTTTAGACAGTAGGAACTTTTCTGCCGGCCTCTTTAATTAATGGCCAATGCCTTCATTTCCTTTTTCTGCAAAGACAAACTGTATTTATCCTTCGACATACTGGGGGATTCTGTGGCACCTGCTGAAGCAGTCAGATCTGGTATTTACTGGCATAATTTCAAGCCTATCACAGTACTACCTACCTCAGTTCAAAGTAAAGCCGGATTTGCGGTGTTGGTGTACGACAGGACCTCCTTTATCTCTATGCTGAGTCTCTCAAGAGCAGTCGCCAGCCTTACTGAACTCGTAACGCATGCAGCTGCTACCTGCTCCTCCATCACGAGCTGCGGTGTCTGATTCTGGGATGGAGCCTGGTGAGGGCACTGGGAAATCTAACATGGGACGGAACTCTGTGGATTGGACTGGGACAGAGAATTCAGAGGGGTTGAAAACGTAAAAATAAAAACATGTAACCGAAGCGACGTAAGTTAAAAGCATCAAACTGTATTGGGGTTATCTCTCTTTACCTTTGACACACTTGTTTAATTTTCTCTATGTAGGTGTTGATGTAGGTACTTCAGATTGCAAAAGCCTTTTCTCCTATCTACAAGCTCACTTTTGTCAGCTAACCCTGTTCTTAGATGCGTTTCTTGTAACCAAAAATCTAGGTAGGCATGCTAGGAAAGCAAGGATTATAGTGGGTACTGGACAGGTTCAAACACTAATATTAACACAGTATTATCTTGCCATCTAGAAAGTCCTGAAATCTGCCTTCTACTGGAAGAGCATCATTGCAGCTACAGGCATTATTACAGGGAAAGAAGAAATGTTGCAGTTGCTTATCCAGAGTTTTTTCGAGACTACTTGTGCATCACATTTTCAGTAGTCTGAAAACACAAGTGATGTGGCAGCTGTGGTCACAAACATCATATACAACTGATGTACCAGACTAGCAGAATGTCGTGCCACCTTGTTTCTCCTTTGATAAATTTGTTGAAGAGTTTGTATACATTTTAATGGTACCTCCCCAGTGCCTGCTCTGATAGACATGTAAGTATTACTAAGTTATTTGAGTTATGTGAGACATTTTTTTTAAACATTGTGCTAGGTGGGACCTGTACGTCATTATTAATAATGCATTATCTTTTGGGATTTTTTTTTTCTGAGGAAGATAAGAGTCAATGTCTTACAAATGTAACAAATGACAATGCGATCTTCCTGCTTACATGGTGACTTTTTAGAACTGAGGATTGTATTACAAGACAAAGATGAATGTAAACAATTTCCTTCCCTACCCCATGACATTATTTACGTTGTAATTTTGGGGGATTGGGGATTTTAAATCACAGCAATGCATAGGCTAATACAACATTAGATCTAAAATCAATTTAAATATCTAATCTGAGTGTTGTTTTTTTTAATAATAATAATAATAATGCTAAAAATGGTTCTAAAACATTCTAAAATGCTGCTCATTCAATTCTGGAACTGAAAATACAAAGAATATTGTTGACATTTTCTGTCTGAACCTCCCCATAGCACTGAGTGTGGTACCTGCTGAATACAATATTTTGATCTTCTATTTTGAAGTAGCCCCCTGTACCAATTAGGAAATCATGCCACTAAAGTAAATGGCTAAAATACATACATCAACTTCAAAACGAAAACTTGACAATGTAGTCAGTTCTTCTCTATCCTGTAGATTTCACAAAGGCATATGCAATACTTACATTCTTAATTTAGTTTACAGAATGGAACCAAAATGTATAAATGTTTTGTTTGCTAAACTTCACAATGTATATTGGGTCTTTGTACATTTTGCCTGACTTACCTTAAATTTAAAATATTTTTTGCTATATAACCTTAACAGTTATTAAGCAGTGTTTTCTTTTTGGGTACGTATTGTTTCTGGATATCAAGATGTTAAATATATTTCTTGCTATTGTGATATGACAAGAGACTTAACTTATCTTGCTGTGTCTTCCAATGTACACGCTGTATATAAGGATAAATGTGATGCTGCTGGAGACCAGAATAAATGGAACTAGAGTAGTGTATTGTATTTAGTCTGTATTGATCATGGATGCTCTCCTTAATAGCCATATGCAATAAAATACATTATTTATGAAAGGAGTAAAGTATTTCTGTACCTTTTTTTCTCTAAAGGTGGGGGCTTGGGCGTTGTTTATATGAAAATCACTTTCTTTTAAGTGAAGAATGCTTTCTCTGAGTAAATCTGCTATGCCCATACTTACTTTCTTTTGTTTTAACACATAGAATGCCCTTGAAAATCCATGAAATTATTTAAATTTTTTTCTTAGTAATAAAGAAATCTGTATTATAAAGGGGAAGGAAACAACCAGGAATGGAATATGGTCTTAATTTTTAATTTCAGTTTATAAAGCTCTCATCCCAACAGCAGGTGAATGACTATGCAAGTCCCACATTTAAAATTAATCGGAGTGAAATTCAGTCAATATGTTGTGTTCTCCTGGCAACATCTACCACTAAGTGGGCTGATATTTTCATAGTTACCTCATGTTTGGGGCACAGTTGGAGAAGCATATTAATACAACTTTGTTTTAAAAGGACAAAGCCCCATCTCACTGCAGCAAACTCTGATTCTTTCTCTGAAAGTGACTGGAATTTGTCTGTCACTACAGTAGGATCATCTTGTTGCTGCTGACGTATCCATATAAGCCACAGAATCATAGAATGGTTTAGGTTGGAAAGGACCTTTTAATGACGATTTAGTCCAGCCTACCGGCCAGTCCTCCTTTATGAGGTGGAGCAGGAGTGCTTTCCATCTTACAAATAATCCTTTGATTTTATGCATTCGTATCTATTTGCTTTTCTGCAACCCTATGCCATTGTGGTTAACCTTCACTTCATGAAAGCCCACATAGATTTCACTCCCTTTCTGTTCAGAAATTCGTCATCTTGGAGCAGAAGAATATAAATCCTATCGCTATACCATCTCTTTTACTTGACCAAAAAATGATTTTAATTATACGCCCACCCTGCAAGGTACTGCAGCATCTCACCTCATCTGACTAAAGGTCTAATAAGCATGTTTTCACAAAGAAAGCATTAATGGAAAAACACTGCAGAACGCCATCTTATTACCCATCCAGCCAACAATACTTTTCAAACAGAGCTTTCCAGTCAAATGCAAAGCCACTTTATACTTTTACCAACAGTTTGTTTCTTACATTTGCTTGCAACAGTGTTGTGCAAAACAGTGGCAAAATATTATACGCATCCATTCTCCCCCACTCACACTGTATGAGGGAGGCTGCCTTACATTACGTCTGAGAACCAGCAACAGTGTGTGTTTCTCCATGGTCACTTCTCCTTATTTCAAGGAATGGTAGTAGCAGTACACTCCCTGACCTTGGGCTACTTAAATCACAGACAACGTGTATGTTGCCCAAGAAAGACCATTCAGCTGCTTCTTGTCTGTCATGACTGTCTCTACTGTAGGCTTAGCTAGAGGAGACAAAATAGCACCTTGTGGATCTTATGATACCGACATCCTTGAAGGAAAATTGCTTTAGTCTTTGAAATAGCTCTGGAGAAACACAACTATCCATAAGTATCTTCTCCTTTCTTAATGTCAGTGGGATGTGGTATGAACTCTCTTGAATTCAATTTCTGATAGAGGATAAGTCAAACCTTTGGCTACTCAGCCCACTCACAGCGTAGTTTTGTGTGCTGTAGGAGAGCAACATTTGCACTGTCCTGGATGCCAGGTTATGCTCCTAGGTTCCCATCCAGTGACTATTCTTTCCCAAAGACCTCCTTGAGAACTTTGGTTTGGTTTTTTTGTGGTATGCAGTTCAGGGAGGGATCGATACACGTCCAGATATCATCCCGGAATGGAATGTGATTATACTGAGCGTTTACTGGTGCCTGGAGCTTAGCAACATTCCACAATTCTCCATTTCAGAGTGGCCTTGAAGACCACTACAAAAGGCATCATCTCATAATAGCCTTTAGATAACAAGCACAGGTTAAGCGAGTTTCCTTCTTCATCATCTGTCTCTACTGTCCAACTGTTTTGTGTTCTCAAAGATAATGAGAAGAAGGAAGAGTTCAGGTCTCAACTGTAAGAATTCTGTATCCATGTGTGAATATTCCAAGTGAGGAAATGCAACTCAGCTTCAGCTCTTTGAAGATACGTTACTGAATAGCACAAAGGGAAGAGACTTGGTCAGAGATGCAAGCCTTCATACTCTGTGGGAGACAAATCATCTACCAAATCTTTCAGTATATTACCACTGCTTCAGTCATTCCTGGACAGTTTCTCCACCATGGGGAACTTAAACTAGCTCTTACAGAGACATCAACATACACTGCAAGAATCACCTTTGCACCCATTTTTTTTCTGGATGACAGGAGTCTCTGAAAGAGTATGCAAACAGAGATTGCATTTTATGAATGAGTGATTGGCATTTTAGGGGCCCTAAATATTTAACTTACAGTTAGGTACTGTATAGATATTTCTTATTTAAGGGTATGGTTTGCGACATTTAGTGGAAATCTGATTTCTGAAAACAGTACTTCCTTGTAGTGTCCCAGCGACCTACCAAAATAATTGAGACCGAAAATATCACAATCCACTTCTGAAAATACAGATCCCTAACTTATTACTATTTGTCTAATCTACATATCAGACTAAACATGTTCTATACTGTTTAAAGTAGAGCTGGGGTAACTGGCCTGTGGGATGACTATGACACATAACATTGCTTCATATAAGCCATGGCTTGATAATTTATTTCATATTATTAGCCAACACCATGTTACATGCTGAATGCGTAGCTTCCAAGAGTTTTGAAAAGTATAATTGATCCCCACTATTTATTCACAGGTGGTCTTCAAATCTTCTCTTTCCCCTCACCCTAGGTGATTAATATGCATGTAATGAATCAGTAAGTGCTAAAGTGAGTCTAGGTGAGGAACCCTGCTGCCAAAATACTAGCTCTTACACAAGGTAGAGGATATAAACATCAGGCTATGTTTGCATACTTCAAACAGAGGTGGTAGAAGATGGAATTAGACACACCTTGAAACATCTATTAATATGAACATCATTGGATCTAGGTAAAGGATTCCCCTACTTAGAATCACATTTGCTGCAGATGGACTGGTAAAATTACACTCCCCCACATTTGACAAGAATTAACATTAAAATATTATTCTGTCTCAACCTTCGAAATGTATGCTACCACTCCTAGCAGTAGTTTTCCTTCTCATTAAGTAGAGATGAAAACGTGGATATATCCAACAGTACAGTTTATACTTTCCCTCTTGTTCATTAGCTTGAGTAACGTTTACTGCAGAAATGAGTGTCCAGGCCTACAGCTCCACTATAGACAATTCCAGAATTTGAAATTCTGCCTAAACAAGAAAGTCAAGACTTAGAACTTTCAACATAGATCTTTTCAAAGTCAGTGAACTGAAGTGTGCTCTTAATTCAAAATGTTAGATAAACGATGAAACTTTTGTATAAAGGGATGAATTTACTACATCTGAAATCTTTTTTTGTGTGTGTGTGAAAAGTCTGACCCTAAAGCAGCAGTTAATTTTAAGTCATGTCCTCATACTCTTAATTTCTTTAAAAAATTTCCTATCACTCAAGCATAATGGCATTTTGTGCAGGGCTGTACATCAAGTGACTCTGGAAAGGTCTCCCAGATGTTCTCCATGAGGTCTGCAAGATACAGTCTAAATATAACACATGATGATCCTGTTTGACAGAACTCCTGTTACTCCAGTTACTCCTGGGAAAAAATAAGTATACATATAATATCTGTAGCATCAGTGTTTTATTGGGAATTGCCCTGATTTTGAAGTAAATGTTGAAGAGGAAGGAATGGTAAGACTGGATACTCTCAATTAAAACTTAGATCATTTGCTCGAGTATTCTTATCCAGCTGCAGATGAAATTCCTCATTCAACATTATGATTTTATTTAAAAAAAAAACACGGCAGCACAGTGATTGACTTCTCTCAGAGTTGTGGAAAGTACAATATTGTATTAGGAGACACCAATGCTTGTGAGGAGCTGAACCTTCCTATCTGTTACAGAAGATTGACAATTCCCATTTGTCAAGGATGCTCTGGAGCAGAATGGGGCTCCTTCATGCTCCTCATTAGGGGTGAAGCTGGTCAGTGTGATCCAGCAGCCTGTTCTTATTAAACCTTTCTGACAAGTGTTGTCATCTTTCAAACGAACTGGAAAGCATGAGATGGCGGATTATGTCATTACTTCAGCTGTGTGATAGACCTAGAGGTACCTGTTGCAGTTCAAATTAATATGGATATACTTAAACAAACTATGGAGATAAGAGAGGAAGAAATAAGGGATACAGCAAGTGCACTGCCATAACTACCATTGTACTTAACCCCTAATAGCTGTGAGGTGTTTACACCTTCCCTGTGGAACAGTGATTACCTCAAATTATCTTGCACTTGCCATGGGATCAGACTTTAAACACTGAGGCTGGGAAGTAAACTTGCACTGAGCACACCCATAGTGGGATCACCCAGATCACCTGCAAGATACCCAATGACCACTCACTACCATTTTAGTGCTGCCAATTTGCAGGCTAAATATTACAAGCTATTGCACAAAGATAAACCCTGAGTCCACGGTCTCAGTGACCGTAGACAAGGAATTTGCCACCACTGCTTTCATGGTGATTTACTGTAAGGAAAACTCTGGCTCAGAGTTGAGAGATTGTTTATGTGTGTGTGGGTTTTTTTTATTATTATTTTTTGGTCTTTTTTTAAACCTTACGTCTTGTGAAGGTTTTTCTATGTTTCTATTGCCCTTGAGCAGTGCCTCAATTAACGTAATTGCTGTCAGTTATTTATCATGTCTACCAAGCTATTCTATATAAATATCTTCATTCTTAAGTGGGATACAATAAGTAAGAACTTTTTTTTTTTCCCCTAGAATGCCAAATCCCACAATAACTGCCCATTTACTCAAGGCTAAACTGCTTTTAAATGACTTTTTTTTTGTTCCAGCTCAAGGCATCAATGCAAACAGAGAGAAATTTCCAGGGCTAGTCTGTGCCTTTATTATTTATATATGAATCAATAAAGCATTCCAATATTAATTGCATATGCAGATAAATGGATGTTTCTCTAAGGGTTTCAGAAGAGTAAAGGTTAAAATTTCATCTTAATTATCTAAAGAACAAATATTGAAGTGATTCTACTTTGAGCGTAGTTTTTTTCTTAGTAACAGATTTGACAGAAGAGGAATAATGGTTTTCTTCTCTGCCTTAGATGCAGCGTGATTAATAGTCCAGTGCTGGATGCTATATTATTTTTCTCAAATAATGATTCTAGTATTTCAAAGGAAATACTTGGACAATATAAACATTTCATTACTTTATTGACTCTGTCTGTATTTCTCTGAAGGTAACAAGCCCCAGGATTTCTCTGTTCTAAAGGAATAAAGAAAATTAGATTTCTAATTGAGTATCTGTAGTCCAGTGCCTTCAGAACCAGAAAGACTGCACTGCAGAGAAATTCAGCATATCCAGCTTTCAGTTTGGAAACCTGCTCTTTTGCTGGTTACCGAGGACATTCGTTATGAGATGTACCTAGAGGATCTATGATCTGTTGCCAGGTTGTCTCTGCAATCTTTTCTCTTCATTTACACAAACACAAATAAGGAAAAACATCCAGAGGGCACGGTTAGAACCTCAGTTACTTTTGGTGTTGCCTTTAAACTGTCCGGCCACTGAATGGCATATTCAATTGCAAATCATAAGCTCCGGTAATTCTGCTGGTTTACACTGTGATGATTCTCAGTGTGATGCATAAAGTAACTGTGTACCTTCTTATCACCTGGGGTGTGTTTGTTGCTCTGTGGGTAGAGTTCTCCCATGCTGTTCAGCTAAGCTCCCTGGTTCTTATCTTCTGCAGAGGCAGCATCAGTTCTTATCAATGGGTACTGTGCTAGGGGCCTAGTTATACCTAATGCTATACAAGAAATCTCAAGTTGTGTGTGCACTCAAATATACCTTGGCAGATGTCAGCGTGCACATTGCCAAGGATTTGGAGAGGATATTTCTGTATTTGCTTTTATTTTGCTGATGAGTGGGCAACTATTTCACTCGTCCTTTAGCAGAGAAGCTTCACAAGTAGAAGACCTAATGTCCTGTGAATGCAAACCAAAGTTTCAGATGGGCCTCTGACTTTTGCCAGCTGCTGGAAACCACCTTCCTTCCTCAGCACTGGGACTGCTGTTGTGTGCCTCTATTAGTGCATGCATTCAAATCACTGCATTAATCCCTGTGACTGAGATTTAGCGAGGGAGAGTGCTCCGCAAAGCTCTTTTTGAACTACTGTCTTAGTGCATTAATCTGCAAGGCAGCTCTAGAACATGATGGACTTGAAGAAAAGGGAGACTATCCACATTTCAACCAGCTGAGAACCCCTCAGCCTGGCAGGTACAGAAGCAGCATACAAGCAGATGTTGGCCTCCCCAACACTGGGGCCTGGTGAGCAAATGGGATGCATCGCCTGCCCAACTCAGCTCAAGCTGCTCCCTCTCAAATGAGCAGTAGCGGTGGGGAATGTCACAAAGCATCAGGCTCAGCCTTGCCTAAGTCCTTTTCCCATCCTGGCAGTATTCCAGCACATTCCCTAAGGAAGCAGCTTCCCACTGCCCCAGGCCTGGAACAGAGGCCTGTGTGTGTCCCTGCAGCCCACAATTCACTGCCACTCGTGCATGGTATGGTGATGGCTCAGCCTGAGTCCACCCGGTGCGCAGCCCTACAGAAGCCTCACCAGCTGCCAGACATGCTTCCTGCCATCCCCTGCTTGATGTCGATGTGTTCCTCCCTGGCAAAGAGCCAGCATTTTGTTTACCCCGGAAAAGAAGATTCATTAATCTGTTTTTCCTGCTCTGGTTTGTTTGTGTGTCATTTAGCCTGTGTAGGCAATTTTGCTTTTCCTACTTTAATTTCTTTTTGGTCTGGGAGTGGGGGAGGTTTGTTTTCATCATCGATATGTCGGTGAGCTAAATAATTGCAAAATGAACCACACGCTGCTTGTGGCTTAAGGATTTCTTTTTTTTTCTTTCTTTCTTTTCTTTTTTTTCTTTTTTTAAAGTTTCCAAGCCAAGTTCTGCTTGCAGTTATTTTTATGCAACCCCACTGAAGTCAATATAACAGCTTAGTTTCAACCAGGCATGCTATCAAGCACTGTCATTGCTCCTTTAAACTGCATCTTAAGCCTTGTTTACAAGTGGGTCTTTATGTGATAGATCTACCTCTGATGGTCCTGTGAGATGTTAACAAATGGAGCCCAGTATTTCTGATGAGGCACTGGCACAGGTTGCCCTGAGAGGTGGTGGATGCCCCATCCCTGGAGACACTCAAGGTCAGCTGGACGTGGCTCTGAGCAACATGATGGAGCTACAGGTGTCCCTGTTCATTGCACGGCAGTTGGACTAGAGGGCCTTTAAAGGTCCCTTCCAACTCAAACTGTTTCTACTGTTCTTTGATTCCTAATAATGCTAGGATAAGATAACCCGAGAAATTCAAGAGAAACAATGCTGAAGATCTCAGTCTGCATTAACATTACACTGCTGCCAAAAATGGTGGTGCTATTTTAGCGAAGAAATAAGATTCAGATTTTTGACGGTGTAGATAAGGCCTGACAGGCTGATCAAATGAAGTACAGAGAAAGTAATAATTTTGCAACTTTCACTGCACTATCCTACAGAGGGTGTAACTTTTTTGTGCATTTAAATGATGAGATGACAATGAAGCTAGCAGAATTCTTTCCCTTTTTGTTACATGCACCAAAGCTGTTTTTCAAACTCTCCGTGGACAGTTTGTGTATTCTAAAGGGGCTGAGAAATGAGATGCTAAAAGGGTGACTCTGCTTACGCTTCACATTAAGCTGTTTTTAAAGAGGGCAACAATGGCTAGGGCAGCAGTGTCACTGGGAAACCCAGGCAGGTGGAAAAGAACCAGCAAGGACAGATGCCTGACACATTGCAGGGGCTCACAGTGTCTCTCACATGGCTATTTGAGAACAGGAGTCCATACAAAGCAAGGAGCATAGCACGTGCTTTCCCATTCTTCAGTCCCAGAGCTAGATTAAGTTGGTGCTACAGACTGTGGTTTTGGATCGAAATTGTTTTAATCATTTAAACAAAGAAGTTCAAGATCAGAATTAGAAAAGGGCCTAAGGAATAAATTTTGCAGGGAAGATACTTTCAGCTCAGTGCCACTTTGTCAGGGAATGGCAGTGATCTGTTTACTCGTCCTATAAAGCTGTAACACTGCAACTTGAAAGCTTTATGCTAAGAAAGATCTCAGGACAGAAAAAATGCAATTGATTGTTTCCCTCACAGAAAGGAAGGTCTTGCCCACTTAACACCTGTATTTGCATTCTTTTAAGGTAAACCACCAGGCAATGCTTTCTAATGAACTTTACTTGCATATATTTTCTTTCCTTTTTTGCTCAATCACTTAATCAGGACCTGCAGTGCTGCAGCATTTTCCACCAGCCCCATGACCAAACTGAGGACAATTTTAAAAGCAAGATTCTACATTCCCTGATCAGAAAAGCAACGTGTTCCAAAAAAGTACAAAATCTCTTTGTCTTCCTGACTACCTATGTTTGAAGTTTAAAACCTGTTTCCTTGGTAACTAGGCTTGCAAGGCTGGTCTGCTCACATGGTACGTGCAGGGGCCACTGCATATTGTCCAAAGGTTATTGAGCCATTTAGCAAAAGCATGTGATGTGTGAGATTTTGGTACTAATTTCAAAGGGACCAAGAGACAAGCGATAAACTTTCTCTACTGCTCGCCTTGCCCTACATAAAATCCTCTCCTGTGGCTTGGAAGGCTTAATGACATGAACAGCAACAGCCACTCTTCCTCTGGGCTCCTTTCTGCTGCAGCCCTGCCCAGATGCCCCAGGAACACTGACAGCTCTGACACCATTTTACTGTGCTCCTTCTCTCTCCAAACGCTGCTACTATGAAAGACATTAAAACTTGCCTATTCGGGGCATAGCTTGGTGCTGTCGTCACAGGGCTGTGATGGGCAGCTCTTTGGATATCCCTGATTGGCAGCTTTGGTCCCCGCACCCAGACAATGTGCATTCACAGAGCCTTGGTTGCCTGCCACCAGGCCCATCTGTTGGGCTGATTCTTTGCCCGTGTCAAAGTCAGTCAGACAGGGCTGTAGGTGCCAAGAGAATGAGAACCGAGAAGGGCAGCCCGTAGCGTTCTGCCAGCAGAGTCCTTCCAGCAAGGGCCTCCTCCTCTGGGGCTGCCATTGCTGCCAGCTGCCTGCCTGCCGCAGGTCACACGCACCGACATCTGCACACCACAGAGAGGATACACGGAGCGGAGGAGACGAGGGGAGGGATTTGGGGTAGCCTTGGCAACTTGCTAAGCAAGCTGTGCTGTGGCAGGGACTCAGCTCACAGCACAGCTAAGAGGCATGTGGAGCTTGTGGTGTCACTTGGTAGGAAGGAAATGCATTGTCAGTGTACCGAGGTGAACCTAGGGCAGCCCATTATGCTTGAGAAGAGAGCCACTGACCAAGCTGGCATAACATCAAGAGGTCACTGGAGGTATCTCCTCCTCCTCTTCCATGTAGGAGATCTATACGGCATTATTAGTCCTGGCTGGGGAGCGCTTCTGAAAGCAGAGTGGAGATTCAGAGACAAGATCTCTTAAGATAGATCATCTCTTCCTCATCCCCAATCGGGTTGTGCAGTGAAGATTAACTCATCTGTGTGTAACCATTATAATCCAAATCTGGAGAGTGTCGGGCACATGCATGCTTGCAATCCTGTCCATAAATGTGTGTTTCACTTCAAGTCTGGCTGACCAGGGCTAGGTATCTGTGAGGATAACTTGTGTCTATGTCTTTCTTGCTTGGACAGCCTTTCACTACTGCTGAGCAGGGATTAATCCTGCCACCCTTGTTATCCTGTTATTTTCTCTTTCTGATGCCTTTTGGCCAGTGTCAAATTCCAAGTAGAAAACCGCAACTTCCAGTAGGCTGGTGTGACAGTGCTGAGGAAGTGATGCACCGCAAGCGATGTCTGGTGCTCTGCTCTGCTTTCCCAGGTGGCTGCAAGTAATGCAGAGGAATCTGGAGCTCAGCATGTTGTCTCTGAGCCAAGAGTCAGGGACCACTGCCTGAGGAGACAAGGAGCAGATGTAGGGTGCCTACTTGTCAGTGAATAACCAACCTTATGTTGTACAGTAACCACTCTACTTGCTCAATTCCAGTAAAAAATATTTTTAAAAGAAGTTAGAAGACAAGTAAAAATCCCAAACAATACCAACAATTCTCCCATCTTCCCTTTTTCCAGAAGTGTCAGCATGCTGCATCTCTAAATACATATGGTATCAAACGGTATCAAATCATCAACTGCTGATGCTTGAATAGCCTTTGCAACACCAATGCACTGCTTTGCAGTGTGCTAGACACGTGACCCTCTCCTAGCCCTTTCCCTCTTCTGTCTTACAGCATTGAGTCTGTAAGGTATATGCAGGACTTGCCCTCTGCCTCACCAGCATAATGGGGATGGATTGGAAGTGGGTACTGCCCTGTTCTCTACTTTGTTTTTCCTTCAGTCTGGTCACTGGTTCACTCTCCAGGAGGGTGTCATGGGGTCTGGGATGAGTCCCTGTGCCCTTGACAAGGGCATAGGGACAGAGGAACTGATATGAGTGAGGAGGATATTGTTCCAGAAGAAGGAGAAATGCAGGAAGCCGTGCTGGAAAAGTTCAATAGGCTATGGACTGAGAGAAGAAAGAGGTACAGGGAGGAAAGGGAAGGAGAGAAGAAAAAGAGAAAGTGCTGGAGGCACAGATCTCAAGGTGCTGCTTTCCTGCGGTCCCTGCCATGGAGTGAAGTCTGCCAGGAAAGTCATATTGTCTGTGAAACAGAGGTGTTAATGAGGAGAAACCAAACCCCTGTTCTCACCGACAACCACCTGCAACATGGCATTTGGTGGTATCAGTATCATGAAAAATTAAAATGGCAATTTATATGCCAACCAAGTGGGTTGTCAGCAGATTAGTGCATCCTGAGCAGGAAGAAGCAAAAGAACAATCAGCATCACAGAAGAAATATTTAATATTTAGTCTGGCTAGTGCTCGAGAATATCAAAGTTCTAAGAGCTGCATTAACGACAACAACAAAGAAGTCAAATACTCCCCTGGTGTTAATGTGCTGCAGTCCAGTGAGCAGTTCCGGTCAATGAAAGCAGCCTTTTAAAATAGCACAGCCCAATTCCTCTCTTTTCTTCCGTGTACTCTACAGGGATTCATGCCAGCAACTGAACTGCTGCTTTTGGGTCCCAGAAAAATACTGGGTTTTGTTGTTGGCTTTTTATTTTTATTTTTATTTTTTTTTCCGTTATTAAGAAGTATCCAGAATGTAGCAGAGAAAAATAAATATTCTTTATTTAAACCGCTTGTAAATCAGGTTAATTATTTTGGAACATATTTTTCACCAGGTCTTTTTCAACAGTGGTTCTGCTGTACCTACTGGTACAGCATAATCCCATAGATTTTGAGAGTGTAGATTATGGAAGAACAAGATGATCTGGCCTCACCCCCATTTCCCATTCTGGCTTACAAACATTTATGCCAATGTTTGGAAAATGCAGCCTACTGAGTTCCAGATTTGGAAATTCAGCATTGACATAGTTTAAACCATATATAACCCCACGTGATAGGTATGCTGCCTACTCTTTGCACATTCTGTATATTTTCTTTGGGTAAGTGCTACGCAGTGACTTTAATAAACACCCTGTATGCATAACATCCTCTTACCCTCTTTGTAGCGAGGCACTGTGGAGGGTGTGCTTCCATAACAGGTCAACGAATTTGGAGGCCACAGCAAGAAGGAATAACTGATGCCACAAAGTAATTTACAGACAAGTTAAGTGAGAAGACAGCACCGCCACTGACATAAGCCATCCTGCAGTCTCCTTGCCCCAGGGTTGTTTCCCTCTATGCTCTGTGCCATTTCATCCTTTGTGCCACCACGGGGCTTCATGCAGAAGATCAAGTCCAGGAGAAAACCTATGCACGGAAAAAGGCCTTGGCTGGCTTTAACACGGTCCACTGCATGAACACACACCTTCTGATGCCAGAACAAGAGAGAGGACAGCGTCCAGTCAGAAAAAAATCACAGCAGAGAGAGAATTGGACTGCTTCTTTTGGCTTCAGTACCGGACTCAAGTGTTTGTGGAACCAAAGCCTTCCAGCGCCAGGTCTGGATCTCTTGAATTAACATCGTTAAACCATGAATAAAATCTTATTTTGGCAGATAATTTTCTCTGGTCTACGGTAAACAGCATCCACTGCTTATTCAGTCAGGTTCCTGGAATACAGGCAATAAATATGCCTCTTTTATATTGTTTTTGTGGGAGTTTGGATAATAACACTGTATTGAAGCTGGTCTTTACCAATCTAAGTCAGGCTGCACTCAATTTTCTCACACTCTAAAGAAAGATATTACAGACTGATCTGTATGCTTCAGCACAATTTTGGGGGCCTTCGTGTCCCTGTGAATTGACAGAGCCGTGCAGGGGCAACTGCATGGGGCCGTGTCCCTTTCTATGTGGCCAGGAAGGCTCTGCTCAGTTTTGGAGTGGTTCTTACCATGTTTTTCCACTCCCACAAGTACAATTAGGATTGGTGTAAGGGTCTGCGGCACCAGGCGATTTGTCAGGTTGCACAACGTGTCTGCATGTGAAGCAACCACAAGTGAGGCAAGGTCCAGGATGGCCGCAGTGCAGTGAAAACATTCGCAGCTCCACAGAGAAAAGAAAGCCTTCCAAATGTTACACAATAGCTCAGTCAGAAATCCCAAATAATTGAAGAAATAACCCAGATGCCCTACATAGAAGGAAGGACCGTGTGTTTTAGGGGCTGGGTTTAAGAGTTTTAAAAAGTAACAGAAAATGGAGTCCCTGTTCCAAAGAACCCACATAGGGTGAGTGCCACAGGGCCCTAGAAAGACAGACAGACAGATCAGACAGAGGGCCCAGTGCTGAGTGGAAGGGCCCAGGCACCCCCAGTGCACAGTGGGTCTGTGTGAAAGCTTTGGTCAGTAAAATAAGTTCATGGATATCTCAGGTTGGAGGAAAACTCTTCTACTGATAATGTAAACCAGCATGAGGACGATGAAAACACAAATCCTCTTACAAACCATACCAGTCAGAGTTAGGGCTGTGAAACACTGAGAATATAGGTGTACCACACAAACTTAGGCAGTAAAGTACTTTAACATCCTCACAGCTACTGGCAGCACTCTAAAAACCTTTCCACTCTTGCATAGAGCCACACATTCCCCCTTCCTTCCTCCCAACCTTTTCTTTCACTATATTTCTGTTTGGAAACATCTCCTTTGATTGTCAGTGTTGCTTTCATTTGCAGCTCTACTTTGTTTCGCAAAATAGTTCAGGAATTCTTCTTGATCCAAAGACAGTTGTTTGCAAGCATTTCAGCAAAGCCCGCAGGAAGACTATTTATTCTTGTGATTCGCTTTCTCAATCATTTTCCTCGCTCTTTTCCTTGAATCTGCTGATGACCACTAATCTGTGCATTTAGAATCCAAGGGAAAGCCCACTTTTATATTTTCAGAAAAAGACGGTGTTATTTTCTACCCTTTGCAAGATGCCACATATGCAATTTGCTTCCTGCCTCCAGCTCTGAAATCACCACAACAATGCCTTCTGCTATCAAGGTCTCAGGGCCTCCTCTACAGCAAAACACTTGAACAAACACTTCAAGTTGAGCCCCTGCATATCCTTATTGAACATGGAGAAGGCCTGGGAGTATAGCTTGAAATGCCCAGATTTTTTTTTTTTTTTTTTTTTGTATGAGGATTCTAAAGATTTGCACTTCAGAATGGAACTGATGACATTTTTTACACAGAAAGTTTCTTTTAACTTGAAGTGGCTGTTCAGCTGATAGCAAAAATTTCACATTGTTCAATACTCCACGAGAGGAAAAACAATGCACTCCTCAAAGCCAGGCTTCCAACTGGAAATCATTTACTTTTTTTTTTTTCATTCTTACAAAACATGAAAAATTATGAAAATTGCAAGACCGTTATCCCTAGGTCTAAATTAAAAAAAAAAAAAAATTGACATGAAAACAAAAGGATAAGAAATCTGTTGTTTGTTTTTCCTGCTTTGCAGAGGAAATGTCTGGAGATCGGATATGGTCACTCCTGAGGCAGAGCCTGATTCCCCATGGTCAGAGAGGGCAAGTTAGGTGTTCCTAAACTTTCAGGCTTCTTCAGACTGATCTCTTCTCCGGAAGGATAATTCGTAACGCTGGTTTCTGTAAGTAAGCTTTAAAGTACTGGCAAACTGCCCCAGCAATCTGTTCCTTTTACCTTAGCACAGCCAGAAACATCTCAGGGATTGTATTGGTGCCTGGAGACCTCTCTAGGATCACTGTGTGGGCACAGTACCACAAAACCAGCAAAGATGCCCCAGGGCTGAACTGCTGAGCGAAGAATTGCAAATATTTGCAACAGACAGATGCACTTAGGGATAGTAACCTGTTCTTAACCTGGGGAATTCTGCAGGAAGACTTCACCTGAGTAGTCTGAAAGATCAGGCTGGGTGTCATTCACGTTAAGATGTCGCTGTGCTGTTATCTTGGATGGAGTGTGGGATTTATGTAAACATCTTCCCCTTACTGAGCATCAATTGATTCAAACAACTTCTGTAAGTGGTTTCCATGCTAAAGAGGACTGTGTTGACATCTTGAGAAGCTGTTGTTGTTTTTTGGTCCTGTGCGAAAAAAAATAAAAATAAATAAATAAAACAAAACCCTCTTTGAGTTCACATTTATTGCCCTGTTTCCATTCCTCTTGGACATAGTGGCTGCTTTGTTCCTCTGGCAGCAAAAAGGAAAAAAAAAAAAACACAAAAAAAACAGCACAGGCAATTTGGCTAGAAGAAGGAATATTCCCACCCCACCGGATCCCCAAGTTTCATGAAGTGCTGTTGTGATTCCCCTGCCAGCCCCTTTCCAGAAATGAAAAAGGAAAGAAAAGATAGGAGGAAGGAAGGGAAAGGGCTTTTTTTTTTTTTTTTTCCTACTGCAAATGCATAGAGACATCTTCTGCTGATGTCATTGCAGCTCATTTTCTGCCTCTCTGTGATACAGGGAAGGATCTGGCAGCCTGGGACAGCAAGGCTCTGCCCTGATCATTGCTCTGTTGACAGCAAATGCTCAGCAGCTGTCACACCTGTGTCAGACACCTCCAGTGAGACGCCCTGGGGAGTGTCTTCAAGACCTAGGGCTGGGAGTTCCTCTAGGTTGTTTGAAGCCAGCTTCCGGCCACCCTAATCACTGCTCTGAGGTTTCCTGAGAGAAGGTCATAGTCCGTATTTCTGCCTTAAGAATGAAACATTAAGACCTGCTCTTCAGTGTTTATTCATTGCAGATACAAGCATAAAAAAAACACCCTGTGCAATTCCATTTGCAACCTGAGTACTTTAAACAGATGGAAGCACAAGGAAGAACGTAGCTCTTTATATCTTATTCACTCTGCAATTCGCATGTCCCTGACAAGAATTTTTTTTTTTTAATTTTGGACCTATGCATCAACAAATCCTACCTTGCCAAGCTGTTCCAAGTAAAGTCTGATGAAAGCCACCTTTGATTTATTTTTTTGCTTGCATTAAATGTCTTTTTGAACTCTAATGTGGGTGGCTGACCTTTAGAATAAGAAGCTATACTGGTGCAATGCAGCAAGAAGCACTGAACAGGAGCACTGACAGTGGAATGAGAAGTGACTGGCGGGGCTGTCACACCCGTGACATTAATGCTGCCAGGGGAACTTGGTGCTCACATGTTTGTTGTTGGTGGTGGTGTTTTCCCTATAATCTCACTTCTGCAAATTAGCTAGGGAGATTTACATCCACAAATCTGGCACCCTGCATGATGTTTAGAGGAACTCTGGTACCTTTTCCGTGGAATTCAAGATCAAGAGAGGGCTTATGCATTAAAAATGATAAACTAAATCAAACAGCAGTGGCTTATTCTTTAAAGTAAACAGAGCAAAGGCTCGGTGTCAGCCACAGCTGCAGTCAGGTGCATGCTGACAAAGGAAAGAGAATGAAAAAAATGTTTTCCTAACAGAGGGAGTTATTGGAGTTTGTTTACATTTTCCAGAGAGGAAAATAATCTTTTTAAAGAAAGCAGATTGATCTTTTACATTTTAACACCACCATCAATGCAGCAGAAGGCAGACTTGTTTGCAGTGAAACCACTGAACTTTATCCAGCTTATGGCTCTGTTTGGAAAAGTGCTGAGCAACTCAGATTCAAAGAGGTCGCCAGAAAACTAGGCGATGCTTTTGGAATCGAGCGCAAAGTCAGGATGAGGCAATGGTTAAGGCAATGACTCCCAGATTTACCATTAATAAGCTGTGGGCGAGGAACTCTAGACCCGTGAGCAACTCTGACAACAGGTAATGCTATTTTGCACAGTCATACCAAAGGACACAGCAGTTCAGTGTCCCTACCGCTGTTTACCTTGCTTCTTGGGGGAAAAAAAAAAGCTTCATTTTTGTTTCCCAAGCTGCCTAGATTCTGTCATCTATTCTCAGTTTCTTAAACCCATGCTAAATTAGTATGTGCTTGATTATTGTTTGTTCCATCAGGGGTTAATTTCAATGAAATACAGTACCAAAATAGAGTACACCAATGAAAAACAAAGTCTCTTCTATGAAAATGGGAAAAATCAGGAAGAACTATATTTTCATATGATGACAGGTATGCATCAGAGAGGATTTTTAGTACCTTATCAATGACAACATGGTATTGTCAGTAAGAAGTCAGTGATTTCAAGCTTTTTATTCCTTTTTCTCATGCAAAACTGTTACTATTGTAAAGAGCCTGATCTATCCTTATTTTTAATTATGTTGACAATGCAAAGAAGACAAAACTGCCTGAACAGCAGCACTGCAGTGACTTTTGGCAACGGCATTCTACTACATACTCTTGCTTTGGAGCCACATCCAAGAGATACTGCTGGGTTAAATGAAGATTAGGAGGAGTGGAACGCAATGCAGGTGGTGTGCTGGAAAGTTCTGGAAGGAGGTCCCTGAAGGATGGCTCAGTGTGACAACGTAGACTTCCAAATCGATTTAAAGGTTACCTCAGCCAATGGACATGTTCTTAGCTGCTTTGTATCCCACACTTGGAAGTCCAGTCTGGAATGCAGCCCCTTGTCTCTACCTGTTGGAGTGCAGCACTGCCAGCTCTGTGATCATGTTTTCATCACGTCCATGAAAACAACATCACACAGAGGGGATTTGCTGAGTAACAACAACCCATTTCTGTCCTCGTAACAAGGAATATGTCTGCATGTGGGTATTTTTTATTGGTTGCAGTGGTTATATTTTTATTAGCGCTGCTGCTTTTTAACAGTAATGGCAAGATTTTATAACTCATCTGAGCCAGATCAGTAACTGCTGCCCCTGAAGAGCAGACCTTACTTTACCCTTTTCCTTCCCTACTTCCATCTTCTTTTGGCCCCACTCATTCTCCTTACTTTTCATTTCTTTCCCCACTCCTACAAAGCCATACCCCCAGAACTTCATCCCAGTAACGTTTTTCCCACCAGCAAAGCCAGTCTGAGAGATTCTTTCTTTTCTTATTCCTTTAACTGTTACCACTCCCTGCTATGCTTCTCCCACTTCTTTCCCAGATGTACTTTACAACCATTTATACAGTTATGTTGCCAACCACATCATTGAAATCATCCAAATCCCACTTCAGAAGTAGTTTTTTTCTTCTCTTTTTCTTTTTCTTTTTTTTTTTTTAAATCCCTCTATATTCTTCTGGATGGTTGTGATCAGAGCACGGCCCAACCCAGCTCTGCAGCCCCTCCAGTCAGCACAGCTGAGGGCACTTAACTGTGGTGGTGAGCCAGCTGAGTTTGCAAAGAAGGGAGCCAAGTATGCCAGTGCAGGGTGCCAATGAGGTCTTTTGCCTAAAGAAGCTGTGGTGCCCCATCCCTGCAGGTGCTC
>JAOWBP010000001.1:114670366-114695932 GCA_028571105.1 Tragopan temminckii | reverse complement strand
AGTTCAGACTTCAGAAACCTTCAAACCTACAACCTTTTAATAGTTCTTTGTCTGAGGTTATGTGCACCCTCAATCAACAGCACATAAAGAGCTCCATCATGCTGTAATTTATGTGCTTGTGTAAACTACAACTGCCAGTTTAGATGTTTGTATGAGATACAGATTTTTGTTTGTAAAGAACATATACACTGAGAGCTGAATTCTTTGAACACCAGGCAGAAGGGAACATTGTCTCCTCAGTGTGTTAATGACTTGTTTATACTGAACATAGAAATAGTTCTCAGCAAGTTTCTGCTCATCAGGTGATGACTCCACCTTGCTACCTGAAAGCGGCATTAGTAAGTCTCAAGTCAAAAGCTGGAGAAAGCCAGTAACACTTCAGGAGAGGTGTCAAAATTTAATTAATTAAATTGCAGATCACAGGTATCTGTGATGGGTGTAAAGGCTTGGGTCTGAATATTGCTTCAGTGTTAATCTGAGCACATGTTCTTTGCTTTCAGCAAGAATTACTTCTGAGAGTGGAAGATAGAGTTTCACCTTAAGAGTGAGAATTACTGTGTATGGGAGCATGCTGGCAGTATTTGAGGTGAAGAAGCAAATTTATGTCTCAGTTGATCTAAAGTATGTGTATATATACTTATATATACTCATCATTCTCCTCTGTTACATTAAACTTGAATTTAAACCAGATACTCAGTTTGTAAACCACAGTAAATAATTATTTTTTATAACTGTGTCTGTATCAACTTCTGTACCTATTTCCTATTATCTCTCCTGTGTTCAAAGCAATCTGAGGGTAACTCAAACACCAATGCATTTGTTCTTCTAGATGTGGTGACTTAAATTTCGGGCTGTTAACTAGATGTTTCAAAGGACCAGTCTTAGAGGAAAAATATCGTAGTAAGAGAATATTATTCAAAATCTCAAACATGTGACTAAGTCAGCAAATACAAAGTATAGCAGACTAGCTGTTATTATTGTATAGAACAATAACAAAAGGAAGAGTGTTTATTCTAGAAATTGCTGCTGTTGTATGACATTTAGGATGAATGCTGCCTAGCTTAACCTCAGTTCAGAGTCTAAGTTTCAAGAAGGTTTTAGGGCATTTGCTGGGGGGAATCTAAAGAGGAATATGTGTTCAGTGTCAGAGGGAACAGAGCTCTTGTTTACAA
Source organism: Tragopan temminckii (assembly GCA_028571105.1). Lineage (NCBI taxonomy): Eukaryota > Metazoa > Chordata > Aves > Galliformes > Phasianidae > Tragopan > Tragopan temminckii. The sequence goes on along the minus strand of JAOWBP010000001.1, from coordinate 114,694,760 downwards.
TCAGATCTGCTTTCTGACCTTCATTCACTAAAAGCCCCCACTCAGCCTTAAAATTCTGAATGTTCTCACTACCAGTGCATTTCAGACATCTTATTTTTTATTGCCATGACTAAAGCTCAGCAAGGCACACTGTTTACAATTGCTACTCATGCTTTGCTAAGCTGCTGCTGATATTGTTATCACAAATCGTTTCTAATACTATCTTACTCTATTCAATGAGGTCTATTAAGGGAGTTAAGATTAAATTTTTGATCTGTACCTGAACTTTAGCAAAATCCTTTTGGAAAGCTTCTGTGGAGTTCAGTATTTTCTTTGTTCATTAGAACAAGTCTGTCTAGCTCTTTCTTGTATAAACCAAGAGCTTCCAAGGAGTCATAGTAGAGTTTGTCATTTTTATGAATAAGAACCATAGTAGTGACATTAGAAAGGATAAAAAAGATCAAAGGCATGTGCCTCAATGCTTTAGTATCCCTGTAATCTAGGTAGAATTCAGGCAAGAAAGTGTCTGCAAGGTTATTTCGTCTGTCTAAGAAGTTCTTGGAAGAATTTTTCTTGCTATTTCCAAAGATGTGCATGGTCTGCTGCTTTGAACTACTGCAGGCATTCTTGGCCTATGAAGACTTACTTATTTTTCAAGCACCAAGAAACATGCAAGTCATCAGCAAAAGCTAGAAAAGATATAGAGTATGTCCTATCAAAACTTCGAAGTAAAGAGAGAGGAAAAAAGAAGCAGCTATGACCATGTAGTTCACAGAAGATTTATTTTTCTAATGCTACTGATTTGACAAGGAGAGTGCTCTGATATTTGCAGTGATGGGAAATAGCATAAAACACCAGTGCTGTCAGCACTGCCAGAATTATGTATTTAACCACAATATTACTTTATGCAGGGATGTAACAGAATCAACTTTTTGCCATAAAACAAGTAAGATATTAACTGTGTGGGGGCATGTGGATGTCACTTAGTTACTTTGGGTGGCAGCTAGCCTACTATAGGACTGTAGAAAGATTTGTATCTGGAGGCAATTGTGTAGATAAGGAAGGACTAGAAAGCCATCCCAGTTGTGAGAGGGAGAGAAGTTTCGCTGTGTTTTGTAGATGATGAATGAAAACAAGTTCTAACACTACTTTCTGGTTCATTTCTGCTCAAAACTTCCTGTGATTATAAATATTCCATGTTAGATACCCTTTTTTAAGAGAAACTGTTTGTGGTTATGGATATAAATCCCCAGATGAGATAGAGCTCGAAAACATTGACAAATAGGTATAAAAACAAACACTGTGAAAATAAGAGCACACAAAGATGTGAGAGGAGGAACACAGAAAATCATACTTTGACCATCTCCTTGAAAGAGATCAGGAGTTCAGGAGAGAGTTCAGGAGTTAGCAGGAAATTACAGTGTTACTATGAAGTTTTTTTTAAGCCAGTCAAAAAAAGTCACGGATTTTGAAACCAGGTTTTGTATGGTTTTGAATTAACAACTATAGAGTCCTACTGACTGAATCCAGGTAAGTAAACAATGAATGAAATCAATCCATCACACTTCTCTTTTAATTAAGATGCATTATTTTCTTTGCTTGCATGATATACTTCACCTTTAATTTTTTTTTTTTTTTTTCTCCCCCCAGGATCTGTAGGCTGTATTTAAAACAGTTTTCTGTCTTTTTCTATAACTTTGTCCTTTTTCCTTTTCCCATAATTCACAATCGACCCTGACTGCAGTTCCTAGAACATTTGGGTCTGTTTTATGAAATCAATAGGAACGTTTTACTGCTTGTTACTCTTTGCCAGGGCTGCTTTCTTACCTTGTTCCTAACTGTGCTGATGTCCTATGTTGTTGTTGTTGTTGTTGTTTTTTAAATAGCAAACTAGTAACCAACAGGGTAAATTGTCTCATCAGTTCCTTTTCCACTTGGTCAAAGGAAAATTCAGATAGAAGCACTTAAGACAATTGCTTTGTGCAAATAACAAAAAAGAACTTTCATTACTCCTGGATCGAGGAGGATGGATGGAAGAAATGAATGTAGAAGGTTTTCCTTCTTCAGAAGTTTTGTTCCTCTCTCTGAAACACGAGTCATATCCTGATAAGAAAGACAAGCTTTACTGCTGGTTTATAAAGGAGTTGTTCCCACATGTACAGAGCATCTCCTCTCCTATGAGGGATGAAGAAATGTATCAGAATGCCTGAATTGAAATCTCGTCATGACTCTGGCAGTCACTACAAGAGTCATTACTTCTGGGTATTCATCACCTTAAGAAGTGGAGTTAACAGATAGTAACAATAAGATAAAAGGAAATGTTGGCCCTTTAAAGAATAAGGGAATTTTGCTACTGATTCAACTGGAGTCAGGGTTTCACCTTGTGTATTTAACCTACTGAATGTCCTAAACTGCACTGCAGAGCAGGTGCTTTCCTGTCTCTCGAGTAGCTAATGTCCTCAGATCTTACAGATCCCTGCAAGACTTTAATTCCTGATCACTGCTTGTCACATGTTCTATAAGCTACTTTCTTTGGAAACTGCTTTGAAAACAGGTGTACTCTGCACACAGGTGTTGGATTGATACAGAGCCTGAGCTGGTCAGCTAGTCCTCTCGTGGTAGGGGCTGTTTATTTATTACTGATTAAATCAAGCATCAGACCTGACAGCGAAGTCTACTTATCATTTGAGCTTCCAGAAAAAGAAACTGGAATTTAATTTTATTACAAGTTTGCCTTAGAATCATTTCATTCAGATTCATGACCCTGCACTCACGTATAAGATATTCAAGAGATTAATCTTATTTTAAATGACAGGTGAAAGTCTTCAGATCAGGCATATGGTACATATCTATCTGTGCAGCAAGTCTCCAAATGGATTATTCCTAGATAATTAACAGATTTCAAAGCACTGACTCAGTGATAATAATTCATTCCAGAGTTCAGATACATACTTGATTGACTTTAATTTAAATATGTTAAAGTAATAATAATAATAATAAATTCTGTAATTCAGGCATTGTAAGAGCTTAAAAGCAAGTGTCAGTTTGTGCTGCGCCTCCCAGCAGATTAGTTTTCTAATATATCTGTTTTCTAATGAAACTGCAGTGGCGAAGCTGTAATTTGGGTTATCTGCCAAATGTTCTTATTCCTATTTACATTAAAAGCTTCAGCTGAAACTGACACATATTAGAAATTTTCAAAACACATGCCAGATTTATACAGCACACAGAGAGAATGAGACATTTTTAATTCAAGATGGAGATTCTCGCTCATCAGAAGTCCATCTCAGTCATTTCATCCCAATGAGCTTCTTTTAATAAATTCTAAACACTGTACAAATTATACAATACAATTTGTATTCTTAGGGCCTGAGATTATCAAATTTTCTGCCACAAGGCTGAGTGGTTTAACAGCCCGGCTATTAACAACACCTTGGGGTCACCGTTTCTATCTCTGAGTACTCAAGGGGGGACATAGCAGGGTGGTGGTGGTGTTAGACTGGACCCCAGAAAAGACTTTGATACTCTGCCAAGTGATCTCCAGTCTTCAAGAGGGTGCCAGTCAACTGCTATTCAATGCTGGCCATAGTGGTAGGCCCTCAAGATATATGGAGCAGAAAAAATCAAATATCTGAAGAATCTTTTACCAGCAAGTGTGAATTTTCATTTGTCTTAGGTGCATGATGAGTCAACTATATTAACCATAAAAGTACAGTTTTCTTACTACTTCTTAGGTCTAACCTGCTATTTTATACTTTGCCCCATTTCTAATCTGACAAGAAACAACGTTTCCATAAATGCATAACACTATTTGGTGGCTATTCTTGCCATCTTGTGCTGTGTATTTTACTCGACAGAAAAGCAAGAGGTGGTACTGGAGCACCTCCTTCTAGTGGCAGTAATGTGGAGGTCTGCTCTGTGCCACTGACTGATGCTGAACATGGTGTGGATGCAGACTGCAGGCAGTGCTCCTGGAGGCGTTCATAGAATGATAGAATCAATCATAGAGTCATAGAATCACATAATGGCCTGGGTTGAAAAGGACCACAGTGATCATCTAGTTTCAATCCCCCTGCTCCTCTAACATTTCTCCCTCTGAATGCCAGGATATACCTTTGAATGAAACAGCAAGCTGCTCTGTTACTGCGGCCCTACTTCGTCCTTTACCATCCCTTTTACCCTATACCCACTCTTACTTGCTAGTTCCAGAGCGGTCTTTATGAGTGCACGTGCCCTCTGTTTGTAGCAGGCCCTCTTTGACAAATTGGATGACTTGCTGGTAAGTATCCTCTACGGCCTTTTGGAAAGAATTTAAATTGTTGATGAGGGTAAAGGGCAGATTGATATCTGAGGTAGGGAAAGCCTCCACAATTTATCTTAAAAAAAAAAAAAAAAAAAAAAAAAAAAAAAAAAGCCTCTGGGCTAGATTTTTTGATAAAGGGAAAGAAATGTGTCAAAAAAATTATGATACTCACATTTTACAGACTTCATGCATTTAGACAATATTGAGTCCGAATAGTCAAAAATTCACAAAGGAAAAGAAATCCAAAAAATTGTTTTCATTAATAACAGGAACTTCAATGATTTTTCTGTATGATTCTAACTCTGGGAACTCAGCCCCCTGCATGACCCTAACTATTTCAGGAATGGTCAGAAACAAATCAGTTAAAAAAGGAATTTTCTGTCATTATGAGAAAACAGGTATTTTCCTCAGAATGGTGAATGAATGGCACTATTCCTGTCCTTATCGATGCTATGGTGAGTGTGAAGAAACTATAGTGAAGCCACTGAGTTACATTTACATTCATTCAAAATCAGAGGGAGGTCAGAATCAGTAATAATATATATCTTTATTTTAGAAAAGATTGCCAATATATAGTTACAACATTCTATCAGAACTTAACCTTGATCTCATATCTATAGCGATTAGTCCAGTGGTTCAGTTATCACAAAGAAAGTTATTTAATATTATGTTCGCTAAAAATAGGTCTGAGGTCTCATGGCCTTAGATTTAACTGCTCCTCAGGTGGTGAAATTACAGACTTCTCTGCCATTATGTCATTATTGAACCATAGCTCTCCAGAAGCAAGCTTATATGTATAAATACATGTAGCTAGCACCAAAAGTAATGCCTCCTATTTATTTCCACAGAAGCTCAAATAGATGAAAAGAGCACAACACTATTTGATAGAGCAAATTCTCAGCTACAAACCACTATTTTTCAACACAGTCATCAGCATTAGCTGATACATATGGATGAGCTGATGAAGACTCTCCTCATTTTGTGGTGTGACAGCTGTGCATGGCCATCCAGAATGTGACTTGTGTTTCTCATTGCTGTCACCACTGCTGAAACACAACACCCACCACCTCACTGTGCTCATGTCCACTGTTTGGTCTCCACAAAAGTTCAGCAAGTATCAATGCATGTCAATGGGTGCCATTTTTTTTTTCCACATGGAGGAATTAAATGACACACTTTTACTTAATGCACATTTCCATGTCAGACATCATCGTGTCTGAGTGCCCCTCTGTTGCCATTTGTCACATGACAACGATGTATAATGGAATATTGGCAGAAAGGTTCAGCCTCTACTGTCATCCCACCTCTGACATTGTGGGCCAACATCATAACACAGGAGACAGTACTTTTGGAGCGGCCCTCATATATTTATATATATTTTTTAAGGTGCTCAGCACCTTTAAAGATAACACTGTTGTCACATAACCATGTTTTCCTGTCTTTTTGCCCTACCTGCATACAGTGTGGAAAGTAAATATTCTTTATTTCCCAGATTTATAAATAAATCATACACTTTTTTTTTCTGTCTGCTTTTCTTCTGATTGCACATCAGCAAGTGATTGCAATTGCTTCATCATAGACACATTTTTGTACGGTAGATATCATAGTCAAATAAGCAACTTTTACATTTCTTTTGTTAAGAAAATTCTCTGTATAATTTTATTCATGTTTTAAGTTTCTAGAAATCCTTTCCCTAACATTTTCTGAAAAGCATCAGTGTCTTTAGTTAGACTTGGCAGCATTGGCTTTCTCACTGTGGCAATTAAGCTGCTCTGTGATTAGCAGTGGGTTATGCAACAGACTAGAAGACATTGCATCTTCCCCTCTGCTTTTTCTCCAAGGGCCGGTAAAGTAACACTTCATGTCATCAAGGACAGGAGCACCCCGAGAATAAATAGAAATCTGTGGTCTTGGAGAAAATGCAACTGCCATAAGTACATAAATCTCTCTCTTTTTTTTCTTCTTTTTTTTTTTTAAGTAATTAATGTGCACATGGCTTGCTACTTAGTCCAAACCTTTTGGAAGTGAAAATTTTTGTCACTGCAAAGCATTCTTAATGCATCCTATACATAAATGTCTATTAATAATGTGCTGTCAGTGCTGTGAAACAAAATAAACAATCAGAAACCAGATGAAGCATCACTGGGAGAAAGCAAGTAGAGCTCTGTTAAATTCATAAAATTAGTGAAATAGAACTTGAGCCCTCAAAAGTGATTAAGTGCTTAACACCTGATAGTTTCAGCAGCAATCAGACACTCAAACACTTTTAGAATTTGGGACTGTGCAGGTACTGTAATGAGTACAGGGGAAAAGCATTAAATGAATATTTAACACAAAAATTTACTCTAACAGGTTTATTTCTTCACTGGGTATTTATTTGTTAGTAGTTTCATTATCACCATGGCCTGGCATGATACATGAGTAGGATACAGCTTTTACACCAGGCTAGAGACATTCATACCAAGATTTCTTACTTTTCAAGGAGGTCTATAAGTTTATTGTCAGGCTTTCCCTTGGGCTAAGCCCTAGATGGAGTAAAACCTCAATGCAGGAACAGCATTCAGTTTTTAAAAACCGTTCTTAAAATTTTGGCTCTCTCTTTTCCTTCAGGTCAAGGGTTGCCATCCCTTAGTGGTGATGTTCATGATACCACTCTGCTAATGCCGGAGCAACATCTCTCCTGCACTCCTTCTTTGGCAACCCCTCCTCCCGGCACCCTCTGATCTATCCCTCTGGCTGAGTATTTGCAGGTTGGGCAATGAATGTGGTGGCATTTGCTCACTAACACTCTGTGATCTGACTCCACAAATAGTTTCCCAGGCACAGAGTCCAGCTAAGATCAATGAGATCATTCACATAAGCAAATAAAGATTTGCAGGATCAGGCCCTTGATCGCCTCCTCTCTTTTCTTGGGACTGATGTCCTTTCCCAGCACCACCATAACAACACTCTTTGGCATCTCTTTCTCTTATTGTTTTCCTGCCAGTTTGCCAATTCAATATTTTTTTAATCCCTTGATTTCCTTGAAAACTCCATCTGTCATTTCTTTCCAAAAGGTTTTAATTTTTAAACAAAAACAACGACAACAAAAAAGTGAAAACTCAGGTAAAATTAATTGAAATGGTTGATTCCTTTTATGTTTAATTACTGGAGCATGATTTCTTCTCCGAATCCTGAAGTGGTAGCACGTCTTCCTCCAGAGGCTTTCTGTCCTGCAGTGATTCACCTCCCATGCTTACTATGCCACAGAGAATTTATCATTATCACTGAAAAATGATTTCTTTACATCTATGCACACTCAGAAGCACAATTTCTACAGTGGGTTGCATCATGTGATGTCAGAACTTTAAAGAAAACAATTTCTTAGTGGGAAAAATAGAGAAACCACCAAAGGGCCCAGGGCTGCTTCATTTGAAATCAACAGAGATTTGGACACAGAGTTAAATGGGAACAGAATTAGGTCCCAAGACAGCAAGACCATGTGGGGCTGAATTACACAAACACTTCTCACTAAAATAAATAAATTCTTTGAAGCAGTAAGACCTTATAAATACTGAAGTGCTTCCCTCCGTGCCACCAGTACCTTTATGCCATGTTGCCCCCACTTAGTCTTTTACATTATGGTCTTGAAAGAGAAAAGGAAAGACTTTCAGTTCCCAGAAAATTTTCTCTCTGTAATAAGAGGCGTTTTCAGATGGGTTACTGGGAGTCTGGTGACAAGGCAGGATCATATAGCAGAGGGTGGGCTCATGGGGAAGTAAAAGGTGTGGATCCAGAGGCTGTGGTGAGGGCCATAGAGGAACACTGCTGCTATGTTTCCTTTCTATTATGATAGCTATTTGCTAGCAAAGGACTTGCGAGAATCCCAACAACCTCCCACAGTTACTCCAGAAGACTTCTGAAGGAGATGAGGCTCGTTTGCAAAGAGCAGGTGTTGCATGGAGATGAAGGAGGCCTGCGAGCAGGCTTCCTCCAGTCATACCCATGAGGACTGTAAGGGCTGAGGTGGGGGTTTTAGATGTCACTTCAGCTACCTGAATCTGTTGATGTAGTTGATATGCATTCTCAGTTACAAAATTCCAGCAAGTCTCTCTGCAGATCTGCCTACAGGTTGTTGTAGATAGGCCATAGAAGTTCTGAGATCCTACATGCTTAAAAACAAGAAGTGCTTTCTCCCTGACAGCCCCTTGCCCTTCCAAGTCAGTACCCCAACCCTGCATTTATCCTTGCCTGTGATGCTTCCTGTGAGCTGTCCTTACAAATGAAGAAGGGATGCCAGTCCAAAGGAGCAGCTAGATAGATAACTAGCAGATATAAGCCACAAGTTTTCGAAAGCTATCCAAATCTTGCTCTGCCATTTACCTTAATGTATTATATTTTACTCTGCTGCATTATCCCTGAATGCCTAAGTAAGCCCATATTATGGCATTATTTGTTACTAGCAAGTTTTTGGTTGCAAGGTTGTATTTCAATATGGAGGGGGGAAAAAAAAAAAAGTGTACAAATTGTGAAATAGCTGTTCCCGGGCTTACAACCATTATATTCTCAATGGACATGTTGACAAAGATCTTAATAGTTGTGAACCAGCTATTTCTGTGTTCATGACTATTAGAATGTCTCCACTGAGAAGCCAAAGGAGTTTATAATGGTCGTGAACTAGCTATTTCTGAGTTAATGGCTATTACAGATTCCAGAGAAATACCAGAGAAGTTTATCATGTTCACGAACTGAGTGTTTCTGTCTCACAGTAACTATAAACTCTGCTGAGAAAGTGAAAGAGTTTGTAGTGGTCACACATGAGCTATTTCTAGGCTCAGTGCTATTACTAACTCAGATAAGAAGCCAAAAGTTCACAAAGTGGTATTTCTTTCGCCCTTGGCAAACTTCATGTAGGAACTGATAAAGCTACTAATGTTTCTCAGAAAACCACACTCTAATTCACAATAACGCCTCTCAGAGTACTACAGTAGCACAAAATCTCTGCTCTGCTCAAAGCCACTGTGGCAACTTGCCAGGAGCCTGAGGGCTGCAACTCATTTATATATGCATTTACATAAATTTACATGAATTTTGTGTCAATTTGTATTCCATCAATGTTGCAATGAAACCTATACTGAAGTGAATAAACAACATATAGCTAACTGACTAATACTAACATTGTATTTCTTCTTAAATTTTTCTTCCTTTCATTCTTTTTTCCTTTTCATTTTTCTAATGCCTGTTTCTTAGTTAGATTGACTTCCAATCCTGGAGGCAATCTGTTTTTCAGGGTTAAAGAAAAACCGTGTTTCATCTGTGTTTGATGGCAGGGAGGCACGGAGTTGTGGCTTCAGCAAACTGCTGATGCTGTACACTTAGCAATCTCCCCAAACACCAGTGACTAATATGCATATTAAAGAGGGCAGTGCAAGCACAGTCCCTTGCTGACCTCCAAATATGAAGCCTTCAGAATATTCATGACATTTTAAATATACACATTAAAAAATCCGGAATATCAGAAGTAGTGGATCCTTTTTGTATGAAAATGTCTGTGAAAGTAGAGTTTTAGAGATAAAATTATCTCAGTGGACCAAATTAATCATTTATAGCAAAGGTCCCCTTTGTGATGGGATCTATTAGGAGGAATTAATGGAGTTCGATGCCGCGATGTACCTTTGCCTTCTCCTAAGGATGCACAGTTTATATAGTGCTTCATTATTTGACAGCACAGCTTTCAGCCAAGTCCACTGTGACTTCAGATAATTATCTGTATGAACAACAACCTCATATTCCACTTTCTGCCATCCTCACAAAACCATTAGCTTTGAGATGAAGAGCTCTCCACTTGTTGCTTGAGGGCATGACAATATTTTAAAATGGAGATGAATTTAAATCTTTTGTGGTTTTGTCCTGGATAGGTATCAACAAATAACTTTAAAGACTGAAGATCCTTCTACAGTTATATGGCACCCAAATGGCATTCTGTGGGGAGCATTGTGCTGGCAGAGATCATCATATCATACCTGAGATCAGACGAGATTGGGCATTACCAGAGTGGAATGGCTGTGCAAATGAAAGCACCATGTGGCTGCATGATGAGCCAGGGCCACAGCAGCAGAAAGGTTAGGCTAGCTCAGTGGAGATGACAAAAACTACAGCAGAGCAGAGAAGCAGAAGCTGGTCCTACATGCCTCTGTGCAAAGTGCAAGCCATACTAGAGTCTTTTGCTGAAGTAGTTGCTAGCATCTTCAAGAGAAGAATGAGAAGGTAGAAAGAGCTCTCTTCCAATACCTCTTCTACCAGTAGACCAGTAAGGAACAGAACCAATACATCTGTGCTACTGCGGTAGCAGTCTACAGGACATTGTATCTGCTTTAGGTGCAGCGACCTTCAAAGCTCCAGTTATTCACAGCATGGCAGCCAGTCTTATACACTAAAAGATTAGTCCTTTTTTTCTGACCTCAGCCCTTCAGGGAATTAGCCTTCCCCTATTTTAAAAGATGTCCCTCGTCTCAGTGTTGCACAGGGAAAGAGAAGATTGGATCAGTTAGCCAAGCCATCAGACATTCACAGTGAAATGCTAAGCAACATAGATGTTGATTACATCTTGTTCGGAGCTCCAAATTCAGCCTGAAGAAATCCTTTAACAAAAAGTAACTATCAAGCTCAAAAGAAATAAGATTCTTCCTTTTGTGTTATCTGGAGATAATGCTGTTTCAAAAGCATTGAAAAAACATATCATGGGTTTGGCTTCATGTTTTAGATTACTTCTTAAAACACAATATTACTTCACAATTCTGCTTCGTAATGTAAGCAAGAAAACTTCTGGAAAAAATTGTTAATAGCTATATAAAGAACAAACAGTTGACACATGCAGAGGATTGGTTGTGAAGTGATGAAGCAAGGTAGAGTTTTGATATGCATTATCAACAGCTCATTGTGACAGGAACAGGATGTTTGCAGAGATAATTATTACTATAGTTCTCTGGATATCCCCATCTGGCTAAGTAGCTCATGGCTATAGAAGAAATGCAGCTCCTCTGGGGTTTGCAGCTTCAGGTGCAGCTTGAGAGAAGCAGCTTCCCCTGGAAATCCTGGCATTGATATGGAGAGAGTGGCAGAGAACAGAGGTAAAATATTTGTAGGAAAAAAATGGGTTTAGACACATTCCATGTGTCTAATGCAGCCCGAATGTTTGCTGTATGGGAACAATACTTGCTCCTTGCTGTATAGATAGCACCTAGTATGTATTGATCCTCTACAACACAAAGCAGTCAGAAATGATAGGGAGCTGAGATTGGGCTGAAGCACAGCTTCTGTATTTCACTTGGATGGCTTCTTCAGGACCTGGTCCTGACTTCAGTGGTCATGCTTTCCCAATAAGTTGGGATATATTCAAAGGCAGAAGCTGTCACTTTCTGGAAGGATTAAAGAAATGAGTTTGCATGGATCAGATAGCAGTGATTACCATAAGACATCACAATATATACTGAGAAGTGTCTCAGTCAGTTACAGCAGACTGTCAGATGTAAGCCTGCATACAAATGGGGCAGATAATTAAAATAAGTCTAATGTGACTCCAAAAAAAAAAGTTGAGAAATTTATAGCAAGAAATGAGAAAATACAGTAAATAACTTTTTTTTTTTTTTCTGCAAAGGCATAAAAAATATATATTTTTACTCACTGTCACGCCAGTTGTGACAAGAAGTGCTATCTTCCCAGCTTCATGCATAGCTAAAATTATACATCCCTTTGGGAAGAAGTTTTGGGTATAGCAAACACCATATTAGTGTTCCTTCAAATAAAAAAGAAAAAAATACTTGACAGAATATTCTTTTTCTGTCACCATGGATGCCTCAATACTGGAAATTCTTGACTACTACTGATAGTTTTCATCCCTACACTGCTAATGCAAGAATCTGCAGCGTCATATTGTTGCAGAAAGAGTTTTCTAAACACATCTAGAGGAATGCTGAGCTTTAGTGCAAGCTTCAGAGCTACGGTTTGGGAAAATGGGAACAGTTTAACCAAGTTTTAGCAAGTATTTCAGGAGTTATTTCAATTTGTTGTCACAATTGCTTAGAAGTCATAAAAATGTTCAGGCTTTTACTCACAACACAATTATTTCTATGCTGCAGCAGTAACTCTCTCTCTTTTTGCAGAATCTCAAAAATATTTTCCATTTCAGTTTTCTGATCTTTAGAAGAGATCATAAGTTCTGTGCTCCTTATGAACAATGCAAAGGAGAAGTCTAACTGCTACTTCTATTTATTTCACAAAAAGCTCAACATTATTATGACATAACTTTAAATTGTATGTGCCAAAATCTATGACAGGGAGCATAAGTTTAAGTAAAGAACAGTTGATAAACTACTTGGTAAGAAAAGTTGCTCTTATCTGAAAAAACATGATGACAAAGCAGAACAAATGGAATGTCTTCTCTCCTGAGTATATTTTGACTCTTAAGTTCCTGATTTCACATTTGATTACAGCAAAAAATATACTATGCTGATCGATCATGTTCTTTGAAAGGTTTCCCACAAAATGGTAAGCATTTCTGAAGTCCTACAAAGCAGCAGAGGACTTGGTATGGATTTCCGGGCTTTAGGAAGAATATTTTATATTGAGGAATTCCATAAATGGTGTGTAAGTACTTAAGAAACCAGTTCAGTGTTCCACCTTCAGATTCACTGTATAGAATTCCATTAACACTGCTGGAATGTCTGTTCCAACTTCTACAGAAGAATAATTAATTTTTTGAGGTACTTAGGCAGAGTTAGACATACTAAACATAGTGAGGACTAAGTCCAAATTAAAGCAGACATTAATTTTTATTTTTAATGAAGCAGTTACAATGAGATGTTGAAAGGTAGTCATACTGATCATAACTCCCATTTGAAAACTCAGGGTAATTAAATTGTATATATAAGGCAACAGAAATGTACACTAAAAAGAGTGTTAGAAAAGGTAGTTCCTTTGAAATGTCTTTTAAAATTAAGCACTATTTTTACGGGAAATTTTCAATATATGTTTTGGCTCTTTACTTATATTTCATAAATACGATTACCAAAATGATTTATTTTTTTTTCCTCCTCTAGAAAATACTTTATTTCCTTTATAAACAAGCATTTATGGTGTTGAATATTTTACAGGATAGAGCCCTATTAGCACAGAACAGCAAACAGGGTAGTTCTTTACAGCTCATTACTGATAGTGCAATGAAGTGCTCTGTTTATTTTAGACCTCACATCACACTTGTCCCCAAAGTATCTCAGCAGCTCAGTGTTTGAACTTATCTCCCTTGAAAAGCAAGATTGCTTCTTCTTATGCATGTGCTAGTGCCTTATCCTGTGTAGCTTGTGATGTGTCAAGATATGAAATTTCCATTGCTTCTCTTAGGAGGCTGTTTTACCCTCGTAGATCTGCCTGGCAAGTAGTTTTTGCCTGAGATGCAATCTGACTAATTTCAATCCAATGGCCTGAATTGTTTCTTCACCATTAGAAAACTTTTTGGAAACCTCCAGTATGCACCCGGAATGCAAAAAATCATTCACTGGGAAGAAAAAAATCTGGAAAGCAGCTTCTGCCAAATGTCCCTTCAACACTACTAGGTCACGAGAGTATGGAAATTCAATGAGAGGTGACTCATGTGCGTGTGAGCCCCCATTCTGTCAGCAGTTTCCATTCTTCTGCTTAGTTGATGTAAATAACAATGCCTCCATGCTGATTTACCAAAAGAGAATTCGGCACAGCAGTGTCTTTGTTTTGTTACATTTAATTTTAAATTTTGGTTGTTTTCTTCTCTTTGTGCTGTGTCTTTTGTCTGTTGTGGCAAAAACCCAGGATGCAGCTACCTAACAGTAACTCCAACTGGGACAGCTGCTAATTTACTTATTGTAAGACACAGAAACACAGGAAATATAAATACTGAGGACTAGGGAATTCAGGGCTTGCTTCCCACATTCTGTATCCAAAAGCAGAATACTGGTGCTGTGCCAAAGGAAGACATGGGTGAGTAGCATCCCTCAATGCATTGATAACCAAGGAAAACCAAGGTGAGGAGTCTGGAGCACAAGTCTTCTGAGGAGCAACTGAGGGAGCTGGGATTGTTTAGTCTGGAGAAGAGGAGGTTCAGAGGAGACCTTATTGATCTCTACAACTTCCTGAAGGGAGGTTGTGATGAGGAGGGGTTTGGCCTCTGCTCCCAGGCAACAAACAGGACCCGAGGAAATGGCCACAAGTTGTACCAGAGAAAGTTTAGGTTAGATATAAGGAGAAAAACTTTTTCTCTCAGAGAGTGGTCAGGCACTGGAATGGCCTGCCCAGGGAGGTGGTGGAGTCACCGTCCCTGGCAGTGTTCAAGAGGCGTCTGGATGAGGAGCTACGAGATATGGTTTAGTGGCTTGTGGTAGCAAGAGTAATGGGAGGACAGTTGGGCTAGACGATCTTGCAGGTCATTTCCAACCTTGTGATTCTATGATTCTATGAAAGGAAATACAGGGGTGTGGGATACGTGGGCAGCTGGTGACCAGAGTCCACAGAAGATCTATATCCCCTCTCCTGTGCACCAGGTAGCTCTGGAGAAGTTTCCTGGTGTGTCTCGGACCTGTGAAAAGTCAGAAGCAGAAAATACGGTTTTCTAAACCGGCCTGTGATTCTGGTAGTAAATAAATCAGAGTTGAAAACTGATAAGTTCTCTGCATCATTTACGATTGTATGTTTGAGCTTATTCAAGCAACTGTATCACTGCCCTGGCACTGCTGCTAAGAAGAGATCAGAGCGGATTACAAAGTATTTTGACATAATAATAGCTAATCAGCTGGGCAGACTCAGACTGCCCTGATCAGTAGAAAAGGTAATGGGATTACAATCAAAAAATAAATAAATAAATGGAAAGATCATGCTACTCTCTGTGCACACAAAGCAGACATGAAGGTGTGGGAACATGTGCTATCTTACACCCTTATGCAAGTTGCTTCTTACAGATTTCACCAGCTATTGCACCGTAAAATCAGGGAAATATGGAAATCAAATGTTTAAAATTCTGGAGAACCAATGTGCACTTGTAACTAAATAAATCCAGTGGCAAGAGAGCATTGTACAATAAATCGATTCCAGTCTTTCCTGTTGGTGCAAAGCAGGTGGGAGAAGTGTTAAATATTTGGTATTGATCACCGGGGCTAACTCTGATGAAAGTAATCTGAGTGGGCAGTCTAAATGGTATCTAAATTGTCTGTTACTTGGCAATGCTGTGGCAAATGAGGGTATTACTGTCTGTAGTTCACATTGTTTATTCACTTTTCTGAAGTAGTTTTAGTACAGTGGGAATGAATGTCTTGCTACAAGTGGAACAGTCCGAATGAATGGCTTCATGGGACTTCTGATTACTTTCTTTTGTGCTGTCATCAGTTAATGCAGGAGCAGTTTTGCTACTGTCAGAAGACACTTTCAGTGGTGTTTGAAGAGGATGACTTCAAAAAGCTGATTGAAATGCATACTTTTGTAAAGAAGGTTCTCTTCATGATAGTGCCCACATTTTTTCTTCTTGCTCTTTAACAAGGAATTAAATCTCTTTAATGTTGCACTGCATGAAATATTGCCTTTGTGACCTGAATGCATGGTATCCCCTTAGAAATACATTCCTTTGCACCCTTGTGCAAGCGACGTGTTGATACTTTTCACTTCAGTACCAAGAAGACCAAAGCAGACAGTATTTCTGTTATCAAATACTTTTATAAGGCTTATTGCATCTAATGTCAACAGGGAGGAAATGTCTTATGTTTTGATACCTTGTAGCCCTTGCTGCCTCACCTTAATATTGCATTTGAGTGCTGCATGATCTTCATTATCAAATGCCCCGTGGTCCCTCACAGAAAACTGAAGCAGAAGCTCAGAACAACCAGAAGCTGTGTCTTTATGAACAGTCTAAAGCCTACTTGTCATGGTGAATTCCTAGGGAGCTTCCTGGCCTGGATCTAGCTTGGGGACCAATGTCTTCTCCCAGGTAACTAGTGCTAGGATAAAACTTAATGCCTCAAGTCACTCCAGGAGAGGTTCAGGTTGGAGATTTGGAAAAACTTCTCAGAAAGAGTGGTGAGGCATTGGAACAAACTACCCAGGGATGTGGCACCTCTGTCCCTGGAGGTGTTCAACAAATGTGTGGATGTGGCACTGAGGGACATGGTTTGGTGGGGATGGATTTACAGTTGGACTAGATGATCTTAGAGGTCATTCTCTAATTCAAAATCAACTAGTTCTCTTCAGTTTCCTGGAAAGAGCCTGAAAGCTTCATGGTGCCAGGATCAGCACTACAAATGGGCTGGGTGTAGGCAAGTTCTTCTGAAGACAAAGAGCACTGAGAACATAATCAGAAACAGATCAACTGGATTCAGGGCCAGAGTTCAGCCCATGGCACATTTAATTCCCTAGTAAAGACAAAATGTCTTGTCTACTTTCTCAGACCCTCTCCTCACAGAAGGTTTGAGTTGCTACTGATGGAAAGGAGTGCTTGGGTAAGTGAAAAGTACTTTAAAGACCCAATTACTGTCATAAATCGGGAGATCACTATTGACACTTGCAACAGTGACAAGTGCTGCAATGATGTCCATACAGTATGAAAAAAATGAAATTATATTACCAATATAAAGTCACATAGGTTACCAAAACCTATTATTCAACTTCTTTCCCTAAGGAAGTGTGAATAAATATCTTGTACTGACTGAGTTACCTAAAGGCACTGCAGGTTTTGGCAATACAGAAGAATGACAGATAATTTTTGATAACATCTCTGTTCATGCATGTGATTCTAACAAAGAAGAGTGGACATAAAACCTTCTGAAGTTAAAAATAAACCCAAGGGGGTTAGGTTGCTGTGATTTAATATGTTTCCTCAAAAACAAAGAGATTTCCTGAAGTTTCAGTGAAGTATCATTTAGACTGCTAAGCTTTCTGGTGGCAATTTGTGGTAAAGGCTCAGCTCATGTTCATAAAAGTGATTAAGTGGAATGGAAGACATCAGTGGTATAGTATAAACCCCCTTGTGAATAAGATCCAATAAAGCATTTTAGTCCTACTGTGCTGATTTAGTTAGGAAGTTCAGTATTATTCACAGGGTTTAGTCTTCATAAACTTCCTGTACTCAGTACAAAGGTTCATTAAAGATGAATAGCATTAACAGTGTTTTGCAGCTGATCTACATAAATAAAATGTAAACAAAGTAGAAATAACCAGAGCTTATTTTCTTGGCTGTTTTCTGATACTTTTTAATTTCAGAGGAAATCGAGCTGAACATGGAAACTACTAAGCTGTGTGAAATCTTTCAAAATGTTTATTTGGACAACGTAAACTACATGCTCTTTTCTAAAGTTCTAAAATCCTTTCTTAGTTATTTTGCACTTGCATGAAGCTACTTTCAATACTAATAAACATAATAAATCTTAAATTTATTTACAACAGACGAGTTGAGAAGAGTGCTATCACAGTGAGGCATGATCATCCTTTCATTTTTGCAGGAGTAACTAATGAAGATATTAGTTAAGTGGACCTAAATTAACCTACATTTTGGTGATAAATTACATATTCTTAAGATTCATCCTACTGTTCAGTTATAGCAGAAACAGTACTGGGTGAAAATATACCAATTCAACAAACTGAGTTCTCCAACACCCAGATAGGGATTCACTAATAAAATGCTGGATACAAGCTCTTCCTCCCACTGCAAAGCCTCAAACTCTCATCAAACTTCTACTCTACTCATGGTGCAGTTCAGTGGCTGCTCCCCATGCTTTCCCTTGCTTTGCTGTGAGCAAGCAGAGTATAATGAATGCTCCTTAAGTACACTTTTCAGTAGCTGTGGGCTAGGGTCCACTTGGCACAAAGGCGATACCTTGCCTCTTAGTAGCTCACAATAGATTTTCTTCTGCGAGTCTGCACAGTCAGCTTTAAATCTACATATGTTTTTGGCTTTCTACCACTCTGCAGCAGCCAAAACTTCCATCGCTTAATTATTTGCCACGTGGAAAAAAAAAGAAGTAAAAATGAATCTCCCTTATTTTAAATAAACAATTGCTTTTGTACCATAAAAATTTCTGTTCAGTTCTCAATGTCACTTTTGTCCTTTAAGGCTCCTGATGTACTTTTTTCTCTCCTTCCCAGGCTGAAAAGTCGCAGGCAATTTAATTCCTCTCAGAGCTACTGACCCAACCCTTGACTGCCCCTGCACCCCTCCTTGAAGGGAGGTGAAGTTCTTCTAGGCCACCGATTTCTCAGGGACATGGTTTAGAATTGCACGAAGCCTCCAAAATGCAGTAGCATAGTGGATTGAATTTATGCTTCTGAGCATGGAGAATGTACATCTTTGTGTTGGTAGAGATCAATTATCATATGTAGATTTACCTGAAAGCATGCCTGAGAACGCTTTATTTTCTCTTAATACTCATTACTCTGTTGCATTTCCTATGGAATTTACTTTCTCGCAAGTAGTATGTCAGATGATATGGATACTTCCTCAGTATGGACAACAAATCAAAGCAACAGCTGTCTTGATCTGGCCCCCGTAGAGTTCAGTTTATATAGGCACTTCCTAAAAGCAAGACTAATTGCTCCCGCTGCAGACTCTGGTCAAAGAAGCTTTCCATTAAAATAACACGACCTCAGCAAAGATGTCACTTCATCTCATTTTTTACCTCTCAACAAGATGGAAATATTTTTTTTCTTGTGCTCTCAAAAGCAAAGCCAACCAGGAGATTGTGAAGGACAATTATGGGAACAGAGACTGCGATCTACCTAAGAGACCCATCTTCTTGATCTAAAGAAGTCTACTATGCACTGAAAAGTAATCAATGCAATGAAGCTGAATGCAAGGGTGTTCTAGCTCCCACCATCACAGATAATGCTCTTGCAGTATTCAAATGCCTCCAAGTTTTTCTTGAAACCTTGCAGAAATGTGATCATTAACTATTTTTTATCCATATTTCATCAACTGACATTGTTAGCCTGTACTATGTTTCTAAACATATGTCCATGGAATCTCTCAGAGGAGTTATAACGTCTCACAAATTCAGCATTTTCTGAAGAAGCTTTTTATTTTTCCTTTTTCTCCTGGGCATCATTTCTGCAGTGGGTGATCAAGAAGCATGAAATGCTGAAAATAAAAGGCAGAAAGAAACACGCCATTGCAGCTGACATTATTATATTAATTCTCTGAGAAACAGCGCTAATGCAACTGTGCAGTGTTTAATTGTATTTACTGATATTTTGTGATACACATTTTGTAATTCTAAAGGCTTTAATAATATAAATACAGCATTCTGTGATTGAGGAATAAAAGGGTGAAATACTGTACAAATCACTTTTTTCTTTTCTGGGATTTACAGACCGAGCTTATAAGAAGCTTTACTGCAGATGCTGAACAGCTTCCTTCAGCATTTTTCAGACTAATATGCTATTCTGCTCTACTAATTTGATGTTATTTCAGAAGAACAGTGTACTCCCAGTTAATTAATACAAGCAAATACGACTAGAATATTTTTCCTGCACTGTGAGATGTTGCTGAAATCGGTGTGTCTGGAGGTTGAGAGAAAAGAACAAGTGCCTGGAAAGAAAACCTGAAGGCAAAAATGTAGTCAGAAGCTAAATCTCTCAGCAGGGTATTTCTGGGACATCTACCATTCCTACTTTCTACCTGATGGAGCTTTGAAATTCGTAGCAATTTCCAGCTCTCCCGTGAAAGTAGCATAAAGCTATTAACATATGCTCTGATAAGAGGACCAAAACAATTGTGCCAGAGAAATAACACAGCATGCCTTCTGCAGTGCTACCTTCATGGATTGGATTCATTGGGACACAGTGAGGTATCTAATAGCAACACATTCCTGCTCTTTGTCTCTCTATGTGTCTGTTCTCATACACAAATACCTACAAAAGATTCCTCAAAGCTTCCATTGATCAGTCAGTGTGTGCGAGCATCAGCCACTGCTCTCTATGCTATTTTTAGGGTGCAACTTGCAGTACAGTTGTCCAAAGAGCAGAATAGCCCTGTTTTAACATTAATGAAATCCTGTTTTGATTTCATTTTTTATTTAAATTGACATCTGTAACATTACATCCACAGAACAATCTACTGGGAAAAAAAAAAAAAAAAGAAAGAAAAAGAAAGAAAGAGGAGGGTGGGCACAGGGAAGAAGAGGAAGATAATACATCTAAAGAGAGAAAAAAAAAAGTCCTTTCTCCCATTCCCCATTTTCATCTTTTCTTTGTCCCTTTTACTGCTCTTACATGACTATTCCAGACTGTGACAAGAGGTTTTCCACCTTCTACCAGTTTACCTCTCTTCTAAATATTCCTAGTTATCTCTTTCAAATACTATCTTTCCTTTGCCATTCTTTTTTTTTTTCCTTGGACATTTTGTTTTGGCTGTTGTGTACTTTTCCAAGGCCAAAAGATGCATTCCTCTGACCATCCTCCTTCTCGTGATCTGGGAGAATTTGTGTGTTCCTTCATCAGGAAAACTGGAATGGCAGTAGTTGTACTGCAGATTTCTGGGTGTTCTCCATTTCTAGAAAGATGACCTTAACATGGCTATTCTCTGTTCTTAAGCCAGGTAACAGAGTGGACCTCAGCTGCATAAAAATCCGTCTTGGAAGTGTTATATTTGACTAAGACAGCTTTGCCAGGAAAAGCCAAAAAACCTCTGTATAAGCACAATGATCGTTGCTAAACTTGCTTTGATCTCAGCTCTGGGATGTAGCCCTTCTCTTGCAATGTAAGACTTGCTACTGCATCCATGTTAACAGAAAAGTATATGCTGACTGGTCTCTGTCTTCCAATGGTACGTTGTACTTTGCTTCACGTACTTTGATCTGGGGTGAAAATGAGATACATCCACTTCTAATTGACTGACTGGCTGATAAGGAATGGGCAAAATTCTACTGAGCCTGTCTGGCTCTGGGCACACTTCATTGCAGCCTTTCAATTCTCAAAGGAGGCCCATAAGAAAGACTCAGAGAGGTTTTTTTACAGGATATGTAGTGATAGACAAGAGATGATAGTTTTAAACTAAAATAAGATTTAAATTAGATATAAGGAAGAAATTCTTCACGATGAGAGTGGTGAGGCACTGGAACGGGTTGCCCATACATGTTGTGGATGCCCCATCCCTGGAGACATTCAGGGCCAGGCTGGACTGAGCTCTGGTCAACCAGGTCTAGTGGAAGGCGTCCCTGCTCAAGGCAAGGGATTTGGGCCAGATGATCTTTAGGACCCTTCCAGCCCAAACCATTCTAAGATTCTGTGACTCTATGATCTTGAGTGGTGACTAGGATCCCATGTGTAAAGCCCTTTGCCTGAGCAGGGAGACTGTTTTCTTTGTATGCAGAGTGTGCACAGCTATGCATGATGGACTTTATGCAGAACAGTTTAACCAGACATCTAATCTCGCCTGGAGGGAAGAATGTTTTTTATGGTGTGTGTATTCATTCTTTTATTCATTTAGCTCTGTGTTTCTGCACTAGTGGGTAGGAATAAATCTTTACATTGTATTCTTTGGATACTACTAGAAATGCTGTCACCCAAGTTTATCACGCACCTTATTACTTTATAAACACAAGGAATTTCTAAACCAGACATTCAATTTGTAACAATTCAGGTATGTATGTTACTGAACAGGCATTACATTGCAAAAGTTAATTTTGCATTTATATGTTGTTTTTTTGATGCTTTCTCATACTTTTTATGTTTTATACATATATATTTTCTTCATAAGAAATGTGACAACTATGGCTACAAAGAACAGAAAGCTGATACTAATATTTCTTAAACGCACAAACACACATCAGGCATGACCCTATATTTGTGTGCTCCCCATAAATATACATACCCCAATAAAATCCTTCAGATGTTAATATTCAGCTTAGTGGTGGACTAAGCAAGCAAGAAAAGTGGCTACATTCTCTTCTCCAGACTGAATGCCTCTGAAGCAGCTCTGTTGACTCAGGATTTGTGGAAAGGAGGTTGATCAGCTTTACAACATGTGGAGATACCCCATGGTGTGAAAAACATGACTTCCCCTGCTGCTTGCAAACTCAAAATGCAATCTCTGCCTTCAGATCCAAACTTGCTCAGCATTTGTGCAGCTGGGATAAGGCTTGGGTCTTGTTCCTGTTTTAGACTTTTGAGTTTTTCATGCTTTTCTCTGAACTCTCCTGACCCCGTCAGTTCAAAGTGGACACTTTGAACATGAAAGCCTTACAATTCTAATTAAACTAGCTGGCAAAGGAATGTGAACAATCTCAGAAAGACTATGGGGCAGAGATTGATAAAACTTGGATTTGGTTTATAATTCAAAATGCCGGTTGTGTGAGAATTAAAAACTGCACCAAAGTCTTGTTCCCCCTGAGCTTTGTTTCCATTTACTTTAATTATAAGGACCAAAATAACTAAGCAGCAGAAAGGAAGCTGTTTGCATTCTTCATCCAGGTGAATACAAATCCATTCTTACCTATCTTGCTCAGCATCGTGTCATGGCTTGTTTACAATTACTTGACCATCCTGGAGGCCAGCTAAGAGTAAGTCTTTTGTGACTCTCCCCTCCAAAGGAGGCAGACTTAATGACTCTTCTCATCCAAACAGGGAAATGCTTTGTTGCACATTGTGGCTTAAGAAGACCTACCTCACTTCCTGCAGTGTACCAGCTTGGCTACATTGCTAAGCCTTACACAGATTAAATTGATTAAAAATCTGTATGTTTTAGTGGGCCTTTGAGAGAAGGTTTCAAGATGAAACATCACTTCCTTCTGAGAGAAAATGGATGAAGGAAGGTCCCACACACTCACTCCCATCCTTTGCCAAAGCTCCCACCCTGGGAGATGGAGAGTAGCAGGCAGAGCACCTGCCCTCCTACATTTCAGGGCAGTATCCTGCCTTCAGCCACACTGATCTGGCAGACATGAATGTGTGTTTGCATTTATTTTAATGGGGGACCTCAGTGAGTAGGACTAGGGATGCAAGGAAAGCTTTCCGGCTCAGAACCAGCACTTGAAAAACATTCTCGAGTATTTCTCCCACATGAAAATAAAAGTCATATCTGACTTCTTGACAAACTTCTCTTACCAGGGCCCCAAATCTACTTCATCTACCCAAAAAATCTCTTTCAATGAAACTTTCTTGACACATTATGACTCACTGAAGATCTTCCAGAAGACAGTGGATATCTCAGGAAGCACAAACAGATCAGGTAACGTGAATCAGCACTGCTGAACAATCTTAAATCAATCAGTGAATTTGCATCTGAATTATTGTCACTATGTGCCACCAAAGAGTACTTATCCTCTTATCTTTATCACCTAGATAAGACTTGGAATAGCTACATTCTGCTGAAGACTGCAGTCTTTGGAACCTGAATTAAGGCAGTTGCTAATTCCCCATGAGAAGCCCTGGATGGATGGTGCTTTTGGTCTGCAGAACAGTTTGAAGCCCTGGGTCAGTGTTTGGTTCTGACACCATTACATTTAATCTCTAATTTCACAGCATGATAATGGTAAGGGCACAGCATTTGCCTCTGCTGACTGCTGATAATAGAAGCTGAGCACTGAAGTCTTATGCACTGCAAATTGCTCTAGCCCCCCTATCTGATTCTGTACATTACACTCCTTATTCTCAGAAGAGTTTGCATTTGTCTTCCTTGCCTGTTTTAGAGGTGGCTTGAGACATTTCAGAAAACTGCACTTTAGGTGACTTATTTTCACAGATTCACATTTTACTCCGCCCCTGATTCATTTGCTGCAGGAGATCAGCAAATCTGAAACTGCTGGGCTAAGTTTTTGCAACTAAATCACACAGGGTGGATGTGCAAGGTGTATGAGGCCTAGCTGGGGCTCTGGAGTTCAGGGAGTCCAGGAGCATAAGGGCTGAAAAAAGAGATTAATAAACAAGAAGGCATCTGAGATTATAGCCATGAGGATGCTCCCTGGGGAGAAGGGAAACCCTGGGTTCTTGCCCCTGCTCCTGATAATTTTAATCTGATGACGCTTAAATAGGAAATGAATGAGCAGGGCTGGGAACAGCTCCTTGTTTACTCTCTCACTGCCTACAATTACTTGCATTGCAGGCTCCCCAGGCCTAAACCAGACTGATAGA
>JAOWBP010000001.1:114638842-114662057 GCA_028571105.1 Tragopan temminckii | reverse complement strand
GAGGTGCTCCAGCCCTCTGATCATCTTGGTGGCCCTCCTCTGGACCCTTTGCAACAGCTCCCTGTCTTTCTTGTACTGGGAGCTCCACACTTGGACGCAGTACTCCAGATGGAGCCTCACAAAATATATTAGGTTTTAGATATTGTGATTCTGTTTTATGGAAAGATTACAGTATAAATGGATTAGTAATTAGCAATCAAAAAAAAAAAGTAGACAGTACATATTCACACCTACTTTTATATTATTTTTTCTGCAGATAAAACACAGATACAATGTTTTTCTCTCATTTTTACAATGAAAAGAAGTGTCAGTAGGTGAAGGGAAGGAGCAGAGAGAAGTCAAGTCAAACATCTGATCAGAAAACACAATATTTTGCAGAAGAGTTCTTGATCTGATTCAGGATCAAAACTCTCAAATGTGCAGAGTACAAACATTTCCCACAAACTGCAAACAAATTCCATTTTTGCATAGTTTTCATCTTACAAGTGGACCGTTTCCAGTAGAGGTGTGTCAGCTCTTAAATGAAATCATTATAACCAATCTTTTGAATTTGCAGGGAATTGCAGGCAATTTACTATTTTCTGAATTTGTTCAAATACGAAAGTCCTGAAAGGTGAGGGAAAAGAAAAAAAAAAAAAAAGAAAAATGTTTTGAGAACTATCAAGTCTTTATGCAGCACAGCTCTCTTGGAGGATGTATATGCTGCCATTTACAGTCCCTTGTGGATAATAAATAATGCATACTCTGGATCTGTTCCATGGCTGTTTTACTCAAGGGTGTTACCAGCTGCTTGAAGATCGGTGGGGCATCAGGTTCATTTTGTATCTAATATGTGGAATTAAGATATACAGATATGTGCATCCATTCTATCAGGTCTTTTTATTCTTTAAGGAAAAAAAAAAAATAAACTACCATTATTCAAAATAAAAGAGCAGTTACATTTACTCAATTCCTCCTTTCCCTGTTTTTCTGAGCTCCTCAGGAACATAACGGCACATTTGAAAATAGCCATTTTGCAGCCCAGGTCTTTCTCTTTCATTTTCCTTTTCCTTCTTTCAGTCTTTTCCTCCAGAAAGAGATACTTCTGTGGAGTAGCTCTTACCTTTTCAACATTAGGACACTGGAAAATTAAGGAGTGGTACCTGATTTGAGGACAGTATCCTTATCTAAAGTCAAATCTCCGGGAAGATCTTGAGAAGGCTAATACCAGTCCTTGAACCATCAGGGTTTGCTTTTCAAGAGTCTTCTTATTTCAAGGTGTTCAATTTTGAGTACCAATTGGAAAAAAAAAAAAAAAAAAAAAACCAAAAGAAAAAAGAAAAAATCATAGATTCATGAATAACAGTGCACAACTGCCAACTGTTTCCAAAAAACTCTTTATTATTATTATTATTATTATTATTATTATTATTATTATGTATAACATGCAGTAGTGAATTCCCAAGTGCTTTGAAACTAGGCTATTTTGGAATTCCTAGGGTTCTGAGAATTGTTGATTCAGTTCTATCTAGGTCATAGTCAGTAGGGTGTGGATGCTGGTATATCAAAGCAAATGCAGATGTGGTAGCAACCCCTGGAGCTAAGGCCACAGTTCAAAAGGACAGCAAGGAAAGTCTAAAATAGTGTTTGGAAATAAGAGGCCAGAAAAGGGGTTCTGATAGCATGCCTGTTACAAAGAATTGAACCCTTCTTTAGCAAGTGGGGTCATCTGCAAAGCAATGTTGTGATATGGACACAAATACTGCATCACTATCCCATACAAAATGGCTGGCATCAGCAGGCTGCTCAGAACTTTCTTGGTGTTGTTTATTAGAGACAGGGGTCTAACAGGGGAAAATTTGTAAGGGCAATTAAAAACTATGTCCTCAGCAACTCTGGATGCTACAGAAATACTGCATACAGGCAATGGCATTCAATCTGATGTTCTCCCTGTCCTTGCAGTTCAGTTCTCATATCTTCCTGCTTATCTCAGTTATTTATTTCTCTTCTTCTAGAATGGGACATTTGTAACCCAGCAGTTCTCACCTTTCTCTTCATCATTAGGCCGCTGGGCAAATGCTAGCCATCCCCTGATCTTCCTGTAAAATCAAGGTGAAAATTCAAATCTCTGTAGAAACTGCTGAATAGGAAAACTTTAAACACCATTTATGTGCTATCTCACAGTACAGCTACAAATAAAACTACTTCTGTTACATGTTACCATGACTATTTTGGTGAGAGCCGAAAGCCCTGTTTGAATCTTTTTATGTTTTCTGGACAATAAGTATCTCCCTGCAGTTGGACAGCCTAAGTGATTCTTTATGCTTGATGCTCCCCAGCTGTTTCACCTACATAAGATCAACAGAATTTCTCAAATGTTTTATCTGTCCTAGAATAATTGTTTTGGAAATTATGTCATCTGGAGCAATGGGAAACAGTTTTACAAATCTAGAGTACTGTTATCACAGTATAAAGGCTAACAAAATGTCTGCACTGTGCTCATGCAAGCTCATGCAGACATGGCTAAATACGTGGAGTGACAGGGCAGAGTTCAGCTGAAAATCTCATCCTGAACCCTGGTTAAAAATCAGCCACCTGCCTATGCTAATTTCTGGAATGAATAGTTTTACTGAAATTTATGCCTGTGTTCACTACCTAATATGTATCTGTTAATATGCCTTTGAACCATAATTTTCAAGTTGGATATTAGGAAAAAAAATCTTCTCAGAAAGAGTGGTGAGGCACTGGAACAGGCAGTCCAGAAAGGCGGTAGAATTACCATACCTGGAGGTGTTCAAGAACCATGTGGATGTGGCACTGAGGGATGTGGTTAGCGGGCATGGTGGGGATGGGCTGGTGGTTGGACTAGAGGATCTTAGAGATATTTTCAAACTTTAATGATTCTATGATTCTATAACTAAATGTTCCCTAGGAAGAGAAGTTAGACTGGGCACCTCTTTTTTTCCTGTTTCTCTTTGTAGTTGCCATTCCTTGGCCAATGCAAGAATCTTCAGTCATCACCTGGACAGAACACATCATGAACTGTAGGAGAGAGAAAGGATGGAGGGAAAGTAGTTGAAGAGCTGTTTTTGGAACTTGTGTTGTCATGTTTGCAGGGGGCTACGAAAGCAGAGTTTTAAAGCAGCACCATTTCAGTGAATTAAGAAAAGAGAAAAATGCATCGCTCTGGAGGCAGAATGGTTGGTTTGGAGCACTTTTTCTTGCATGAGACAAAACCTAATGTTATTTTTTCCTTATTCTGCATGGTATAGAGATTACATCTCATTGAGTTTTCCAAGAAAATCTCTATTTTAGTATGAATCTAGAATATTAGCACTGTGGATAATGGGAAATTATCGCCCACTCACTACAAGAAAGACATTGATGTCCTGGAGTGTGTTCAGAGAAGGGCCATTGACGTCCTGGAGTGTGTTCAGAGAAGGGCAGTGAAGCTGTGAGGGATCTAGAGCACAAGTTTTATGAGGAGTGGCTGAGAGAGCTGAGATTATTTTGTCTGGAGAAAGAGGAGGCTCAGAGGGGAAATTATCGCTCTCTACAATCACCAGAAGGGAAGTTGTGGTGAGGTGGGAGTCAGCCTCTTCTCCCATTTAACTCATAATAGGATGAGAGGGGATGGCCTAAAGCTGAGCCAAGTTGGACGTTAGGAAATACTTTTCCTCTGGGAGAGTGGTCACATGCTGAAATGGGCTGCCCAGGGAGGTGGTGGAGTCACTGTTCCTGGAGGTGTTCAAGAACCATTTAAAAGTACTTAGGGGCATGGTTTAGTGGGAAATGGGTGGATGGTTGGACTAGATGATCTTAGAAGTCTTCTCCAACCTTGGTGATTCTATGATTCTATGATTCTATTCTATACTGGAGTTTGCAACTGCTTTAAACTTTGACCTGCGTTCTTGTTGAACTGTTTAGGCAAATTGTCTAGCACTGAGCAAGCAATATTTTACCTCTGCTTCTAGTTAGCAAAAAAAAAACCAACCTACTCTCAGCAGACATAAATGCTGTATACAGTTCTTAACAATGATTATGCTGACATTCAGCAGAGTGTTTTTTCCACTATGCTTTAGTAGTTCAGAAATGATATTGTCAAATGTAATGGCAATCAGGGATTTTGTTAACCTGTCTCTGTACCTCAGAGTTTGCATAATTTGAGGTACACAGGCAACAGTTAATGACAACAAAAATCACAGCAGTAATTTTTGGCAGAACCAAATAGTTGCACTGCTGTTTTGTTGTTCGTTGTTCTTTCTTTCAGTACTGCCTTACAATTAAGATGCACGGGCACAAAGCTTCATTGACACTGTGATTAACAAGGAAGCTTGATTAACTCAGATAGCAGAGTGGAATGAACAGTTTATTAGAGTTCATCTGCCACACTTATAAGTGAAATAAGGAGATCAACATGATATTCCTTGCAGATATAAGCTAAATGCCAAGGACACTAGTCAAAACGGACCAGGCAAGATGCAGGGTGAGACGGTGCTCCTGTAGGCCTCAGTAGTAGTTAATGGCAGATGGTTCTCATTGCAGCATGCAGTGCCTTCTCTGATTCATAACTTTGAGACTTGAAAACAAACTCCAAAAATCAATTCATTTTCAAGTCCTGGAAAAGGAATATGCACTTTCTTAATAACTCTTTCCAAACAGCATCAACTTTTACCTTCAGCGTATGTTCTGGTCCTTAGAAGAGTAAAACGTTTTCTTTAGAAATGTCTTCATTTTCTGAAAATTAATGTTAATCCTGATCCAACAGAAACTATTCAATATGTTCCTTTCTTTTCTTTCAATTTTTTTTTTCTTTTCACTGTGGATCAGTGTAAGAAATTAATAGAAAGATACAGAACTCTATTTGCATTAGGATTTTGATTTTCCCAGGTTCAGAGAGTGCGGTCAGTTACAGATGCAATAAACCTTCCTGTCATCAACACAGTATTATTCATCAGTGCATGCCAATTTGAACTGACGTGGTGTGTGGCATACTCTGAATAGGATGGGCCGGTGTTTAACAGAAAGCAGACCTGGGCGGCCATGCTGCATAATCTGCAGGTCTAATTTCTGCCATCAGTCAGGCTATTCACAGGAAATTGAGCCATGCCGTGGAAGCCTATTTTTATTTACTTGGAGAGATTTCAGGTGCTTGATGTGTAAGGAACTATAAAGGGTGGGGATTTCATGAAATGCTTCTTTTTCCTTTCCTTCTCTTCTTGATTTGTTAGATCCAAAATCAAACAGCTGGAGAAGATTCTCTTCTTTTTTTTCTCCGTGGTTTTCTTTAAATCAACTTTTTGAAAGTTAATCTAGCTCCAAGCAGGAACAAAGTCAGCATATCCCCTTAACCATAGCCTCAGATGTTCTGCATTGACTGCTGTTTTGACATTCTTGGATGGAAATCCATCCCTTAATACTCAAACGTGATGCACATACTGGTTCTCTGGCATGCCTTCGCCTATGACCATCTGTTGTGGTGGCACTGTGCCTGCTCAAAAAATTCTCTGCCAGTTTCATGAGGGCATAGGTATCAACCAAATATAGAGTTAGAAAGATAGCTAGCAACATGTCATTGTAGCTGCAAGATTACTCCTCTTGCTGGTAAGGAATCCCAAACCAAGCACACATTTCAGAATAAGTATTTTAGGTACATCATAAACTCATCCCAAACATGTATGTTTGCACTCATGTATAAAAGTAAACATATCTTATTAAAAATAAATAAATAAATAAATGAAATAAAAGCAACAAAAATAATAATAAAAAAAAACATCTTGGAATAACTAGAAAATATATACGTATTCATTTTTCTTTGAGAGAGCAGCAAAGACTTGGAGAAAACTTTTTTTCAAAAACCAGTCTTCACAAATAAACAATGAATAGGTGTGCCTATCCCAATTTTAAATTCAGTGCATTGATACTAGATAGATACTGTAAAAAGGATTTGGGAATATTTACTTGATTAGTAATTGAAGATCACTTGAAAAAGATCTGCTCAGTTGCTAAAAGAAAAAAAGCCACATTCTTTGAACAAATATTCACGACAAGTGAAACTTGAGTCAGGTTACATATGAATGCAATTATGCTGTGAACTTTGCAAAGCCGATATCAAAGATAGGGTGTCCTTTTCGGGCAGGAGTGATCATTTCCAAGACTTGTAGAACAATATTTTAGATCCTAATCCAGTTTTATTTACACCTAATAAGAGATAGAGTACCTGCTGATATTAATACAAAGGAACAGTAAAAATAAATGTTTACCCTGCTAGTATTCCTATCTGTAAAGAGCAGTTTAAAACCATAAGAAGGTAAAGTTCCCATCCAGCTGAATTTAAAATAAATTGTAATACATGAGAAAATAACATAGTATTACATGGACAAGGCAAAAAGTATATTGGAAGGAGCCTAAGAAAGTAAAATAGTGGGAAAAACAGTGAAACCAGGCTTGCCACAGGACAGAATGGTACAGCCTTAAAGACAGGAGCAAGGAACCTGAATCTGATGTGGAAAAAAGGAATGTTGTCAAGAAACTGGGATAGGAATCTGTATTTTAGTATAGAAAGTAACACTAGCAACAAGACATAAATGGGAAAGTGAGTTGTAGGACTTTGGGAGAAGATGATTTCAGAAACACAAAAGCCATGAAGGAGAACTGAACTTCCTTTCCTTTTGATTAGAGAGAAGATACATTCTATACAGCTTATGAAAGAGCTGAAGTCAGCAGAATGGGAGAGGGATTATCATGAAGAGAAAAAAGAGACAAAATAATAAACACATATCAACATGATGGGTCTGAATCTTTCCTCCCCCAGCCAGGAAGTTCCCAAGCAATTTTTGTCTTGTTAATCCTGTTATTCATCACAGCGATGGATAAGAACATTTCCAGTCAGCTATTGCAAAGGTGGAATTTAAAGACAAACTGAGGATTCCTTTGAGCGGCAACAGTTGCTCAGTCTGTGAGCTCTTCAGTGGAAACCTTTGCATGCATGCCACTCTTTTGCAATATGGTACTTGCTTTGTTCTCATCAATACCTGCTCTTCCACGTAGAATAAGTTTATCAAAACCGAGAACTAAATATGACCTTTAACACCTGTTCTTCCTCTTTGCTTGGACTTGATTTGGGCTTCCTTTCTCAAGAATGGATTGCCCTTCTGAAAGACTGGAGAGGGGTACTATAGGCTTATTTGCTTATAGTTGTTGTTTATAGAACAACTTGGGCACTAGTTAATACAATAAACGTCTATTTCATTAGACTGTACATCTACCTGGATCAGGACTTCTTTGTTCTGAGAGCCACACAAACAGAGAACAAACAGGTGATCCCAGGAGCAAAGTAGTTATAATCTGAAGGCCTCTTGATAGATCAGTGTTTGTTTCAGCATTTCACTGACTACTGACCTGGGATCTAATGCTGAGTCTCAGTGTTTTGCTTTTCTTGATAAGAGACTGAAAGACGTGTTGTTCTTTGGGATGTAAGTTCCCTCTGACAGAGGCTGTGTCATTGGAAAACAGGTCCGTGATTTGCTACAGCTTAAAACAAACAAACAAAAAAAAAAAACAACAACCAAAAAAAACCCATGTCTTTTTGAATCATGAGCATTTGCCTCGGGCTTACATTTTCTGACTAATTTCTTCAGTGCAGGAAGGGAAAGGGTCTTTACCAGCCAAGGAGAAAGATCAGCCGTCTGTGGAGAAGGTCCGCTAGGATATCGTGTATGCTATCCATGGCCATAGGAATAAATGCTTTACTGCCAAACTTAAAACTCCCCTATTCTGTGTTTTTAATAGAACCATAGAATATCCTGAGCTGGTAGGGATTCATAGCAAAACATTTAAATATTGACAAATGTTGACTCTTGTCTACCCCTGAAAAGAACAAGTAGAAATGTCTAGAATGTATATGAATTTATATTAATTTCTCTTGATTCTTTTGAGATGAACATGGAATTCATCTCTGAAAACAGGTGCCGTTTTTCCGGTATTATTTCTTGTTATAATCTATTTGCCTTGACCTACCACATCCTCATAAACCTGTATTGAAATAAGCGTCTGTTTTAAATTCCCCTTGGATATGTTTGACAAAAAGGTTTATCAACAGATGGTACTAAAAGCTGTAGTTGAGCTGGAAAAGAAGAATATATCAAAGTTAAAATGCATCACTTCTTCCTTCAGTGCTGTGTAAAAAGGTTTACAAAAGGATTTGCAGGTTTTAGAATACTCATTCATTTGTAAAAAGTATTAAATCAATATGAATTCAATAATTTGTGCTTGCAAATGATTATAAAAAGAGAATGATTTCTTAACAAAAATATGTATGGAGCTGTATCAATTATATGCATAAATATATTTATGTTTCTAACTCATAATTTAAAATAATTTTTTGTTCTTTCTTGAATTGAGAAAGGAAAAAATTCTTAAGGTAAAAAACTCTCTGAGGTTTTAAAAGATTACACTACTTTCCAGATAAAAAGGAAGGAAAAAAAGGAGTCAGTTTCATCTCTAAATTACAGTTCTGTGCCTTTTAACAGCTGCATAAATTCAATTTATATTTGTAACTTACACTTGTTTACTCTATGTCAAAAATAAAATATTAACTACAGCTTTGGAAACATGCACTGAAGAAGTTAGCAAGCTATAATTAATTCAATTCATAATGGTATTCCCATCCATGATGATGTGTGTAGCCAATGTTTTATAATGTTATAATAGTAAGTAGAGTTTTTCATGCCATATGAGAGGTCCATAATCTTTTGCAGTCTTGGTCCATTGAAAATTGGCAAAAACAAGATATGAAGTTTTCTCTAAGAGAGCACTCTGACGTGTTTCACAATCCTTAGTGCTTAAAAACAACCCAGAAAAGCAGATCAAAAAACAGTGATTGAACAGCAAAGCAAATGCAGTTACAAAGCCAAGAAGGATTACACACGGGCTTTTACAACAGGCTCAGCACTGTTGTGAACTATACCTTAGACCCTGAGAACATGAAGGATGTGTATTCCTAAAATCATTTTTAAATTTAAGAGCACTTGGGTGCCAGTAGGAATGTTGTCAGGGAATGGTATGTTTCTTTAGTAGAAGGTGGCTGCCAAACAGGATCACTGAGTGCTTAATCACGCTTATATTAAAGCTGAGACACATGAACTGAAACAGTTATTATAGGGAATAATTAGAGAACAAATTAAAAGCATTAGAACTGCCAGGAAGATCAAAGCGAACCATTCCCCGTGAGAAGTGGACACGATGTTGCTCAGAACAGGTAGAAGCAAAGATTTGCAGTGAAGATTGCATTCTCTAACATAAAAAATTCTTAATAACAGTTAAGGTACATCTTATCAAAACTACAAACAAAGAGATAGAATCAGATAACAGGGAAAAATACCTGTTTGCAGAAAATACGAGGGCAGGTGCTCAACAACATCAAGAACAAGTGGTTCTGTCTTGCATAAAACCTGAAATTGTACAAAGCAAAAAAACAGGAAATCCCAGAAATATCCTTCAAACTCTAAATTAAAAAAAAAAAAAAAAAGTCAGAAAATTGCCAGAACTGTACAAAGAACACCAAGAAATTCATCAGTTCAGAGATCCAAGGTCTGAAGAGAGAAGTACCTGATGGTTTCCGCCCTTCAAGGAAGGTGGTTGCAAAACTGATATGAGGAGATCAGAAGACAAGAAATATCTGGACGAGCTGGTTGTCATTTATGCCAGAATAAAAAAATACTCGTTTTGAAGACAGTAATCGTCAATCTATTAAGATAATATCCCTCTCAGTTCTACTGAGAGGATAATGAAAATACAGTGGAAATATATCCAAATTGACAAAGAGGGTTTGTTTCTTGGTACTGTTTCTTGCTACTGTGCAGAATGGTGTGCATGCACCTATGAAAATCACATCTCTTTCCTTAATCCCTGAGAAGATGGATGAACAGCAGATGAGTCCACTGGCAGTACTGGGGAGAGAGATGACTTCAGAAGGTTAGAAGAGCCCTTGGATTTTGAGGAAACCTAACACATCCCACAAGAGGGACAGAACACTTTTCCCTTTTGAAAATGGCAAGCTCTCTGCCCTGCTTCATCGGGTTATATTGTGTGGCCATATTAGGTTATTTTTTAAAATAATGAGAAGTTGATGTAACAGCTGATGCTGGAATGGGAGAAGATGCTGAGTACCCTGATATGGAGCCATAAAAAGGTATAGCATCTGGTAACCCCGACCTGTGTCTTATCATGGGCTCAGGAAACAGAGACCAGTACACTGTGCTTGCACGTGTTACACCATTATAATAACTGGTACTGCTTAGAGTAAAAATTCAATCAATGTATATATATCAAAACAAATTATTTCAGGGAAACAATAACTGCAGTGGCACATATCATATCAGTACTATTGAGCTGAGCTAACAATAAATCAAATTGGCAGAATCAATTCCTCTGCTGGAAATGAAATCATTAAAATTCATATACAGAAGCACATGCCATATATAAGATTTCTTTTGGCAATTTCGGTCTATTTGGTTGTAGAACACTCACAATCTGGGATTTAAGGACTCTCTTCCTTTACTTATGCATAATGAGGGGTGTGAAGCAAAGCACTGTGCACGAGGTACATCTCATGGCACTTCCGGAAAAGTTTGCATTGCTAGTGTGTAGATCTTCTGGATTCAAAAGAGATTAATAATGCTTCAGTGTGTCATATCAGAAGATGTGATGGTGAAGTAGGCAAGAGTAGTCCTAGTATTAGCCTTGGACTGAGGATAAGTAAACAGGCACGTCTTTGAGTGCAGAGCATTCTCTGTCATTTCTACTTGTTAGTTTTCTGCACAGTGAAAGATACAGTGCAGACAGAGGTGGAAATTGCTAGAAGGTGGCAAAGAGGGATCATCTCACCACAGCACTCAGAGGACACGCACAAAGCTTCGCATTCATAGACTCGTTATCTATGGTAAGACTGGAGGGGAAAGGACATGAAGGAAGATAGGATCAAAATTAGATGAGTAGCAAGAAATTAATAATAATGAAGAAATTCTTGGACTGCTGAACAGCCTTTTCTGTGTGAAAAAATCTCTATCAGTCTCACTGCAGTGCTCATGAACTGCAGTGGCAGTTCTCACATTTCTCATAGGGACACACACTGAAAATTGATCATGCGGCATGATCCCAAATCCAAGCATAACTGTTAGATAATACCCTCCATGTCAACCTTGCTATCCTCTAAACTGGTCTTGTTTAGAACTACTCTCTTGTATTGTAAGAGGAAATGGAAGAAGAGGATATTTCAGGAGAAATACTCAGTGCTAATGAGGTCGTATCTGGAGCACTGTGTCCAATTCTGGGTGTCACACTACAAGAGAAACATAGAACTACTAGAGAGAGTCCAACAATGAGCCATGAAGATGATTTGGAACTGGTGTACTTCTCCTTTGAGGAGAGGTTGAGAGAACTGGGGCTGCTCAGCCTGGAGAAAGGAGGTTCAGGGGTATCTAATAAACGTACGTCAATATCTGAAGGAAGGATGCCAAGAGATGGAGCTGGGCTCTTTTCAGCGGTGACCAGTGCCAGAACAAGCAGCAGTGGGTACAAATTGGAACACAGAGGTCCCTTCTGAATATCAAGAACACTTCTGTGCTGTGCAAGTGATGGAGCACTGGCACAGGCTGCCCAGAGGCTGTGGGGGTGTCCTCCTTGGAGATCTCCAGAAGTTACCTGTCCATGGCCCTGGGCACCCTGCTTTGAGTGGTCCTGCTAGAGAGGGACTGGGCCAGAGGGACACAGGTGTCTCAGCCAGCCTGTGGTGCTGTGAGAATATGTATGCGTAGTCAAATATCTCGGGAACACAAGAGAGGATCATAGAACTTTTGTATGTATTTCTTTCCTGAAATCCTTCCTACAGAATCACTGATTTCTGAAGAACTGTGTCATACATTGATAGTAGTATTATAGTAAAATACTTTGCAGCTGTTGTAAACCAATGCTCTTCTTGAGAAAACAACATGTTTTTTCTTAATCTTTGTTCTCAAAACTACTGCAGTACCTAATGTTTACAAGGTGAGGGGTCTCTTAAAACCAACTAAAATGTGTTCATAGTTTAGTAGAGACTATTCCACTGTATCTGTAATCAGCAGAGAGGTGAATTGTCTCTTGGAAATATCTGTTTTTCTTCACTAACTGTAAAGGGAGCTGATTGAACTAGTCTTGATTAAATGCTTTATATTTAGGAAGCTAAAATTAAGCATTTTAAGCCATTTGACTACAAAAATAGCAGCAGCCACTGAAAAGCAGTGTGTTTTACAGTTCCTAAAATAAACTACTAATGGTAGAAGTTCTAAAACTGAATCAACAAATCTCCTTGAGTAAAAAACACTTAAACGTTAGATAAGAATCCACAGTCCATCTCTTAGTTTTCCTTGAAACAAAGCAATCTAAGAGGTGTTTTTCATTTCTTTACTATTAAAAATAAATAATAAAATAAAATAAAATAAAATAAAATAAAAGCAATAAAATGAAAAGATAAACTGGAGCAAATGAAGGAGACTTAGTATATTTTATGTTGCAAACAAGCAAAGACAAATTCAACACCAATAAAAATTCACAGGACTGTATTAAATCTGGATGTATTATGCCTAGCCTAGGATTATAACTACAAGAGAGACCTATGTTAGGGAGCTCTGGGTTGCAGGCTCTAGGAACTGCATACTGCTGCCTTGAATTTATATGCTGCAGCAATCCTGATGCAGAAGCTAGGTAGATGATCCAAGTCTGACTCCTGCAGCATTACTGGATGTCATCCACAGCTGCACTGTTTGCTCCCAGCTGAGTTTGGCCTAGCACACTTACTGCTTTCAATCTTCAGAGAAAAGTAAACTAAATGCATAGATCAGGAAAGAGATATAGTAAAATAAAAGTGAAAACATGCATCAGGAAAAGAACATTATCATTTCTCTTAGAGAAATGAGGGGCAGATGTGACTCTACCTGAGTAGGGGAATGAGGCTGGTAAAGCCTGCTGTTGAGGGCAAAATTAACTGTGAAAAGTCGAACCAGATACACAGAAAAACACATGCTAATTGTCTCTCATTCTTTCTCTTACTCCTTCCCCTCACATCCCCCATCTGGCTGCATATAGTGCTGGCTTCCCTCCAGGTGCAGCATAAGGCAGCAGGGATGTGGGACTCCTGAACCTGTCTGCACCTCCTGGCAAGTCCATGTCTGCTGAAACGGATTGGGCAAAATCCCCCAAATTTTAAAAGCTCAATGTGAGGACTGATATTGCTATTGCCTAGATGTCGTCTTCTCCATCATGAATGTCCCTGTCACACCCGAGCCGTCCTTTTTGTTGCTGGACAGTTGTCTGTGAGGAACGCTCTTGTCTCAGAAGAAATTCAGTTGGGTAATCAAAGAGTTTAAGCTGACGTCGGAAGAGCAGAAAAACTGAAATAGAAACCCTCAAAATATTTCTGTTTCTATGTAACTAAACTTTGGTAACAAAATAAAATAGGGGAGAAAATATGGAAAATATATACAAAAATGAATTACAGAAGAATGCATTAACATAAGTATTTCCAGAGGCAGAATAAATCCCTAGTGAACAAGCAGAAGAAAAAGAGACTGCATCCTTTAGCCATAATCTTCTGCATGTGTTCTTGGGACATGGCTTCCAGATGTGTCCACCTACCTGCACCTGAAGAACCCTTCTGCCCTCCTTGTTTAGCGTTACAGTCCCTAACTGACAGCTCTTAACTGAATCAAGTTCACTGACTCAAAGAAGGCTAAGCTGTGTGATGGAGGTTTCACAAGCATGTAGGTGGCTCAGTTGTCATCTCACTCCCTGGCTCTAGTTGGACCACTCTAGCTCAAGAAGAGAGTTAGACAGTGTACTCCAAGGGTTGCTCAGGAAAAGGATTTATACCTCAGTCTGACTACCAGCACTACCCCACAAGTCTCAAACAGCTTTACATGCCCTCCTGTCACAGGCTGGATCATACAACACCTGTTCTGAACTTCACTCACGCTATCAGGCCACAGCGTAGCCTTCACAACATTTTAGTAACCTTGGAATTAATAGATATGTTTAGAATAATATGCACACCTTACTATCACGGGGCCGCAGCTCAGGAGCTGGAGGAGGTGTGGGGCCATATGCTGTCCTTTGTGAGACACAGGCAAAGTGAGCCAGAAAATATTCAGAAAGAGTCTAGCTTGCATGGTGAGGGCATGAATATTCTACACCGTCTGATTCCAGTGGTGTGGATTGCTCCCTCTTTCACTCAGCAACATGAACATAGCCATGTTCAACAAGTGGTGCATTTTTCCAGCTTGAAAACTGTTACTGACTCTTGTGTATCCATAAGGTTTGAGAAGATGGTTTTTCTCAATCTTGCTGGCAGAGGGGAGAAGCACTGAGAAGGTTGTGTTGAAACTGCCAAGTAGCACAGCCCCGACTCATAAAAGTGGTTGAGAACTTGCTTTGGTCAGGTTCTGAAATCCTTTCTCTCTGGACTAATCTCTTATATGGGGATTGGACTCGATGATCTCTGGAGGTCCCTTCCAACCCCTACAATTCTGTGATTCTGTGATACCACTGGAATAGTTAAGAGCTCCCTAAGTTCAGGTCCCAAGGCTCAAAAATGTTAATTATTACTTGGAAATTTGGATATTTCACTTTCATCTCTGCTGAAATCAGTAGATATGAGCAATGATCACTGAAAAGTCAAGCTTGTTTGCTTCTGGTTGTATCTACACTTTTTTTAAATACACCAACCTCCTCCATCTCAAACTGCAGGAAATACAGGGAAATTGGTATTTGGCAATTTGTTATCTGCTCGGGAATAGGAATGCTTGAAAAATATGCTCTTCCCAGGAAAAAAAAAATCACCATTTTTTCTCTCTATTTTGTCTTAGTGGCAACAGAATGGTCTATAACTTGAATTGGAATATTTTTTTATCCTTAAGTGTTGCTCATTGTATGGTTAATTCTTGTGTCATGCACCATGATTAAATGGGGAATTCATTTCTTCTATTTGTATTACCCTGCAGTCCTAGCAGATGTCCGCTTACAGCTGTGGATCCCCTCTGCATTCCCTCTCCAAAAACAGCCCAAGCCTTTCTGTTTCTGTTACACTTCTTTCCAAACAGTGTGGCATCAAGAAACGTGCGTCAGTAGAAGCTTTGACAAAGATTTCACTATAGTCAGCTGTGAAAGCTGTTACTGTGAGACAAGTTAGTGACAGCTCTCTAGCAAGTGTGCCTGCAGGTTTGTTGGTGCCAAAAGTGCTGGGGAGTGAGAAGACTGGTGAAATGGATTCAGATATTCTGGTTATGCCTCACTTTGGTAATCAACAATTTCCTACAGCTTTTGAAATATTACTCATTTTGAGCATTTGAAAGTGATTTTGCAATTTGATCAGCAAACTGATATATTTCTGGAAAAGCAAAAGTACTGACAAAAATAATCAGAACAGGAATGTTCACTCATTTGGTTACTTCAAATGTCTTTTTGTACCAAAGTTCTCTCAAATCAATT
Organism: Tragopan temminckii; assembly: GCA_028571105.1. NCBI lineage: Eukaryota > Metazoa > Chordata > Aves > Galliformes > Phasianidae > Tragopan > Tragopan temminckii. The sequence goes on along the minus strand of JAOWBP010000001.1, from coordinate 114,646,559 downwards.
TTTTTGGGTATTTCCTTGAAAAGTGTTTTTTAAATGTCAGTCAAACACAAACAGTTTTTGCTCTCTCTGTATTTCTCCACTGAAAACAAGAAAAGTTTTCATAGTTTCCAGTAGCGGGGCTCAAGTATAATTATTTTACTGGCAGCAATATTAAAAAAAAAAAAAAGCATGTTTGTATCCACGTGTACATTGTGCTTCTTGTATAGGAAAAAAAAGCTAAAACAAAAAGGGGTGGAGATCTGCAATCTAAATATTCATTCATGCACATATTCTGATATTTGTTCTACTCATGTCAACCAGAATAATCTAGTACATCGATGAGAGGCTAGAGTTTGCTCTGTGCTATGCTGACTCTGTCTGCATGCAACTGAAGCCTCATATAAAAGGCTCAACGCTACTTTTAGCACCTGCTTCCGCCACTGAAATCAATGGACTGGTGTCTGCCCACATCAGGTCTGAATCTGGCCCTCACAATCAACTTTTATGAGGCTCTTGACAGTGCCTTTAAGTGATCTTATTGGTTAGAGGGCAAAAGTATGAGCACAAAAGCCTACAGTAGATACGTTCCAAGCCACATGTGCTCTGTTTACTGTACAGCATGAAATATGCAGTCTGGGATTGTACAATATAGATAATTCAAGCCATATGTAGATCAGTGAATGTAAAGCTCTGTGTATTTGATCTCAAAACCAATTAGAGCAGTTTGTTTGCTTTGATCTGAATGGAATGCTGCAGTATACACGTTATAAAACTTACTTCCAAAAGTTATTGGGCTAATAAACACTAATAATGTGAATGCTTTGTATTCCTGAGTTCCATAAAGAAAATTACACATAAGACTTGAAAACAGTTACTGAGAGTGTGACTTTTAAAATTAACCAAATTCTCACATTACCCTCTGGAGAAAGGGAGATGTGAGCACTCACAACACTGACATCTTTGGGGATGAGCTGCTTCCCCTTGAATTCCTCAATACACTGAGAAAGCCCAGTTTGTCGTTTTATTTGATTACTAATGCACTTTATGAGGAGCCTGAGTTCTGAGCATGTGCTGCTCCACAGGAATAAGGAACTTTGCTTTAAGGGTATTTAAAATGGGGACAAACAGAGGTAGCAGATAGCTTAATCAGAATGTCCTAGGAATCTGTACCTACATTGTTTGAAAGTCCAATTTTGGGGACTAGACCTTAAGACTGCCTCGCCCTGAAAAGGAGGGAGGCATTTTTGGTTCTGAAAGAGCAGTTCTGAGTCACTGAATCGTTTCAGAGAAACCACTGAGAAAAGCAACTCTCAGCTCCTTCTGAATCAAGGCATCGTTCAGAGCTGGTGCTGGTGATGCAGCAGCTCCAGTTCAGAGGAAAGATGAAAATCTGTCTCTGCACTTGGCCCTAGGAGAGAGCTCTCCAGATGAATGGGCTGGGTGGGCTGGAGAAGATGTAGCGGAGACACTATGGTGGCTTAATGGGTGCCATCAATCTCTCAATGTAGATAGATTCCTTCTTTAGTCCCACTTTCATTTTAAAAAGAGAAAAAAATGCCAACAAGTCAGCGTTCTTAGATGATCCCTTCTCTCATGTGTTTTGTTTTGTTTTTCCCCACTAGGAATGGCTTCTTTTTGAAAAACAAACAAACAAACAACCCACAACCCAACCCTAATGCACATAATTCGAGATGAAGCAGCTTGGAGAGCACAGATATAACTGAGATGCAGATCTCAGTGCTTAAAGTGCTGTCATAAAAATTATGACAGTTAAATGTGACTGCCTCCACAATTTTTGAAGGGGTGTTTCTGCATAGAGATTTACAAATCTGTGTGGTAGAAAGCACTCTTTGTATTTTTTCTAATAGCTGATTCATATAGTACTTACATACCTGTGATATCTGAATTATAAAAATGGTTCAGTGTATATGCTTGGCACCTACAAATTGTAATGGAGAAAATATGATTAATTGCACAGCAGAACTCTTTGACAATTTGCTGAACCTGTGTATCACTGACATAAATCTTTCCCCCAAGTGCCTTGACTGTCATTAACTTGAAAAATCATCCAAGCAAAAACCTTTATGAGTGAGTTCATGGAAATAGAGATATATTTTGTAGCTATAGTATACAGCAGACAGCTGGGAACAGGATAATACCTGCAGCAGGATAGCATGCTTTGCATATTTTTAAATAATACTCGATTTCTTAGAGCTGGTATTTGTCTGAGCCCTTGTACTGTACTCAGTATGGCTTGTTTATCTGGGCTGTGGGAACCTGCTCTATGGATTTTTTTTCCTGTCATTTGCAAGTACCCTCAAATAAAGCAGATGAATTCATTTCCTTCTGTGGCCCTAAAGGGGCCCGTGTTCTCTGCTGCTCCTCAGGAATTCAACATCCACAAGCCACATTCACTTAACTATACTTCCATCTGAATAGCAAATGCTAATTGGGTTTGTTTCTGGCGTTTTCCTCACTTAAGATCCTCTGTTACACAAAAGAATGGGAACCTTCAGCCTGACTGCTAAAATACACTGAAAAGTCTTAAAGGAGGTGTTCCTATACTATGCTCTAACGCTGCATAAGCTGGAATACAGCTTGTTTTCTAAAAAATGGCTAGTTCATTAATGGATACTTTAGTATTGAAACCCATACTTTATATTTTGCCAGACTTGTCTGGACCAAACCTGACTGAAATCAGAAGGATGTTTGACATCAATAGTCTTTGCATGAAAATGGAATAGGACAAATGAGCTAAATTGTATTAATAATTCAGGTGAGAAGTAATCTAGCTATAGGTACTGTGTGTGTGTACCATGCAGGGACTCATAATAGGGTCTATTTATTGCATTTCTCCATTTTTTATGTTCATGTGCAAGGACAGTTTTTTACTAGAACCATCTAAATTCTCATTCAGTTTTGCTTTCACTTGTCCTTCCAAACCACCTTATCCAACAATGGAAAATAATTTCTATAAGAAATGATTTACTGTGATGTACAAGAGAAATCATCATACTTTTGAGATGACGGCACAGTTAGATAGAGCTGACTTGGATCCTAACAACTAACAGGAGGTTGGGACAGGACAACAATCTTAAGTTATGGTCTGGTTTCCTCTCCATTGAAGGATAATTTTCTTCCCACCTGGCTCATATCATGAGCTTTTGTGCCTGTGAACTGTCTCTCAGCTTTGAGGCACCTTCTCCAAATAACTAGTAGACATCAAAAGGACATTTTGTGTGCAGCTCATTTGTCCAGAAGTATACATCAGTAGTTGTTGAGAGGAACCGTTTACTAGAGATGCCCATATATTTCCCTGCATTTAGAACTGTAGAATCATTAAGGTTGGAAAAGACCTCTAAGATCATCTAGTTCAACCATCTAAGTACCACCCATATTATCCATTAAACCATGCCCCTAATTACTACCTTTGCTTTTTCCTTAAACACCTCCAGGGACGATGACTCCACCACCTCTCTGGGCAGGCCCATTCCAATGTCTCATCACTCTTTCTGAGAAGAAATTCTTCCTAATATCCAACCTGAACCTCCGTAGCACAGCTTGAGGCCATTCTCTCTCATCCTATTGCTGTTACCTGGGAGAAGACACTGATTCCCACCTCACTACCACCTCCAGGTCACTGTAGAGAGTCATAAGGTCTCACCCGAGCCTCCTCTTCTCCAGTCTAAGCAATCACAATTACCTCAGCTGCTCCTCAAAAGACTTTTGTTCCAGACCCTTGCATACAAGAAGAGCCTACACTGTTTATCTTAGTTACAGATGTTAGCATCGCAGATGTCTGAAGTTCACCACTCTATGCAACCATTAGCAGAGGTAATAAAGCACAAGCCTGATTTACTGAAGAGAGAAGCTGAGATTTCTTCCTTTCCTCTAACATGCTAACTATCAATACTGATAAGCCATATACTCCTCTGTCCACGTCTCAGACTGTCACATCTGGGCTGTACAAGCAGAGCAGTAGGTAATAAATGAAATTATTTTTTTCCCCATCCATGCTTATTCCAGAAGCATAAGTTTGTTGAGGAAACCAAATTCCAGGCAGATTCAAGTCTTCCTATTCCTATGGAGACGTTTGTTTTACCCTTAACTACTCATCCCCCTCCTTTGCCTGTCTGAGTATCTTCTCCTTTTGCTGCTGAGATTGGGAACGAGATGTGCAGCACAGTAGTTGCTGCTGTGCATGGTAGCTGTCAGCAGCATCATCAGTAACCACTGCCTCTTTTCATATTCCCAACACAATTAGTAGCAAAAAGCCTCACTTTTCAAGGGCTTCATATGGCTCTTCATCCTAGTGACAGAAAGCAAACCCAAGCTTTCCTTCCAGCATACAGATACATTGGAGCTGGGTGTTTGTATATGAGAAAATGGTGTAGACTGGAAAATGAAGTTATGTCCTTGAGGATAGCCCATGTGCACTCCAGCTGTTCATTTGCAAGAACACCTTAACATGTGCACATGTGTGCAGAGATGTAAACCTAATAAATACTAAAGCATATGCTTAACTTTAGATATAGCAGTAGTTGTATATCTGTGTATGTATATACACAGATATACGTCTGTGTTTCTGTGTATATCTATCAATAGATATATATATTTGTCACTGTACATCTGACTCTAAACATGCCACGGTCTTATGTCTCTAAATCATGTGGCTGGGTGACCAAGAAGAGAAAGAATTGAGAACTGCTATTTGATTTGTATACATACGTATCCAAGTGCAAAGTCTTGCACCTGGTCATGGCAACAGCTACTATCAGTACAAGCTGGGAGATGCAAGGATAGAGCACAGTTCTGATGAAAAGAACTTGAGGATACTAGTGTATGGCAAACTGGACACGAGCCAGCAATGTGCCCTCACATCCCAGAAAGCCGTCTGTATCCTGGGCTGCATCAAAAGAAGTGTGACCAGCAGGGAGGGAGGTGATCCTGCCCCTCTGCTCTGCATTGATGAAACCTCACCTGGAGTACTGCATCCAGATTTTACAGGAGAGACCTGTTGGAGTGTGACCAGAGGAGGGCCACAAAAATGATCCAAAGGAGTGGAACACCTCTCCCGTGAGGACAGGCTGAAGAGCTAGGGCTGTTCAGCCTGGAGAAGAGAGGGCTCCAGGAAGACCTGAGAGTGACCTTTCAGTGCCCAAAGGGGAGCTATAAGAAGGAAGAGGACAGACTCTTTATCTACATCTGTGGTGATAGGACAAGGCAAAATGGTTTCTAATTAAAGAGGGGGAGATTAAATTGGACATAAGGAAAAAACTTTTTACAATAAGGATGGTGAGGCACTGGAACAGGTTGCCCAGAGATGTGGTGGATTCCCTGTCCCTGGAGATCTTCCACATTAGATTGAATTCTATTATTTTATTTTGTGTTGGTTTGGGGATTCTAAAGCTCATAGGAAATATTTTGATTGTGGTGTCTGCTTTTGCAACTTCATTTCAAGAAACAAAACCAAAGAGTCCCTGTAGTCCTTCGATTGCTTAGAGAGGAATACATGCTGTCAAGAAGCTTTCTTAGAGATGCACATGTATGTGTGTGTGTATGTTTGTTATGTAAAAAACGCAGGAGATAGTGGTCATGTGGGGATGCTCCATGTTTAGAGATTAAGCAGGGGGTTGTTTTCACAAATTTCAGGGCCTACGTGGTACAGTTAAGAAAAGTCAAGCATAAGTCATAATGTGAATGATTATGGTTGGTGGTGGAAGAGGTAGTCCAAAGATGGTATGGATGCCCCACATCCTTAGGAGATTTGAGGTCAGGTTTGATGGGGCTTTAAGTAATGTGACCTAATGAGGGATGTCTGTGCTTCTGGCTAAGGGTTGGACTAGATGCCTTTTAGATTTCCATTCGAGCCCTGTGATTCTGTGATTCTAAGATTCTAAGATTCTGTGATTCTGTGACTCTATGATTATTGATAAAATATTGCTGTCGTACTATTGGGCTCATCCAAGGGTAAACACAGTAACCTGACAGTGCTGGCTTTTTTACTAGCAGCTAAGTTTTAGAGAAAAACAAGAAAAGAAAAAATATATATACGAGTGACTGATGGAAATGCCCACATACAATATAGTATCTGTAGCATCTTTCTTTGGATTTAGAGGTCAAGGAACACAGTCTAGAATATGCAAAAAGATCTATTAAAAGCATTGGCTTTGGAAAGCACCAGGAATTCAAGCAGACAGATTTGGAGCAGCTCTGTTCAGGTGATGAAGAAAATTTCTGATTGTAGAAACAGGAATTCTTTAAGAGAAGTAGCTAAGTATCTAGAGAGATGAGGCTTTTAATGGGATGATAAAAGAAGATGACAAAGAAAATGCTTGAGTTTTTCTTTCCATTATGAAAAAGTACTCTTTAGAATCACTTCTCAGGCAGTCACTAAAATGAATGTTCATATAGACAAATATATGCATATATACACACATATAAAGTTCTTGTTTGAATAGAATATATTGGCACTTTAAGGAGTGACTAATATAGAAACTATTTACTGTATTGAAGTCCTTAAAGACTTCAGGAAAGCAAATGCCTGTACAAGGTAGATGGATTAGAAAGCAGAAAGCAGCCTTGTTCTTTTGATCTAAGCTTTAATTTACTGACAGAAAAGCCTGTGGTTATGAAATAACGTGGTTTGTTTCAGTATAGTCGATGCACAAGGTAAGTACACATTTAACCCAGAGAACTAGAAATGGGTAGTGCTGTTGGTGTTTGCATGTAAAAAGACAGAAGAAGAAGGGAGCTAGATCTCACACTGTACAGATCAACGAGTGACTTAGCATGCAGTTGTCATTACTACGTGGGACAGGAAACATGCTTGAAGCAGAGACTTCTCTTGTCTTTAAAATCCGCCTGTGTGTACGGTCAGCATGAATGTGAATTTATCAGTCGGAGGTCATGCCTGACGCCAGCAGGGCCTGAAGGCATCGTGTGCCTATTTAGACTTTGTCAGTAGTCTATAAAAAGTTCAAACACTTCCAACGCATCCTACTGTACACCAGGTACAAAGGGCCTAATGCCCCTGGTAAATTATTAATCTTCATCTTTCATAAACAAAAATGTTCCGTATTTCTAGTAAACAGATCTGTAAAACTCAGAGGTAGTACAGTCAAAAGGCTTATGAACCCTCTGAACTTTGTCATCCTGGGTGTGGTATTTCCTCTCTCTGTCCAATGTGCTCATGTGCAAACTGGAGGTAATAATACTCAACATAATTAGTTAATGCTTCCACATTGTTTTGAGCTTAGTAATCTGTGTAGGTGCTTATCCGTTAGCAATATGTTGCAATTAAATAGCCCTTAGTATGCAAAAGGTTTTTCTGTTTACTACACATTTGATATCTGGAGAACAAAACATGGCCCCTAGAATGTATCAGGTTTCATTTCCAGGGAGCAATCTTGGAATCAGAGCAAAAAGCATTGAATTATTTGAAACAACTAGATCTGATGGTGGAATTACAGTTAAGATAATTCCTTGAAACTTGGCTGGTCACTTACTCTTTTTTTTCTTCTTCCCAATCTTCCAGAGTTTTAATTGCTTAAATAAAAACTGTCTTGCCCCTGGCACCCCTCCATTCTCTGTGAGGCTGCTCATCTCCATATCCCATTACCTTTTTTCCTTTCTTCATTCCATCTTTTATCTTCCCTCTATTTTTCTTTTCTTTTCTTTTTTCTTTTCTTTTCTTTTCTTTTCTTTTCTTTTCTTTTCTTTTCTTTTCTTTTCTTTT
>JAOWBP010000001.1:114607380-114628077 GCA_028571105.1 Tragopan temminckii | reverse complement strand
CTTCCAGTTGTCTGGAGATGGCATCCAGCACAAGCTGCTCCATCACCTTTCCAGGGACAGAGTTGAGGCTGACTGGCTGTAATTGCCTGGATCTTCCTTCTTGCCCTTTTTGAAGACCGGAGTGACACTGGCTATCCTCCGGTCCTCAAGCATCTCCCCCATTCTCCAAGACCTCTCAAAGATGAGAGAGAGTGGTTCAGCAATCACCTCTGCCAGGGATGGGAAATTGTGAGTTGGAATTTCTGGATATTACCATAATATAAATAACAAGAACCTCATGAAGCTTACCCATCTGTACTTGAAAGCATGCCAAGAGCTACCAGTTGTTATTTTTTTTTTCCTGTCAGAATTCCTTTGACTTCACAGGAAGTACCCCAAGAGATTTGCCATTCGGCACAGTTCAACTTCTCTGATTTCCTAATCTGTATTTCAGTCTTTTGCACATCTTCACTCACCTTTTCTGGTACCCAGACTTTGAGTGAATGGGTATTGCTCACTAAAATGTTATATAACATAGACCCAAAGACATGACAGAAGGAGAAGGAATACAACAAAAAAGTAATCTAAATTAAAGAATGATAAACAGATTAACAGGACACCTTAGTGTGAAACAGAAGATGTTTTTTTACAAGTAGGTAGGAAATTGCAGATAAAAAGATATTAAAGCATCTTTTGAAACTCTGGTAAGCTTACAGTCTCCTTAAATTAGAAATCACAGAGGAAAAACAGTGTCTTAATTTCCTGGCTCTTCTTATTTTTTTCCTTAAACCAACTCAAATCAGTCAGATCAGGCTTCATGCTTTAAAAATAAAAACAAAGCTGAAAAAAAAAAAAAAAACCCAAACCATAACACTTCCCCTCTGTTACACAACTTAATATTAAATTCAAATATGAAATCATCATTTTTATACGCTGTTCTTCACTGTAGAAGATGGTTAGCTTGAAAAGCCTCACTGAAAGTTTGCCTGACCCTTCCCTTACATATTTATGTGTGCACTTATTATATAGTTAAAGGCATAAACAAGGATGTGCTGTGTGTGCAAGTTTCTGGAATCTCTTGTTTTCCCTTCCATAGTGCACAAACAAGTCATTTAGGTGAACAAAGTCTGAAAGTGAATCATAAACTTGTGTTGTTGTTGTTTTTCTAAAAGAGTTTTCGTTGGTGGCTTTGAGAACAGAGATACCCTGTGTCAGGCCAAAGCACTGGATTAGCACCTAGAATTCAATGGTATTGCAGAGCTAATTTTTGTGGACAGGCTGACAAAATATTCTAGTAGTTCTGTGCCAAGGATAATGACATTATGGCTTGGAGTATAGCTGAAAGCAACATTAGACTTTGGTTTGAGGGGCACATGTAAACAACTCTGTTTATCACTCTGTTAAGAAATTTGATATAAGCAAACACCTAGCTGTACCTAAAAGCCATACCAATGAAACCTCGGGTAGACTGGTGGTTTGACTTAACAGAAATGCACTATTATGTTTCAAAAAAGCATTTCTTCCTAAGGAAAAAAAATCTGAATCAACACAGACGAATACCTCAAGCACTCCGTTCTTTTCAGAGACAGTGCTTCAGCATCTTGAGCTTTGGCACTCACTCCTGTATGTTTGTATCTGTATTACCCCTCAGCTCATGGGCCTGGGTGTGTTGTGAGCAAGACCCAAGGAAAGAAAAGCCAGGCATATGAGTCAGGCAGGCACTGCGGCATGCCCCACCTGGGAAGTCTAGACACAGCCCATGTGCCTAACAGTGCTAAGATGAAACTAGCAGATAAAACCAGCCCAGTAATCAGAACTGCTTTCATTTGGATTTAAACTTTGAATTGATGTTTAAAACACATCTTTCAAATTAGAGTTCTTGATGGGTTTGTTGAGTCACAGAGGCCTAAAATGTATTCACCTTTCTGCCACAGATACTCTACACGGCCTTGGACAAATAGCTTAATCTCCCATCTTTATGTACAAATAACAGATGTTAAGCCTTCTTCCTGCCCAACACTTTTGTAAAATGAAAACAAATAGGGAATGAAAGAAGGATGGCAACTTAGAACAGATATAGAAGAAAGGAAGGTTAAGCAGGGAAACAAAAGGATGAGACAAAGCATGCGTGAGAAATAAGTGTACAAGGATGAAAGCATAGAGCCTGAAGAAGTGGACAGGCAAAGAGCTTTCATAGGTGGCTAGTACATACTAAGAAGATGTGGTCCTGCGAGTCATTTGAGAAGGAAAGTGACAGATGCACTAGTTAAGATCTGCTTGGAATAAACTGAATGTGTGTACAGGGGAATGTGGGTGGGGGAATATAGCCAGTGCTGCCAGAAAAAAAAAAAAAAACAAAAAAACAAAAAAACAAAAAACAAAAAACAAAAAACACCAACTCTCAAGTGATCAAAGAGTTTCCACTTCCTCGGAGCACAACGAGCCTTTGATCTGTGACTCTTTCTGTAGGTAACTACTGGGTTGGAGAACTGAGGGGTTAAAAATGAATAAAGTGGCAGAACAGCAAAGAACTGTCCTATAGCTTCTGTGTTTTCAGACTAGTCCTGAAGACCTAGATACAAATCTCCTATGTAAATCAATAGCAAAAGGAGGACTTTTGCCAAGGTAACTCAGAGACAAAAAAGCAGTTGAGACTGAATTTGTGTAGATGTAATGCCTAAGTAGCTTCTGATATTCAAAACTCCGGTTTTGAAAATAAGTGTTACTAATTCTGTAAGTTAAAAATCAATGAGTCATTCTTGTAAAAGTAATAGGGAGGATTAAATACTTTAAGATTTAAACAAACAAATGCCTTATTCTCTGCATTTCTGTCAGATTCTGTAAGCCCTGAGAAGTAACATAGCTTCAATTTCACAGTTTCTCTGTAACTATGATTTCCAGGAGTTTTCTTTTTTAATTGAAAGGTGAGATTCTCATGCATTCCTATAATTCTCAATTCCGGCAGCTGGGACTTTAGAAAAAACATGTATTGTGAACCTTTCAATTGTATGTCCTGGGAGGAGTTAGCCTCTCTGGAAAATTGTACTCAAAATTCATTGCTCTTCTGAGTGGCCTAGCCTAGATTCCTTACACATCACAAATACTGTGATGAAGCTATGTCCTTAAAAAAAAAATAAAATAAAAAAATAAAAACAAACCACCAAGATAAAGCTTTCCTGTGGATTCTTAAACTTGCTTGTTTATGGAAATAAAAATCCCATAAGAGTCATCAGAAGAGTTAATATAACACTGTATTATTCGGTCATGTAAGAATTTTATTCGAATAATTAATGCATGGATTATTACCCGTATTTAGCACAAGAATAATTTTATCTTTGTAAGTGGCCTGAAAATTGAAATATTACACCTCTTTATAAGACTTACAGGACTACATCTCTAGAGCACCTGGACCATAATTCCATTGTACAAATATGATAACAATAAAATTCGGAATTGTTGGGAAGAAACCAGTCTCTGTTGGCTCATGAATACTTGAAGTCAGATAGAAATCAACATGCATTTAAATAAATGTCACTGTCATATGTCTCAAAACTCTCTTTGCTAGAATGACCTATTCACTCACAATCCAGAAGCCAGCTTCCACTTTCAAACAAGCATTTCCTTGCCTCCGACTTCATTAATGGGGATGTCTACAATAGCAGAAAAACATTTGATGCCATTTGTTCTGAAAGTCAACGACAGACTAAGGGTAGGCACAGCCTTGGTCCCAAGGCAATCTAAAACTGAAACAAGGAAGTGATTTTAGATCCCGGGTTACATGAGATAGTATTCATGGGGGACCATAGGCCCCTTAATTCCTTTATCTTGGGAAATGTACATTTGGGATTGTACAGAGATGAATGTTTGAGATATCTGAAAACTTCTACTACATCTACTATTCCAGAAGGACCTAGATAGGCTCGAGCAATGCACCTGGGTGAACCTTATGAGGTTCAACAAATCCAAATGCAAGGTCTTGAACCTGGATTGAGGCAACGCCCACTACCAATACAAGCTGGGGGATGAAAGGATTGAGTGCAGCCCTGCTGAAAGGCACTTGGGGGTATTGGTGGATGGCAAGCTGGATATGAGCCAACAATGTGCCTTCGCAGTCCCGAAAGCCAACTGTATCCTGGGCTGCATCAAAACCAGCGTGGGCAGCAGGTTGAGGGAGGTGATCCTGTCCCTCTATTCCACACTGATGAAGCTTTACCTGAAGAATTGGTCCAGATTTTGAGTCCTCAGTACAGGAGAGATACAGATCTTTTGGAGCTTGTCCAGAGGAGGGCCACAAAAATGACCCCAGGGATGGAACCTCTCCTATGAGTACAGGCTGAGAGGGCTGGGGCTGTTCATCTTGGAGAAGACCGCGAGGTGATAGCAGCCTTTATATAAAGGGGATCTACAGTAAGGAAGGGTACAGACTATTCAGCAGAGTCTGTTCTGATAGAACAAGGGAAATGTATTCAACTTTAAATAGAGTAGATTTAGATTAGATATAAGGAAGAAGTCTTTTACAGTGAGGGTGAAGAGGCACTGGAACAGCTTGCCCAGTGATGTGGCAGATGCCCTTCTTGAGGGAGACCCTCAAGGTGAAGCTGCATCAGGCCCTGGGCAACCTGATCGAGCTGTGGATGTCCCTGGGAACAGAGGAAGCCTCCAATTGGATTGAGACTCTCTGGAGATTATTTGTATACAAATTTAAGAGCCAGATATAGGAGTTCTACCATAGCTATGTGATAGCAATAGAAATATTGTCTTTTTGAGAAAATGTGCAAGAAACTTTATTTCTGTCATAGTATCCTTAGCCTTCACAGAAATATGGCAAGTCCTGCTCTGACCATTATCAATACTGTCCCTTAGCAATTTTGAATTTGTTTGTCCAAGCCTCACTTAAGGTTACAGATGATCTGTGTTTGCTTCTGCCCATAAATCATCAAATTTGATGGATATTTATTATTTAGTATCCAGGTTCTAGAAGTGCCACAGAAATAACTGTAGATTCTGACCCTTCCTACCTGACTATAATCTAATTATGACATAAATAAAAGGTGTGGGCAAGAAAAAAATCAGAAATGGAATGAAGAGAGAAAAAAGACAGAAGTGACAGTGGGTCACTCAACTGGACTCAATGGGGGGCACACACTCCTCTAGAGACTAGTATTAATTTTACATCAATACTGCCCGCACATCTTTTCTTGGTGATAAACTGCAATTGATAGTTCATCTTTTCACATGGTCAGTCTTTGTTATTATGACTGTGCATTTTGCTTCCTTTTGATTTCCTTAAAAAGGTTGCTCATGAAAGACAGCATATCAACTGCAAATCAAAACTTGCAGCTGTTTTTTTCTAATATTCCTTCCACACATGAACAGTAAGTTTGAAGTAATTGTACCTACAGAATGGTGCTAGAACTAAAAAAATACTTCTTTTAATATCAAAATGAAACTCCTCAGAATCTTCTGAGTAAAATTTTGAGGGTTTTGTTTTTTCCTTAAAACTTGCCACCTGAATTAAAAAAGAATGCTCACGGACAAATACTTTATGTTTTCTGCGTGTCTGAAGGGAACTCAGCAAGATAAGTTTGATTGACATTCAAGCCTAAGATGGATGCTCACTTTAAGCAATCTCCTTCCTCTTGGATGTACCTCTAGGGCATGAGACAGGTGGTGTCTCCACGATATACTTACCAAATTAAACTCCATTCAAAGACAGGTTAGAAGAAGCACATTCATTGGACTCTTTATCTGGCAAGTTTCTTAAATCACTAGTTACATTCTCCAAACCAGGAGATGGCATTAAACCCTCCAGTAATGCTATCAGAAGCTACGTGTTGCTCCCAGTTAATCAGCTGTGACAACCAGACATAGATTTAAAACATGAACTTAGTACTGTTTTTGAAGTATTTTAAGCATTTCTTGACACAAATGTCTGCTGTAGAGATATTGGCCGTAGAAATACTGCCATATGTTCTTATTACCCCAATTTTGTTTGCTTCCCTGTGAATTCCTTGTGGATTAGCTTTCACTCTCTGACCTTAAATGGCATTTCAATTAAATCAGGTTTTTTTGTTAGAAAGATTTGTCCTTTAATTTTTGCTTCCCATCCTATCTTGTACTTCTCTTTTGCTTTTGTATAGTTCAGTTGATCTCTTAAATATCCTTATTTCAACACCTTGAGGCAAGAGCTTCCTTTTCCAAAGTTATTACTCTCTCACTAGACCACCATTAAAGATTTAACATCCATCTGTCACTTCCAGTCTGTAGTGGATGTGCTGAGGCTCTGTCAACAAAGTGGAAAACATGTTAAAAGAGACTTTCAGAACCACAACTCTACAATCCTTATTATCAGAGCCAAATCTGAAGTCACACACACAGCTTCATCAGTTGCTGTATTTGATTCTTTTGCACTTCCTGCAAAAGTAATACCACTGCTGCAATGCCTTGAACTCCAGAGGCTAAGCCCTTTTTGTGGGTTCAATGGCTGTTGACTTTGTAAATCATGTATTTTTTAGCAGAAATAATCAATTCTCCTTTTTTAAAAAAGCAAAAATATTTCTGTAAACTGGCAGTAATATGGCATATACGTGGCATTAACAGATCTGGAATTAAGGAATTAATCTAAACTGATTTGTGTACAAACTGAAAATAAATTCATCCTATAAAAAAGTACATTGATTTAAAATAGCAAATTTATTTCCCTACGTTTGTGTACACCGTACACTCATTTATAAATTCCTGCTCTGATTTGAACTTAAGAAAAAAGTATATTTATTGAATATTTAGGAAAAGCAGTTACAAAAATGTTTAACTGAAGCACGACACTTAAAATGCTTTGTAATACTTGGTGTTCAAGTTTAAGACTTGGGATTTTTTTCTTCCTGTTTTCCATGCTCAAAGACAAATTAATGAAGATATCTGATTATCAATGAGTGATTTCTCGAAGTTTAACTCTACATTAAATGTAATGACATAAGGCCAGCATCATGTCTGAATAGCAGCCATGCATTACAGAGGAAATAATTCCAGTAAAGTAAGTGGGCTTTGTCTCACTGTCCATTTCACTGAATTTATTTCTAGCATCATTAGTAACAGCCAATCCAGAATCTTCAACCGAACAAGACTGAAGGATAGTGAATTGGGTCTGTTTGGGATGGACTTGGTCTGCAAGGTAACCATTGCTGCAAGATTGGCTGGGCATCTTCTTACTTGTGGGAGACAGTGAGTGATTGTTTTTGTTATAGTATTTGATGCTGAGCTTTTGGAGAGGATCCAGAAGGGGGCCATGAAGATGATCAGGGGGCTGGAGCACCTTTCCTATGAAGATAGCTTTGAGGGAACTGGACTTGTTCAGTCTGGAGAAGAAAAGGAGAGAAGAGACTGTGGGGAGACTTCTTTATGGCCTTCAAGTATTTAAAGGAAGATGTAAACATGATGGAAATCAACTTTTTGCAGTAAGCAGATAGTGATAGGACATGGGGGAATGTCCTAAAACTAAAGGAGAGATTTAGATTAGATGTCAGGGGGAGTTTTTCACTGAGAGGGTGGTGATGTTCTGGCAAAGGCTGCCCAGAGCAGTTGTGGATGCCGCATCCCTGGAGATGTTCAAAGCCAGCTTGGATGGGGCCCTGGACAACCTTATCTAGTACTGACTCTGGCAGCTCTGACTCTGGCAGGGAGGCTGGAACTTGGTGATCCTTGAGGCCCCTTCCAACACAAGCCATTCTATGATTTTATGATTGTTCATATTTTTCCTCTGTCTTTTCTTCACATATTAAACTGTTTTGAGTGAAGGAGCAGCTTCTGGGCTTTGCAAAAGGCCCATTACACAGGGTTTAAGAATAAACTTGATCCTGTATAGAGAGAAATCTCCTACTGATTTCTACGGCAATACTGTGTATGCTGAGTTCAGAACGTAGTGCATCCATATATGAGGAGTGATCTCACAAGAAATCATCATGTGGAGTCCAATCATACCATGCATATGTTGCAGCATCTGTCACAGTGCATAAGCTTGAGTATTAGCTGACCTCTTAAGACAATTCTGAGAAGATAGCCAGGCTAATTGTGCTATAGAAAAGGTATAACTTGAGTTGACTTTTCATCCTTTCCCTTGCTGAAGCAGTAGCCTTTCATGACTTGGTGAATCTACTTATTTACAAAATAAAGAGCTGTGAGGGAAACGGTATTGCATTTCCAAAGGTGCTG
Organism: Tragopan temminckii; assembly: GCA_028571105.1. Taxonomy (NCBI): domain Eukaryota; kingdom Metazoa; phylum Chordata; class Aves; order Galliformes; family Phasianidae; genus Tragopan; species Tragopan temminckii. The sequence continues at coordinate 114,619,890 of JAOWBP010000001.1, read as the reverse complement.
CACCAGACCAGCTGAAATCATTGTGCTTAAGGGGAAACTGTGGATTGTGCTCACCTTGATAGATGATGCTTCCACTTCTAATGTTAAGTGTAAACTTTAGTCCTGCACTTCTGTCACCATCCATTTACTATAGAGTTGTTTCTAAGCTTGATGCCTCAGTAGCAAACCAGTACACAATCCGTAGGAGAGAGAGTGGTTAGAAAATTACTGTCTTCATGTCTTCAGGCTGACATAGACTGTGATTTTTATGCAAATGTTGCTGCTAGCTAGAGAGAGGTCACTGCTGCTCTTAAGACTTATTTAGATACTGTGGATACCATGTGAGAAGTAATAGAAAAATAAGGCAGGAATGCAGATGTCATGGACAGGACAAGTGAAAGTTAGGTCTAGAAGAAAGACATTTTAAAAGTTCCTAAATGGTACTTCCTTGGGCCTGCTTCTCAACTATTCTTGTGTGGTATTCTCCTGCACACAACAGGAGAGCACATCACCAGTTCTTTTTGTTTAAATATAGAAAAGAGAAACATGAAAATGTCTTTTACTGCTACTTAAAGCATAAAGCATATCTACTGGCAACAAAGACACCCATCTCACTTTTGAGTACAAGAGAGAAAGCAATATATCACATCAATCAATAAAAACAAATCCTCTGTAACCTTCAATAGATGACAAATAACAGTAATCCTTACTCGATAGACCTGTTGTGAAATATCATCCATTAGTCTTCAAAAAGTATGTTGAGATACTCAAATTTAAAGATACTACATGCTATGTGGGCACAACATCACCAGTTTGAGTGCAGCAGAAAAATGACCAACACAACTGACATCCCACATGTCTGCAAGCACTGATTATGTGTTGGTCTGATTTTCATTTATACTCATATAGTTTGTATTAGTTTATATTTGTGTTAATCAGATTATTTACATGGAGTCACAGAAGTTACAGTGCCCTGATATACGTGAGATTAACATAAATTAAGTGCAAAGCATTTCTCCACGTTTTAGATTTATAATACCTATTTCAAGAAGTTATAAATCTATAGTGAGATTTTCTATAGGACATTCACAAATTTAATACAGATGCAGGTCTGATCCTTCAATAATAAGATACCAACTGGTATAAACTGAGGACATGGCATGAAAAGAAATGGGGCACAGAGTATAATGAGATTGTACATTGTTATATGGATAGAAACTGTGCTGAAATATCATGACTATAGTTCATTCTGTTGAGAAGAAAAACTTGATCTAAAAGAAAATTAATCTACTGGAATCATTGCAATCTGTTTGCAGAAAACCCTTCCCCCACCCAAGCACTTTTGGTCTGATCAGGAGAAAAAGAGAAAATAGAGCTAGGAAGTGTCAGAAACAATTTCCAATGCTTTAAACGTATTAGAAAGAAATATGTATGTTCTTCCAGTTGACAGCAAAAGTTGAATATACAATTAGCCAAATGAAAATCACATATAATACTTTAAAATTACATTATTTTTTTTTAAATTATTATTATTATTTTTAATAGAGTGACCCTGAGCTTGAATTTGTACTGTTTAAGCCTGACTTGGAAAGATGAAACATCAATCCTTAGAACTGATGGGGGTTCTGCACACAATGCTCACTCATAGAATTAAGCATCACCTACTGTGGTTGACCTATGCATTTTATTTTCACAGTCAGTTATTAAATACCTGGTAAAATACTTTGGTTTCATTGAGTAGATGTTCTTCTCTGAAGAAATTAGTACAGAGCTGGGAAATATTAAGTTTCTTTATTGAAAGTACAAATAATGAATGAACGGTAAGAACACCTAGAAATGAACACGTGACAACAGATCTGCCATATCCTTATGTTTTGAAAGACAAAATAGGTGTTGGTAATACATTTTACATTGTTTCCATGTTTTTCTTCAGATACAAGTTTCAATGTTGTTTTGTTGTTTTTTGTTTTTTGTTTTGTTTTGTTTTGTTTTGTTTTTTCCCAATGTAAAATTGAAAGGAGATCTATAGGAACTTTTGGATTTCAGTGATTTTTTAAGTAAACAAACAATGCAATTATTTGGTCCGTGCTTCATGCTTCATGCTTTACTATGTAGGAATTTGTGCTCAAAATAGAAAGATTTCTCCACAGAGGAGAAAAAATATATATTCCACTTAATTTGATTTCTGTTTCATAGGCCAAAACATTTCATTTCTTTCCTATGTTACTGTCTTGTGAATCAAAAGAAGACACTGTTTCCATGAGCAAATCCCTAATAAACCTAGGGAAAATATGATTATTGATATTTAGGATTATTTTGGGATAACCTTGCATAAATCACTAAAAAAATATATTGTATCACTACAGAAGTGTCTAATATCTGATCTTACATGCTCATTCTTTCATGCTGTTTTGTTTCTCGTTTGAATTAGCTGACATAGTTTACATATCACGTTAAATATCTAATTACATCCACATATATACAATAACTAATTACCTCCCCTTTAATTTCTTTTCCCTGGGGCAACTGAGATAATAATAATAATTTTTAGTATATTTTTTCTAAGCTTTGTTAAATGTTGAAAGGCCCTTGGGCTATGCAGAAATTAGAGAATTGCATTAATTGATTTCTGTCAAATTAAGAGCATTTGAAAGGGTCCAAACATGACATTTAAATCACCCTCTCTGTATCTTTATTTTAATATGTGAGGGCTTAGTTTTTCCACCCTCATGAAGCACATGAGTTTATACTAGTGTCATGTAGCTTTTGGGGGTACAGCTGTGAAAGTTCATGATTATCAATTAAATTTTTGCTGTGTTTTGGACAAGTCCTTCCTTACCAGTTGATGAAGACAGGACCGCAATCACATTCAACTTCTTTATGGAAGGAAGTGCTTGGCTCTTTGCTCTCACTTTCCAGAAGCAAAAGAGAAATGCTGATTTGGAAAGGCCTTTGGAAGAAAAGCCATTATCACAAATCAGGGTCCCTGTGACTGTTCTTTTGCCATCTTTCTCTGATCTCTGTCATTACGTACACAAACACAGAGATTGGCATTTAGAGAGACAAGGAAAATAAAACTGTGCTCATACTTCTTCTCTGCAGTGTCATTCATCTTATTATACGCAAGATGAGTCTGCAACCAAGCAAGCCTTTCAGTAGTGCCTCAGCATTTTATCTGGAATCAAAATTTTAGGATGTTGATACAGGTATTTTGTTGAAATCACACTCCTTCTATGTGTTTTCCCCTCCATGGGAAAATGAGGTCCTCTCCGACATCCTAAGTAAAGACCTATTCCTTGCAAATTGATAAATTGTACTTTCACATGCTAATGGAGTTTTCCAGATGAACATAACAGATTCATTTTGCCTGTTTCTAGAGCAGCTGTAGCCGGTGGCACCATTGTTTTCATAGAATCAGAATCATAGAATCATAGGGTATCCCCAGTTGAAAGGGACCCTTGTGGATCACCAAGTCCAACTCCCTGCTCCACACGGGACCACCCAACGTTCAAACCTTATATCTGAGAGTGCTGTCCAAACACTCCTTGAACTCCGGCACTCAGGGCCGTGCCCACTACCCTGGGCATCCTGTTCCATGCCCACCGCCCTCTGGTGCAGCCCCTGTCCCTAACCCCCAGCTGCCCTCCCCTGACAGCTCCATGCCGTTCCCTCGGGCCCTGTCGCTGTCACACAGAGCAGAGNNNAGCGCTGCCCCTCCGCTCCCTGTGAGGAGCTGCAGCCGCCATCAGGCCTCCCCTCAGCTCCTCTGCTCTGCGCTGAGTGCACCGAGGGGCCTCAGCTGCTCCTCATGCACTTTGGCCTACTGACCTTTCCTCCATCTTTTCAGCCCTCCTTTGGATGCTCTTTAATAGTTGTATGTCCTTTTTTGCACTGTAGTGCCTAAACCTGCACCCAGTGCTGGAGGTGAGGCGTGATTCTGGCAGTATGGATTGTTGGTTCATTCACGAAACAGTGCACTGAACTCATTCCTGCTCTTTTACATCTGTATTTTTACCAGCTGGGCATGAGGAAAAATAATGCATACTATTCTGAAAAGCACAAGGCTTTCATCTTCATGATATTTACATTTATGGAGGAAAACGTATGAGCCGTAAGTGAGAAAGAGTTTCTTGTGTTAGTAGCTTATTATCTAGGAGTACGAAGGAGCCCTGTTCCACTTGTGAGAGTGCTGATGTTGAGAAATGTGTGTTACATTGCACAGACACATACATAAATCTTATAAAGCCAGGATCAGTTCTGTCTTCCAGTGAAACAGTTAAAAAAACTGCCAATGATTTCCATAAGCATAAAATCATGTCCCATCTGCTTTTTTTTACAAATCAGTTCAGCACATTCAAACACGTCTTTACAATAATCTAATTACAATGTAATTCCTTTCAACCAAGTGTTACTTTAATTGCATCTCTTGCATTCACAGAATGTTTCAGGGCCTTTATTTTAAATCTGTGATTTTCAGAGTGACAAGGCTATTACTTTGGTACGCTGGTATGTCTACCATGAGAGAAATGGCCCGTTGCACTTCTGGCAAAATGGCAACGCTCTGCCAGAACAGCGATTTAGAAGAAAAAATGCAAGATGGCAAGAGAGCTACTGACATATATTCTCGCTGAAGGAAAATTAATGTATGTATTCTAATTTGGGAGATATAGTCTTAAAAAACAGCAATAGTTCTCAAATAGCAAAAACAAAAGTTCTCTCAATGCTGATCCTAGCAGATGAAAACAATAAAAATACTGAAAATAAACCAAGCACACCCTCCCCAGAAATAACCTTTTGTATTTAAAGATAAAAGAATAAGGAATTGGCTGGTTGCCAGAGGGTATATACCCCTTTCAAGCTTTGTAGTCAGGGTCATACCATTAATTATAGATGACAGCATGAGGTTTAAAAACAAATGTTTTCAACCTCACCTTTAAGCTGAAATGAAGCAAATGTTTTATTCTCGTGGAGCACTACTCCAGCACATTCTAGAAGGATTAAATCAAAAACTGGAAGCAGGTGTCTTTTCAGGGCAGAGGTGTTGCTTGACACTCACTATAGTAGCAGCAGGAGTAGTCTTCAGGCTTAAAGATATCCCACTGACATTATCATTTCTGTCATTTACTGCTTTTTATTTAATAATAAACAGGATGGATAGCAATACTTTTTGGAAAAGTGAAATACTATGCAGATTCTTCTCAACTTTTTTTTTTTTCTTTTTTCTTTCTTCTTCTTCTTTTTTTTTTTTTTTTAATGCAACTATTTATATTTACATTACAAATAGCAGACTAAATAAACAGGCCTGACTCTTTCCTTTTACATACCTTCTTTTTCTAAACCTAGGAACCTGAGTCAGTTGCCAAAACACAGGACAAGTTACTTTGAGATGGTCTGCCTGCATCAAGCAGGAGGATACAGGTTCCATCCCATTCTGATCTGGCAGACCATGTAGGAGTCTAGGCAGGACAGCCTTGGATATCTCAAGTGTCATGAGTGTTTGGATCACTGAATCAAGGTCTAGAAGTCTACACAAAGTGTACAGAAGTGAAAAATTAAGTCCACTTTGCGTGCACTCCAGCAGCTAGGTGGGCTTTCTTATGAATGTAATTCAGATTCTACTCTCCAAATTGACTGCATGAAGTGATTTATATTGTAAAAATATTCTTCAGCGTACGTGTTTGAATAAACTGTCATGAAACTGTTGTGTTACAGAAGAACCTGGCTCTCATTCACTGTAATCCACTTCTTCCTCGGAGTTTGAACTCTTCCAAATTATGAATTCAGCATTAAGAGTGGATATACTCTATAGTTCTTGTTCTCTGTACTGTGGAATTGCTTCTGAGTCACACAGTGCAATAGCTAGGAAAAATTAGCCAAGATGAGAGTAAAACTGTCTAAAATGTCCCGTAGTTCTTTCCTCAAGCTCTCACAATTCACTGTTTTGTGGAATCCTTTTTATTATATATATATATATATATGTATCCCTAAACAATCAACATTCATGAGGAAACTACACTCTCAAATTTGTCATCAGGTATGCTAATTAACTGCAGAATCTCCATTCATGACTGTGAAATATAGGCATTCTCCAGTAGAAGCTTGTAGCCAAATCAAGAGACTGTTCACATGAGCATGTGCATCATTATTAAAGCATCTCCAAAGTTTGCCAGTCCTAAGGGAATTTTTGACAATTTCTCATGACTATTCTTCTTCACTGTTCGAAAGAAAAAGCAAGGACTTGGCTATTGCTTACTATAGAGTGTAGGAAAAAAAAAGATTAAAAAAAAATATATTTCTTCCTTGTTCCTCTGACAGACCAGATATCTCGGCAGGTTTATCAACATGAAGACAGAATGCATAGGAAAACTTCCTAATAGTAGGATAATAAAATTTCTAGGAATCCAGTGAGAATAGGGTTATTTGGCTTGGTGGTTAAAGATGTGAGCATAATTTACATCATCATTCTTTTCTGCCTTTATTTGGGAAATCTTTTCTATATACCACTGCAAGTGAAGAACTTAATGAGGATAGTTTTCACAGAAAATAATTATTTATATATACAGTATAATCAGAGATAGCATGAGGGTGCAGCATACCTCTCAGAAATTAAGAAGTAGATGGTAGACATTAAGCCTTTATATACCTGAATAACTTCAGATTTAAATGATTACTGCTAGTTTTCTACACAACATCTGTGAGAACAAGGGAAGGAGGGACAGCCAGAGATTTGAAAGCAGGAAAATAGAAGCTATTCAAGTTCTGAATGGAATTTGATTGGCAGAACGCATCATAAGGAACATCTTTTTCACCTGCTTTGATGAAGGGAGGGAATTTTTAACTTTTGCTGTGCTCTATGGATATTTTTTGGCTTTATCAGACTATAGGAGGCATTGCACAGGGTTTCATGAATATTGTGGATCTGTAGACGGAAAGGCAGAGATAATTTCAGTATCTAGAACTACAGGAGTCTACCATTGGGTAGGTATTTGCTGTGCATAGTTTGTTGATAACACAGCAGGGCTGTAGCTGACAGGTAGAAACTAAAGAGTTCCATAATTTCACATAACATGTCTTTCTTGTCCCTTAAACTCAGTCGTTACAAACAGTGCCAAAGCTACAAACACTGAGAACATTTAGAACACAAAGAACTGCAAACAATAGGAGTTTAAATTAAAGAATGAAGGAAATTTAAGTCAATAGCTTGTAGCCAAAACATAGTTCAGAGCTGCAGTGAACGAACATATTTCCTCCTTGTAGGCCACTTGAGAACCAGGATGGCAAAACATGGCATCCTCACTAAGGACTGGAGGGTCCATAGTGGTGTGCTAAGGGTCTTACTGGAGAACATTTTGCCCTCACCAGATTCTACACTGTGTATAAAATGGAGAACCTTGTGTTTGCTCAATCAGATTTTAAATGCTACTGAAGCAAGAAGAAAAAGAGTAACAAATACTAGACAGCACTTGCTATATACAGACACTTACATATATATTTATTATTATTATTATTATTACTGTCATCATGTATTGGATGCTCTTCTTCATATTTATTTTTTATTTGCCCTCTCTTTCACTGAAGATCTCTTCCTCTTACTTCCTGGAACAGGAAAATTTTTACCTCTAAGCTATACAGTTGTATTTTGCAGTAGTCTTTATATATTCCATAAACGTTCCCTCTTTGTTCTTTTTTTTTTTTTTTTTAAGTCCCGAGTTCTCAGATGTTAGACAAAGGCTGACACTGATATTTTGAATGGGCTGAATGTTTTAAATACAGATTCTGCAAGACAGGAAAATTAACAGAAATTTATTCTTCTTTGAATATTTTTCATGCTAGAATTTATTATTTTTTTTTTTTTTCAACTTCATTTAACAGTTCGGGTGTGTCTTCAGAGCCTCTTAGTCATAGAAGACCCTGAAGAAGATTATGGTCTTACATTAATTTTGTATTCCTTATGTCTTCACACTGCAGTCAGAGCTGGATAAGGGAGCATCAGAGTTACAAGTGGGTTGCTGCTGCACCTTTTTTTTTTCAGTGGGATCTGTGGCCTGTAGCTCCATGCCTATGAATAATGCCTTCCTTAAAGAGGTAAGGCTGCAGAGGGAGTTCTGATGAAATCAGGTGAAAGATTTCCCAAAGGAGTTCTAATATTTGGAGTAATCTCTGTGACAATATAGAGAGCTAACAGCTAAGAACAATCCAGTAATATATGTGCCACTGCTATTCATTAAAATAATCTGGAAGAACATAGACACCTTTCTGGGAATTAGAGAAAAGATGGCAGCAGATCTATTTGCAACATTGGGATTGTACCAAGGAACTTTCTATGCCACATTCCATTCTATGTCAACTGCTCTAAGCGCAGAGTTCATGGAGTCACTAATGTTGCTTTGTAATTACTTTTAGGCATATTGCCCCTGTGTGTGTGTGAACCAAGCAAACTGTGCAGGGCAATATGTTGCCTAACTTCTGCTTAGCATATTCCTGCAAAACATTCTTTTGGAGAATGTGGAAATCAAATTGACATTGGTTTCACTGATAATAAAAAATAATATATCTAAGATTTATGTCAAACATGAAAAGATTGGCTAAATTTTACTGAAATACACAGTGATGAGATTTCTATTGGAAATAAAATTATATTCTAAAATCCATTCTGTTAGCAAATTCACATTGACTTTCTGAATTAGTCCCCTCAGTGAGCAAACCTCAGTGTGCATTTTGTATTTGGTATAGAGTAAAACATTCTCAGCTCATAAATGCTCTGTTCTGATAGGGGTTTAGGGCCTCGTGCAACTTGGATGTGAAAAATTGGGATGGCTCTGGAAGGATTAGGACACTCAGAGAAAGATGGGAAAGGAACTGAATGGTAGGACTGAGAACTCAATAATGTACAACTTGCACAATTTGCAATCATGCTGAAATACTCCAGAATTGACATCTGTGATCATTATGCAGAGTGTGATTTACTCACGGAAAAGCAGAGAAAACCTCAGAGGAATCCAGATGAAAGAACAACTATTAGGCTCATGCACACAGAAGAAAGAACTCATCTATAACCCCTCTTGTATCAAATGGCAACCTGCAGTCAAGTCTGAACTGCAGAACAAATAAAGCGTTAGAGCAGATTACCACAAGGGACAATGAATATGCCAAAAACAATTTGGGGAAGTGTCTCAGTAAACCAAGTATGTGAAGGGATGAGGAAACTAAGGTGAAACCAAATTACACTGGAGCTAATGGGGCCTGTGCCTGTGCTGAGGAACCTGGGAATGACTCCCAACTCCTAGGTCACCTTGGCTGCTTCCCAAATTCCTGTCAGGATAAGATTTGAGTGCATGTAATTCCCCCCACTGTGCTCTGGTTTCCCTGTGAAAGAAGCCCTGGTATGCAGGCATCCAAGGAGACACAGCACACAATCAGAAGGAAAAGGAGAACTGTCCTGGGAAGTCCACCTGCACAGCAACTTTGATCCGATTCAGTGAATTTTGAGATAAATGCTGCTAACTTTTTGTACATTGATTCACATTACGGAAACTTCACTCTATCTGTCAGCTGGAGTTATAACCAGATTTATTAATAGCAAGTTATCAATTGTATACTAATTATATTTATTGCCAATATGTGATTTTTACCCAATTATTAGGCTTCTAAGTTTAACACTGACAGTGGTCTTGACAAATAAGATGAAATAAATATGGACAAATTATAGTTCTGAGATGACCCTTAAATGGTGACTAGCAAAGGTAATATACTCAGAAAATGGCCACATTGATGTCAACATGTGATCCCACAGAGCTGTATGTGTTTAATAATCAAAATTGGCTGTTGTATCTCACATTCATTCTCTATCACTTTTTGGGTCCAGACATTGTCTTTCTGAAGATTTCAAAACAGTTGTGTGAAATTGATCTGTCCAAAAATATCGGGCCTGGTTCTTAGTTACATTGTAGTTTTGTGTAGCATGATAGCTGTCAAATAATTTGTGATACAGCAAAGTCAAATAGTGTATATCTAAGCCCTGTACCAAGAAAGGTATCTAACTTCCTTCCCAATTCCAGCTGGGACTGTAGCGTTACATCAGGTTTGTTGGAGATTAGAGTACTGAGCTTTAAATAAGTGATTTCATAGAATCATAGAATGGCCTGGGTTGAAAAGGACCACAACGATCATCTAGTTTCAACCCCCCTGCTGTGTGCAGGGTCACCAACCACTAGACCAGGCTGCCCAGAGCCACATCCAGCCTGGCCTTGAATGCCTCCAGGGATGGGGCATTGAAAGATTAAGATTTAAGAATATTGGTTGCATACTTCAGTAAAGTTATGTGATGTGAAGATATGTCTATCACTATTTGCTAACAGATAGCTCACTGAGTTTTTTCCTACAAATTGCAACCAATACAATTCCTATAGAGATGTCTATTATTCAGGTTCTGATTTTGAACAAAGAGCTGAGAGTCAGTCAAGACTGTAGGAATCATTCAATCAGTGACTCAAAGATCTTCTGCGCTGCATCAATCTTTTACATCAAGAAGAATCATGAAGCAAAATCCACTGCAGTCACTGGCAACTAAGATTAACAGCTCAGGTGTCAATTGCTCTGAAGACACATTTTCACTTTGAGCTTGGCTGAATGCCTCAACTCATTTCACAAAACCTTCTTGAACAGTAACATTCAGCTTGTAACAGCTTTCACCTTCCATCCATCTGGACTAGATGATGAATAAGATGCCAGGATGGTACTCCCCCTCCCTCCACAAAGTTTAAAAAACACTTCTAATTCTCTAAACCATTTGGCTCATGAACGGCCTCTTGCTGGATAAGTGAGGATATACCTGGTATGCACAGCCCACCCACCATTTTATGAAGAGGTGCATTCTCTCATGTGATTGCTTTGATGTTGAACCACAGCACCTCTGTTATAAGCAAGCCTGCTTCCAGACACACCAGATGGGAAAAATACTGGAGAGCACTCAAAAGGAGCTGTGCATTCGATATGGGGAAATGCATCTACAGGCGTGCTGTAGACAGCCTTATGTAATGAAGATACTGGGTGTTGAAACTCATGACGAAAAATAAAATCCTCAGGCAAAGCACACTATATCTTGCAAAGCTTAAATGCTTGTAGTTTAGTCATTCAGCTTCTTCCACCTCCTCTCTGTGAATATTCATGCGTAATCTTAGGCTTGCATGCTGCTGCCTTTTCACGTTCTTTGTGGTGGGTGCTGTGACTCACATTGCCTGCCTCAGACTCCTTCCTCCTTGTTCCCCCACAACTCCTCACATAACCTCCTACGTGTCAAACACACCTCCCTCCATTCATTTCCTATAGACTTCTGTGAGGAGTTGGTAGTTTTTCCTTCTGCAGAAGATACAACATCCCACAGAACCGTCAAAACTTGCTGTCCTCATTCCCTGCTGAGCCATACTCTTTCCTTACTCAATTTAATCATCCTCTGCTATGACACAGCCATATTTTACCTCACTCCTCTGTAAGAGCACCTACGTACTGATGCTGATGCAGTGCTTCCGACTCTCCTTCCTGTGACACAATCTTCCAGTACTTCTGAGTTAATTTTGTCATTCACCATTCCTGGTGCTGCTTAGCTGGAGAAGAAAGTTCTCTTTTTTTAGCAGTGCTCGTGTTCCTTTCTTGCTCTCTGTCTCATCCAAATTGTGGATGTCCCATCCCTGAAGGTGTTCAAGGTCAGGTTGGATGAGACTTTGGGTGGCCTGACCTAGTGGAAGCTGTCCCTACCCATGGCAAGGGGATGGGACTGGCTGGTCTTTAGAGGTCCCTTCCAACTCAAACCACTCTTTGATTCTATGAGTCTATGATATTTATGGAGAGTTTTTTATGGAGACAGGTGGGATAGGTGTGCAGAGTGATTATGAGCTTATGACTGTGACCAGAATTCACAAGCAGTGTTGGAGCATCTGCTACTAAATCCTTTTCAGACACTGTTGACATGTGTCAGCAGCAATGTGGTCACTGATCAGAGGATTATAATGTGGTCCAGAAAAAGTGAGATCTGTGTTGAAGTTCAATATGGGACAGCAAAGTTCAGGGACAATCTTAAAAGAAAAACAACAAATGCAGTTATGAAAACAGTTAGTGCAGCATTGTGAGAGCTTTTTAGAACACATAAAAGTCTGAGCTCAAAGCTCAGTGAATCAAAAGTAACTTGCTGGAGAAAACTGGGCCATTCCAATATCAGTGAGGTCAGGAATATCCACCGGTCACTGCCTTAAAGAGGAATGATTCAAGCTCACACAGCAAGCAACAAATAGTTAAAAATGAGACTGGGAGATAGCAAAGAAAAGGCAGAGTTTATTCCAGAGGTCTAAAACAAATTATGGCTGCTATTATGTCTTTGAAAATATTTTAATATGAGACTTTTATTTTCTATGCTGATTTCAAGAATTTTGATTTGGATAATAGCTTGTGTATGAAACATTCACAGTAGTTCAGTTATGTTCAGGAACTTGGGATAGTCCTCAAATGCTTCCTTTGCATTCTGTTACACTGTAAAAT
>JAOWBP010000001.1:114596908-114607336 GCA_028571105.1 Tragopan temminckii | reverse complement strand
AGAAAAAGAAAAAGAAAAAGAAAAAGAAAAAGAAAAAGAAAAAGAAAAAGAAAAAGAAAAAGAAAAAGAAAAAAAAGGGAGATAAAGACATATTTTCTTCAATAATAAGTAAAAATAATCACATTTCTGTGAGATTTAGTTTATTACAGTAGTGCAAAAGGCACCATTTGGTAAAAATGTCAGCCTGCACCCATGGTTTTCATGCTAGACTTACACGTACTTTTAGCTAACGGTATTTATAATTTGACTGAAGGCACAAGCATTTTTTAAAGCATTACTTCTTGCAGCAATTTTATTCTTGTTAATTCCAAGCTGTATTGTACAGTGCTTGTTCCTGGGAGCAGGCTACTAAAAGCATACATATTCCACAACTCCTACACTGCATGCTATAAAAAGCTTCAGAACAGCATCCATGTGATGCTATCCATCGGAATACTACAAGCGCTTGCTGAAATCTTGTATTCCATTTTTATTTAAAAATCTCCAGCAGGCAAAATTTTTACATTATATTTTCTACGTTTTGGTACAACTTCTGTTGACTTTGCACTAACAAAAAAAAAGCACCTCTTGTCCAGGAGAAAGGAAACAGAAAGAGCCAGTTGCGTAATGAGGCCATATTTCTTCTGATTAAGTCTGCCTCATCTGAGACAGGTGACTCCATCTGCTGCATGATTAGAGATCTATGCTTGATAGGTGTCTGTGGTTACACATGGAAGGCTGGACATTTCGAAGTACAAATTAAAACAGCTACTGCTTTGAACAGGTAACTGTTTCAAGTGAACACTACACTTCCATAAGTTAAAATGCATGTTATCATGAAAAGGCATGGAAAGTATTTAAACACTTTAGCTGTCAGGATGACCATGGATAAAGTTTAGAAATAGGTAAAGTAGGACTCAGAAAAATCTATCAGATGAACAAGATATGTATTGCTTAAGCAATCTAATTAGTAAGTAAATGTTTGCAAAGTTACTAAGTTTTGTAAGAGGTACTGTTTCAGTCCTCTGAGTCCATTTACAAGCAAAAACAATTACCTGACTATGTATTTCCTTAAAAGGTTGGCCACCTTCCATGTTTCGGGTAAATCTGTGCTTTGTTACAGCTGTGTGGCACACCCAGCCAGCTTCTTTGAAAGTTCTCAAATAGTATATATTTTCTAATCACTTACAACTTTATTTTTAAAAGCTTGGTAGAAAATACGTGTACGCAAACGAAAAGTTTAAGCAATCCCTATGCCATGGATTGTATAAACCCAGCTGAATCAATTCTTCTATGACTGCATTGTGTGGTTTTTCATTATAAGCTGACAGTCAAGGGTGTGTATGATGATTGTTTGGGCTATCTATTATGTTTATCTAATATTCTTCTGTTTGGGGATTTTTGATGTTCTTGACTTGCCAGCTATTATATGCATATATCTGAATTCCATTTATGAGAAGATAAATAGTTCAAAATATGAATTGTATTTTTGCACAGATTATATTTAATTTATTCCTGTTCAGACATAATCATTTCCCAGAACAAATTTTTCCACCTAACTCCTGTCACTACCATCCTACAGACTCAGCTAATGCAATCAAGAGGGTCAATGGAGACCTCCTGCAACAGTTAGCTTGTGATTTAAAAGCAGTATGATTCACTCCACTTTGCCACCCTAATAGATTCATCAAGGGACCAAAAAAAAGATGCTTATAAATTCAACAGCTTTCAGGTTAAAAAAAATAAAAAAATAAAAAAATCGGGGGGGGAATAAACAATAAAACTTTAAAAACTTCAAGTTTTGGCATAAAAGAAATACTGTCTAAACTCTGGAGAACATTTCAGGGAGATTTTGTGGAGAACTGAGAATATAAGGGCAGCCTACATTCAGAAAGCTCAGTAAGCAACACCCAGATAATCAGAAATTAGTTTTAAATCCAACACTCTCGACCTCTGTACATGGGACAAATGGTCCCCCTCTACAGGGTTCCTTTCAAAATTCAAGCTCAGATCTTTATCTACACAAAATGGATATCTTAATGACTGTTGGGCCAGATAGACAGACAGCACAACAGGGAGTCGTGGCCACAGCCACCTACAGTGAAGGTCTGATGTTCCTGGGGTTGTACCAGGCTTGATCCAGGACATCTGCAGTCAGTGCCTTCAGAGGTGGTGGGTGAACATAGAGCATGACATGCATCAGCTCTCAGATGCAAGACATGACTGGACACTTTAGAGTTCAGTCAGGAATAGCAAAATAAAAGCATATGCTACAGTTCTAGTCCAGAGAAGCTGTGTATGCCCAATCCATGGAGGTGTTCAAGGCCAGGTTGGTTGAGGCCCTGGGCAGTCTGATCTGTTATGTGGCAGCCCTGCTCACAGCAGGAAGTTTGGAACTTTCCAACCTAAGCCATTCTGTGATTCTATGAAATCTGTCAATACAGTGGTTGCAGAACAGATATGTTTTGGAATGTGACTTTAAATGAGAGTTAATATGAAGTTACCAGAGTGAACATGGGGTGCCTACTAGTGTGTATGTAGGGGAGTGTTTAAATAGGACACACTTTGCCGTGTGATACGTTTGTACCAAGGGAAAGGGTGAAGTTTTCACAGACAAGCTGTTTTTCTTGTTTCTTAATTTTTTGAGTCTTGGCCATGCAACTGAAATGCTTTTTTTAATTCAGCTTTTGATGGATTAGCAGGTGGTTTGTTGCCCTACTGGCATATGCTTTGGTCAGCACTAGCAAGCAACATTTAAGAATATTGATCTAACATACCTATTCTTTAGAGTGCACTTATATTACTTCTGATCTTTAAAAATAAAGTATTTCTGTATGTATCAATTACAGGAAAAGCAGCGGCTCTATGCTTCTATTTGGACATCACATGACCACATGAAAGATATGATAATGTTCTCTACTCACAGAATTAACTAGAAATGGTTCTGAGTCACACAGCTCTGGCACCTGCACAAATGTTCCCCAAATTAGGAAATATTCATACTCGGAGTTTTTGTTCAGCTTGTTACAGAGCTGTGAGCTGGCTGTGAATCTCAGCTGGGAATCC
Source organism: Tragopan temminckii (assembly GCA_028571105.1). NCBI lineage: Eukaryota > Metazoa > Chordata > Aves > Galliformes > Phasianidae > Tragopan > Tragopan temminckii. Next base: position 114,604,291 of record JAOWBP010000001.1, on the reverse strand, counting down.
AAAATTTCACCAAGTTCCAGGAATACTCAGCTTCAAGACATAGGGGTTCTGTTCAGGTTCACATCTATAATTATTAAATATCTAATCTGCTTATCTAAGGAAACAGAGCTTATGTGAATGCTACTTGTCAGTCCATACCTGTTCTGAATGAATTGGCCAATTGCAAACAAGCTAGAAAGAGTAGACATGTCAGAAATTAGCATGTATGAATGTACCAGTGTAATGAATGTGTAGAACATTTCTTACACTATTTGGGAATTAAGATGAAATAGGTACTCAAAAAGCAGCAAGAGATTTAGATGTCTAGTCACAAACATTAAGCAATCTGGAAAATTCAGATGCCTAGAGAACTTCTCTACTAAAACTTTACAGAATTAGAGATACGAGCACATCCAGCGTGAGGTAGAAGCAAAGTAAGAGCTAAAAGGAGCTATGTTTTGAATTCAGGTTTCTCTCAGATGGTAAACTAATATACATACAGTGAGAATAGTTGGAAGTTTTGGAGCTAAGCCTTGAAAGAAACCCAACAAATATCCTAAGCGATTGCTTCTTACAAAAGAGCAAGCAATTCCTTTCTCTCCATTGGTTGTTCTATGTTAAGTTTCATGTGCTGGAAGTTGAATATGGGTATTTTAAGAAATAGAGGTATGAGTTCATATCATACTGAACTCACAGAAAGATTTGAGGCCAGAGAAGGACTCAGGAATTCAATGAGATCATCATTTCTGCTTCTGAACAATCTATATTCTCAGCAAATAAGTATTCAGACAGACTTTCTTAAGTAACAGAATTATCATTATTTCACTTGAGAGTACAACAACTTGTTCCAGGAAAATAAAAAAATGGATAAATGGAGAAGTGGGAAAGGGAGAAGTTCTATCAGTAGTAATTCTTACAGAAGGAGTTTCAGGAAGGGAAGAGTGAATAAGAGATGTTGGTGGACAAAGATTCACTTGACAAAGTAACGAAAGATTATTGTTTAGAACAATGGTCAGTGTGGGAACATTTTAGCATACCAGTGAATTTACTAAAGCTCCATCTTCACTTTCACAGTTTATAGCACTAGTGGCTAATCTGTTGCCTGTAAACTGGTTTCTATCTGCCCAAACAACTAATCAGGTCTTTAAGTAGTCGTGCAGTTATTGGGATGGACAGGTTAAGGACTGGCCTAGTAGACCATACCTAGCCATTCTCTTTCTGAGGAGCCCCATATCTTTATGCCTGTTCTGTGCCTAGATATGCTCTCATGAAATAACAAATTAGCTTGACATGTATCTTTTGTTGCCTGTTAGGTAATACAGGCTCTGGGAAAACACACAGAGAAATTGTTTACCTGGCAAGAATTACCTCTGTATACTCAAGACCTTTGCATCAAGCTCATCAATTTTAGGAGGGATTTCTGAATTAATCTTTTCAAATTGATCTGATTTTGGAAGCAGCACCAGTATCAACATTGTATTGTGTAATTGCCTTCTCTGGAGCACTCAGTAATATCAGTGTTACAGCAGATCGGTAAAGCAGATATTTGAATAATTGTCTGTGAGGTGCCTCTGCTACAGGAAATGATCAGCAACACAAGTGTTTTCCAAAACATGTCAAAACCATTCTCATTCATGATTTAAGCAAATCTTTGGCCCAACCTTTTGAAAGCCCAGCAAAACATGAACATTGTTTTCTTTTCACTTTCGAAGGAGGCATAGGAGTGGCATAAAAAGCTGTTACCTCACACAGATGTGTTTCTATTTGGGTGTACTTGCTGACTGACAGAAAAGCCTTCAGGCAGGCAAACATTATGAGCTGACTAATGCATCTGAGATGCAGAAGTTAGGTTTCAATTGCCAAAACACAGGTATGTTGTGCCATTTGTGACATCTGAGGACATCCAAGACAGCTGCATGGTGCTAGAAGATATGATACAGGATATGGGGAAAATTCACACCCTTCAAACGTGGCATACTAAGATAACAGTAGCACTTAGAGCAATTAAGCTTCGTTCTGACTGTACCTTTGCAACTACGATAAGGTTTCTATCAGACATCTGCACTGCATATAGGTAACCATGTATAGTTAAATGCATATTCAGACAAGAGTCTGAATATAGTTCTGAATCTTAGAACGAACCTATTGTAGATATTTATGCTGTAGCAAACCAGGGGTCCTTCATTTTAATTTAAACATCTGCTTTCTAGAATCTTGTCTGGGCTCCTGTTTCCTTTTCTTAAAGGCACAAGTGAAATTCATTGTTATATAGTATGAAAGTACATTTTTCTCTGAGGCGGATGATTTCTATGTATGAGCATATCTTTGTGTTGAAGGCCCTTTACCTTTTGGTCAGCTATAACTTTTTTTTTCAGTGCTAGCTTTTAAATATAAACTGCAACAACAAACAGTGAACACAGTTTTGCAATGATGGTCTCAACCACCAGGATTTCTATCGCACTATCCAACCTTACACAACCTTACTGAGCATTGCCAAGAGAAGTCTTCTGATTATGATAGCATGAGAAGCCACAATCAGGTTTTCCAGAGCCGTGAAGTGGGAGTCCACACAACTTTTGTAATGGAGAATACTGCAAATGATTAACCTGCAAATACAAACCTGCAGTAATTTCCACATCTTATTTTTCTAAGCGGCAAACGATGGGTAGTTTTGAGTACAACAGTGGCACTTGACTAGTAGAAGCCATAGAAGTCTGGGCGATAGAATCTTACTGAATGTACTTTTGAAACTGAAAGAGTCTAATTATTCTTTCCAAGTAGTTAGTATTTTATGAGGATTTATCAAGATTAATTATTGTGACTGTAAACAATTTGTCTTTGAATAATGTGAATGTAAAGTAACTTCTTGAAATCACACACTCTAATAAATAGAGGGGGTTCAATGCCAGTTTTTGTTTGTATATTTGGAGCATTCATCAGTCACGTTACTGACATGTACTCAGTCCTCTGAAACACAACACAGCAAGTTCAGTTAAATTCAGATTGACAGCGTGAAAAGAAAGTTGGCAGAACACAGGGTCCCGTTGCTAAGCAATGCTTGGCAATACAACACACGCACATTATGGTGCTTTTGATGACACCATGAGGGGAAGAGATGTTTTTAATATACTGAAAATCCATCATTTCAGAGGAGATGGGGAGGAGCAGTAGCAAATAGGGTGAGTGGATGGGAGACATGTCCATAGGGAACCACGTTTTGCTATTAGTTTCATCAGTATGAAAATATTACCTTCACGAAAAATACTTGGAATTAACTGAGGAATCACTGTAAAATATTTCAGATTCTATGCTGAACCTACCTTTAAGGTTCTGTGAAAAAAATATCCACATATCTCAAAATGCTTCCAATTTGTTATTATGTCACCTCAAGTCAGTGTGAAAATTACAGATAATTCCAATTGGCTGTGGATTTTGTCATTGCTATTATGTGCCCCTGGGTGATCAAAGCCCTCAGTGTGTCCCATTCTTCAGCTGAGCCCAAAACAGCGACTCTGGTCTTTCTCATCTCCCTCCAGATCTCAAGCAGTTATTGCCCTTTGGGATCTTGAGGGGAGCTGCCCACAGAGCAGCTGTCTGGGAGCTGAGAAGGTAGAAAAGCAGCTTCTCTCTGAAGGAGAGTCCCCACTGCAATCTGTATTGTTAAATGACTTCTACTTGTCCTTCATCCTCCTCTTACGCTTGATCTTTGGTCAGGTATCTTCCAAGTATTTCCAAGTCCATCTCTGTCACCATATTTCTTGTTAATAGCACCAAATATCTTTATAGCATCTTGAGACTTTGACTGCTTCCCTTCTCTTCTCTATCCTGCTATTCCAGTCAGATGTTTTCATTCAGCCTCTTTTATTTTTTTCTTTTAAGTATCATTACCACTCTGAGACTGCTAATTATTTCATATTTCATAACAGGCAATCAAATTTACTTCAGCTCTGCAGCCTTCAGAATTTTCTGTGACAAGTTCCTATATAGTCAAATACAAAAGAAATGGAGAGAAATCTCGACTTTTGTTAAATCAGTGACAAAGTTACACTGACTTATGTCTATTGACAAATGGAAACCAGGAGTCCTTTCTAGATCTGAAGTCTTGTACTACCTCTGGCTATATCCTGGCAGAAATTTCTACTTTGTTGTCTTCATCCTTTCTTTGCTTTTGTTTACACTGGTAACAAAGACAGGCATAGGAACAAGAAAGGATCAGCAATTTGGATAGTACGGGACTGCTCCACTGTTAAACAGTGAAAACAAAGGCCAGGTTTTCATGTGTATCTCCTGTATTACAGAATCAAAAAATGGGCAGGGAGGATACCCACGAGAGTATGATCTGCTACTCATAAATCTGTGTCTCCAAATGGTAGGTTGCATGTCTATTGTGAAACCGTTCCTTGAAATATAGTCAGATCAGTGTTTCAAAACCAATTATTGCTCTGTTCTAATGGCTTTAGGAGGAGTCATTTTAAGTTCACTCCAGGTTTGCGCTTGTAGGTGCTGAAATTCTGGCATCATTCAAACAAGTAGTAAAGACTGTAAATTAAGGAAACTCAAACAAAATTTGAAAAGGAAACTCAGTGAAGCTCAGGATTCAACAGTGTTTTAACACACATTTATTTCAATGAAAAAACATAGATGTTCAGGCTACGAGCTGGTGGGGTGCACTGTTAATTTTGTTTGCAGAGTGAGAGTTTTTCTCTCATAGAGTTGATGTTATGTGCATAGATGAATGCACACACATATACACACACACAATTCGCTCCCTTTTAACTCATGGCTCTTTCCTGCTTGCAGCAGAGTAATCAAGAGAATTTAAAGGCCTTCAGTTGAATTTTTAGAGAGCTAATAAACGCCAAATAAGATAAACAGATAAATATTCTTCCTAGGGAACGCATATTTTTAAAAATGTAGCTTTTAGCTAAATAATTCGAAGAGCAACGAAGTTTGATATCCTTCTTTTAATAACAGACGTCTTATTATCAAGAATAATGATAGGGATTTTTCAAACCAAGCTAAGAAAATACTTTATTTTCTACCTGGGTTTACATTTTAACTATTCACATAAAGAAACTATTTTTTCTGCATTTTTTTTGGTGGGGAAAAAACATACCTCAGAAACTTCTATTCAAATTCATCTTCAAGTAAATCAACAAGGAAATTCTCCTGTTATTTTGACAGCCAAATAAAGAATGCAGGAAAATTAACCTGATTTTCCTGCACTTTTTATGCCTATTTATCTTGCTATAAAATAGAGGACACATGTTTGACTTCTTTGTTTTAGAATTAATTTTCTTGTTATTACTATCTTTCAAGAGCATCTCACAAGAATAATAGAAAACTTCTGTGTTTATACATTGTATAATAAGATCTCATTTAGTTTATCCAACAAGCTATGGTTAAATGACAGTAAGTTCCAACCTGAATTGTCAAATGCTGTTGTAAGGTTCTATTTCTTTTCAACGTTCTAAAAGGGGCCTTGGAGGACCTGCTGCCTTGAGAGGTGCTGGCAATGCTGCAGCATATATCCCATGATGATGAGGCAGCGGCTGCTGGGCAATAGGAGAAGGCAATGGGGAAAATCAAGGGAAATACTTAAAAGAAATTAAGAAGTTACCTTTAAGGTTATGACAAGACCAGCTGCCCAGTCCCTACACCAATGCGCATAGCTTAGGAAACAAATAGGAGGAGCTGGAAGCTACTGTGCTACTAAAAAACCACAATATAGTTGCTGTCAGTGAAACACAGTGGGATGATTCTCCTGACTGGAGTGTGGCTATTGATGGCCACAAGCTGTTCAGAAGAGACAGGCAAGAAAGTAGGGATGGGGGTGTTACTATCTACACCAGAAAAGGAATAGAATATGAAGAGCTGCCCCTAAGATTAGTCATGAGCAAGTTGAAAGCCTCTGGGTGACAGTTAGAAACTGAGGCAGCAAAGGGAGCCTTGTGGTTGATGTCAATTACAGGCCACCCAATCAAGAGGAGCTTGTTGGTGAGGCCTTTTACCTCCAGCTACAGGAGGCATTGTGATCACAAGTGCTCATCCTGCTGGAGGATTTCAACCACCCAGACTGCTGGAAAAGTAGTATGGCAAGATGTAGCCAAGGCAAGAGATTCCTAGAATGCACTGAGGATAACTTCCTGATTCAAGTAATTAAGGCCCCACCAGGGGGATGCAACACTGGATTTGTTACTCACCAGTGTAAGTGAACTCATTGGTGACATTAGGATTGGAGACTGCCTGGGCAGTAGCAACCATGCTGTGGTTGAGTTCAGAGTGAAAATAGGGCACTAAATTTTAGGAAAGCTAACTTCCTGCTCTTCGAGGAATTAGTCAACAAAGCTGGGAAACTGTCCATATGGGTAAGGATGCAGAGCAGAGCTGGCATGTGCATGTGTCTGTTCATCACAGGGGAGTTTGACTAGATGACCTTTAAAAGATCCTTCACTTCGTTTTTCTCTTTCAGACTATTAACACCATCCTGTTTATTTTCTCTCATTTGAATACTTTCTTGTGCTTTCTACCATTGGTTTCTTCTCCTGAATCATTTCCTTTAACATACTGTACTGGTATCTTCTATTTATTCTTCCTAAGCATGATATAGCCTGTGCTAACTCTGTAATTAGCAAATCATTATTATGATGAAATACAAAAAAAAAAAAAAAAAAAAAAAAAAAAAAAAAAAAGAGGAGCAAAAGATTCATCCCTGAATAAAAGCCGAAACAATTTTGCTAGTTACTGCTTGTCTCTACTAATTAAAGTTTCTTTTGTATCCTGGACAGGACTTCCTACATCCAAATGTCTACATCTAGGGACATCCAAATGACCAACTATGCTATGTTTTCACTGAAATTAATGTTTTTATGGGAAGCCTATTCACAAAATAAATGCAAAGAAATCCTGGTTTCTTAAGAGTCCTTTGGTGGGGGGCAAGATGACCTGAGCGAGATCTGTCTAGCTTAGTTGTCTAGTGTAACTGTGCCTAAGGGAAATGCCAGAGTTCACAGTACACATAGAAATGTGCCCTTATCTGTCTATTAAAACCAAAATTCAAGGATGGGGGCTACAGAGAGATTAGACACAAATACGTTAGCAAAATAGGGTAACCCTAGGGATAAATTCAAAGTTACCTCAGTTGAACTAACCTGAACTATCTTGTTGAGGAAAGGTTGTTGAGGTATTATGAGCTTCTTTAAATGGAGTTCAGAGTGATAAAGCATCACAGTCAGGGAAGCTGGATGCCCTTCTCTTTGCAGGACACAGATATGCTCCATTTCATGAAGAAGTTGTTCTAAAATTAAGATTATTTTTCATCTACATGTCCTCTGTATTCTACTCCAGATTTATGGGAGATGGGCAGAAATAATAATAGTAAAAAAGAAATGATTCTTACTGCTA
>JAOWBP010000001.1:114573797-114587901 GCA_028571105.1 Tragopan temminckii | reverse complement strand
ATTAAATAATAAACATGATAATCTAGTTTTTTGTGCATTAAGATAATAACACTTTTTTTTTTTTTTTTCCCTCTCTTTTTGCTAGCATTTGGAAACAGTTCAATTCTAATAATAATGGACAACACTCATGACTGAGTGAGGACAGAGTGTTCTTTACCAGTCATCTCAGGACAAGCCCATATAATTTCTATGCCTGCATTTTTCCTGGCATATGAACAGGAAACTTAGGTTGATTACAGAGATCATTGTCATATCCCTATTGTATATTTTACCCTAATCATAAACTAAGTTAAAATATTAGGCACTCATCAGCTTGAAGAAGAGTAATGGTGGAGGTAAAGTGATGAAACAGTCCTTTGTATTCCTCTGATAATCTTACAAGTAAATAAAGTTTCTTTAAAAGGAAAAAGAAAAAGGTAAGAGTGAAGCTTTGCATTCCTGTAGTTGTTCTCAGAACAGGGAGGATTGAGAGGAAAGCCGTTAAAATTATAGCCTTCAAATGCACACACAAAAAAGATCTATGCAAGTAGCAAACTGAAGTGCATGTTTTAACCGAAGAAAAAATAAACCTGTACAAAATATTTAAGATACAGCTATATACTTGGCATGATTTGTTTTCGGTGGTGGTGGTGGTGGTGGAGGTTAGTTTTAGATATAGCATGGAGTCTTACGTGGTAGACTTCCACCCAGTTGTAATTTCTGCTGAACTTCTTTGGCAAATACAGCTTGACAACCAGCTGCATGGCTGTAGAGTTAGAAATTATTATTATTATTATTTTATACCAAAGAGTTAGATCCATCCTGACCTAGTTTTGCACAGTACTTGTGCTAAAGTTAGAAATGAAATACAGTGTCAGCTTTCATTGTGCTCTTCTTAACTTCTCAACAGTCACATGAATTATATTGCCTTCAGTATGCACAGCCTCATCGGTGGTTGGTGTTAATTTGATAGCCAACTTGTTTGTTGGAAAGTAAAGAAATCCACGCTGTCACAGTTATTGTATGGCCTTTTAACTGGCTGCAGCTTTATGATACACATTTTAGCCCAAGTGGCATTTTAGCCACAAAGCCGTAACAACTGTAATCATTTTAAAATCAAATGCAGCAACAGAATGTCAGAGTGTTCTAACAAAAATATAGGTGAATAATGGCAAGGAAACTCACACAGGGAGTACGAGATTAAACCCAGCTGTAACAGCTTAACTGCAGAAGGTAACAAATGTATTCCACCATAACATTTGGTGTGAAGATTTTATAGAGTTTATAGGCTTTTAAAAGTGCTTTGAAGATTGTGGTTGACTTAACAGAGGGGTGATACTTTACCCTAGGGCATCCATTACATAACCACTGTGTTTGTGCAGCCTGGGATGCGAAAACTAGCAGAAGAAAAAGCTAATTAGTAATAATAATAATAATAATAATAATAATAAAAAGAAAAGAAAAGAAAAGAAAAGAAAAGAAAAGAAAAGAAAAGAAAAGAAAAGAAAAGAAAAGAAAAGAAAAGAAAAGCACTCTGTGATTTTAATCAATCATCTTACTTTTGATTTTTCTATGACAAGTAACTGCTTTCCAGATAGAACAATCCTCAACTGGGATTTAACTGGAACTGGGTGGAAGTAACAGGTCAACCTACTTAAATTTCTTGGCCCCTCATTATTTCTATGAGAATAAGCCAACTTCACATCTTGCAGTTGCAGTAGTTTTAGCACCTACCATGACAAGAGAAGTCTGCTCTATGATGACTAGGTTTCTACTGATGCCCTCTGCAATCTGTTACGACTCTGGCAGCAATTATTTTATGTCCCTCTTCATCATGACCTGGATTTCACAGAGAAGCTGAGGTGCTGAAGGGCTCTGTTGACAATTGTGATTCATTCACAACCTAAACTGCCACAATTTTATTTTTCCCTCACATTCCTTGTATCTTCTAGAGCATGGGTGTCCAACCTTTTGGCTTGCTTGGGCCACATTGAATGAAATGAAAATGTCTTGAGCCACATATAAAACATATAGTTAGAATATATAAATAACAAAAATATATGTATATATTACTAAAACATTAAAAAAAAAAAAAAAAAAAATAGAGAGAGATATAATATAAAAAATATATTTATAAAATATAAATAAAAAAAATATATTTATATATTAATAAAAAAATAAAAAAAAAAAAAAAAAAAAAGAGAGAGAGAGAGAAGAAAAGAAAAAAGAAGACAACAAATCCATAAAGCTAGCGGATCGGACACACATGCTTTAAAGGATGATAGGAATCCTCTGATGCCAGATTTTTACAGTAAAATGGCTTCCCACCTACAAAACTCCAGTAAGCACTTCTAGACATTCAAAGGGAGGAGCCAAAGGATGAATCATGTACCATGCACTCAAATACAAACCTCAGACATATGGAAATTCTCATTGTCAGTTTACACATGACCTACTCTACATGTTGTAGAGTAAGAAGAAAGAAAAGTAGAACACCTTCCCATCTTCTTGTATCTTCATTGGTATCAATTCTGAATGGGACTCTCCAAGCCTGTCTTCTGTCTCATTTTAATACCTGATTCAGCTTCCATTGAAGCCAGTGTAGAGAATCCCACTGAGCTTGATGGAATGTAGATCAAGCTCACAGGTTACTATAAATCAAAAGTGCAAGGCTTATTTATTGCTGTTGTGAGCACCATGGCAAAAGGCTGTGTCAGCAGATCTGCTAAAACCTAACACATTACATGGCTTATAAATTTACCATAGAGCTTGACTGGAGACTAAAGCTTGGCAACAAAGCACGTCTTTGTTGTGCATTCAATTTTCCTTTATTTTTGCAAAAATATGACAAATTTTGTTGAGAGTATTAAAATAAACAATGGGTCTTTGTGAGTTCTTTTGTTTTCACATTTCCATCTTTCTATGTCTACGAATCTGAACCAGGAGTTTTTCTTAGATTTTAACCCAGCAGATCTGTACCACTTTCTATTCTGCAGAAGTCTAAAGAGAAATGAGATGACTGCAAGAAAAATTGACTGCTTAAAGGATCCATTTTGGAGCCTAAATAAAAGCTTGTGAGACCAGTTGGCATGAAGTTATGGGAAAAAAAAAAAAAAAACTTTCTGTGTTCTCAGCACTGCTCATATGTTTGTGTACGTGAATCCAGTCACCACACTGTACATTCAAGTCTAGTGCGTTGTCCACCAAAATGTGATCACGACCTTGCAAGCTAAATCTAAGATGTTTCAACTGTGGAAAAGAATGTATAATTATCCGTGAGCACACACTCTGATCAGATATTCAGGAACACAAATAGCAATCTGATGGTGAATTATTTTAATACTCACTATCATTTTTAGAGAAGGTGCTTTATTCCTTTCTCTCCTAACATTTCAGTATATCTCAGTCTGAGATAAAATGCTGACAAGATATGGTTATTCTTCTTTTTGAGGTCCTCTGTGTAAAATGTCATCATTTTTGTTTTGTTTCTTCAACAGAGACTTGTGTCTCTTACAGCAAATTATTAGGCAACGCGGAGAAAGGTAAAACAAGTCTTCAACACAGGCTTATATAAAAAAAGCTTGGCTTTATGTATTTTTCCCATGTAATATTTTATGCATTTAGCACTTCACAACAAACTCAGCTGCCTTTCAGGCAGATGCCATCTGATTAGGAGGTTCCATGTCCTTGAGGCAACAAAAAGAAATGCTGCTCACAAGGGAAGCACAAGGCCCCATCAGATTTCTCATATGTGCTGGGTGTTTCTTTTGTAAAGTCTCCTTATGAATGTGGCATGTTCTCTTCTTTTTGCAAACCAGGCATGGTGCTGCCAAATGGCAGGAGAAAAAGAGCAATTGCTTTTCCTGGTGCTCTCCCTCCCCACACCATTTTTTCTGATGAGGCACTCCACAGGGGAAACAGTCTTTCCTCTCTCAAAGACAAAGACGGTTCTCATTATCCCATTTTATTCTGACCATGTAATGGGATGAAGAAGGGACTGTTTAGTTCTTCCTTCTTTGCATGTCCAGGTTGCTGGCCCTCAACCTATTTCTGCTTAAAGTTATTTTCACTTAAATTGAAATATAGTTGATCATCCATCTAAACACAAGCCAGACTTGCTGAAGGCCATAAGAGGTCAGTTTTTTCCTGGCAGCTAAAACCAAAACAATAGTAAAAGCTCAGCTAGCACTGAATCTCTTCTCTGGTCACTATAAATACTATGGGAAAGAACACTTGCACCAGCAAAAACAAATGCTAAAAATGCAGCCTGCTGCATAACAGCAATGTCTGCTTTCAGTTTTCACCATGCAGTCACCTGAAAACATAGGCATACAAAATAGATAGAACAAGTGTCTTTTACCATTGCAAAACATGCAACATATTTCAGAGGATGTCAGTTTCCCTCTGAATGTCCCTAAGAATGCTTTTCATGGCAATGCATTCCTATTCTCTGTCTTATCCATTTCTCTGTTCCCTTCCCTTCCCTTTTTTTTGCCCTTTACCTTGAATGACATTCACTTCATTTCTTTTGCTTATTCTTTTTTTCCTGAAGATAGTTGGATGCACTTGTTTCATTCTGACATTTAGAATCAAATGGTGAATGCTGACATTATTATTACCAAAAATAATGGAGTGAGGAGCTCTCCACTTGCTGTCCACCTTTTGTGTTTCTGTCTCTTCTTGTGCTATTCAATTAAAATTTACCATTATGAATATGAATGTCATTATTCCTTTATAAAATGATTATTGTTGTATCTATTTTTCATCTGTATTGACCTTGTCCTTTCTATGTGACAGTGATTTCATTCAGATACAATCCCACTGAGATACAAAAGTGGCCCATGAAATTAGGTCCTGGAAAAAAAGGAAAAAGAGCTGTGACCTAGATGTTTACAAAAAGCAGTTTAGTATGAAGGTTTTCTTGAGGTTTGGTTTGTTTGCTTTTAATTACTGCAACATAATGATCAGACAGACAAAATTATCACTCCCTCCTGAAAATCTGGGGAAAAAAACTTGCGAAAAAGATGCTATTTGCAGCAATGGTTCAGACTTCCTCACTGTTCACAATTTCTTCTGATCTGCAGACTGTAAGGATCTACTTGTCATTTTTAAGAGTGCATTATGTGCTAACTTAGTCTACATGTCAACAGAAAACTCACTTGTAAGAACAGAGAATCTTTTTTATCCTCAGTCATCTCTATATTACGACTTTTACAGTTTCTCCAATGATCTGATTTTCTTTTCTCTCCTGCATCTCTGACTTGCTACAAAGAGTGCAAAGAGGCAACAGAATAAAAATTATAAAAGGCCAGAATTTTGCTTGCTAAAGCTCTTTAATAGCTTGACGACCAGAAAAACCGAGGAAGACCCTTCTGGGGCTTTGAATTTATACATTCATTCACAAATTTACAGCGAAAGATTTTCTCAGTTGTTATTATCACTGAACTGTGCAGACATAAGTCCACCTACTAATCCATAACCTAGGTTTGCCAGCTAGTCAAAGCATGAACCACGCTTACTACAATTTTAGCAAGCCTGAAAAGAGGGCAAGATTTTCTCCAAGCTATTTTTATTTTGAGATGGAATTGTCTTTCTGGATGTAGAAGGTTTTATATAGTAATCTAATATCAACTCATCTTTCAAAATGGATGAGAAAATAACTCTAGTTAGTGGAGATTGCAATTAACATAGTAATCTACATAAATATAATCCAGTCTCATTTTATGTTTGCATAGGCTACAGTAGAAGCTGAGTCTGGAAGAAAATAAAATATGGCCTTTCTACACTCATGATTCTCATGACTCATCAGGCTTCTGTATTGGTTATTTTAAATATTATCTTTACAGATTTCCAGGGAAAATTGGAACGAAAAAAAAGAGAGAAAGAAGACAAAAATGAAAACTATGAATGCCTAGGGAGATGTTTAAACCTTTTTCCTTGGATGTTTTTCATTTTACAAGTCAGCCAGCAGCTTTTCATACAAGAAATGACACAAATTCCATTATTCTACTTTGGGATGGATAATGTGTTGAAGCTTTTCCATTCATCAAATGACGCAGTTACATGTGATTAAAATATTCTGTAAGCTGAATATATGTTTGCATTCATAACACACATGCTTAGATACTAATCAGTTATGCAGCTATTAGTCCTTCCTGAAATCTCAAGAAGGCTCTGTTACATGGGTGGAAGAACTGCACTTTTGTGTAATTACAAGTCAGGAAATATCAAAGAAAATGCTTCTGGTACAACAATGACTGAGTAAGAAGACATCCAGAGCCTACTATGGATGCCAAGTATGTTATTTTCAAAATCTACTTGATCAATTTTTTGTAACATTCAAAAAAGCTATTCATTAAATGCCTCCAGTATGAAAAACCTGAGCTCCACAGTCTTTTATTGTCTGGATCTGCTTGATTTTATCTATTTATCTGTCTGTTTGCTTGTTTGTTTAGGATAGCCTAGATTTCTCTCTTACTTGTTCAATATGCAAGCTTTTTTAAAAAAAATAAAAGTGAAATGATCTTCAAATAGACTACAGGCCTGAAAGATACAGCTTTCAAAAGACAGAACTTCTGGAGTGATACAAATGGTTTATAATGGGAGATTAGAAATCAAGCAATTATGTAAACCTATATATAATACAAGCATAGATGTTCCTTTTACATTATGGAATGTAGGCAGGTAGCAGACAGCTCCACAGTAAACATTATATACATGAACTAATGGTGTGCCAATAGACACTGTATACAATTGGGTATTAGGAGTACACCAATACATAGCATTATTCATCCACCAGGTGTAGCAGGCTTATGAAGTTCAGCGTTCATATGCAGTCGTTTAGTTAATACGAAAGCTTTATGCACTTTAAAAGCCTTTTTAACACTTCTAATTTCTGTTTTTAGTGTGCAAATGTGATACAACTGCATATCACTCATCCATTTTTACCATGACTGCATCTATACCAAGAAATTAAACAGCCTCAGTGAATTTGGCTAGGCAATGAAATTCAATCCTATGTACTGTTCAATTGTTTGAACAGCCCCTGGCATTGTGTTTGCGTGAGCCAAGTAATACTTCTCCAAAAAGATTTTGGGAACAAGTGATTGTTAGTGTCAGCCAGGAACAATTACCAGGAGGCAGTCTGGTCGTTGTTAGGTGTGCTGAACGTACTAGTAGAAATGTAAGCCATGGGGATGCTCTGCTGTGCAGTGTTAGGAACTCAGAGCTCACTTTTCAGAAAACATTCCTTTCTTAAAAGTAAAAGCAAAAATAGTCACTGTTGCTGACAGAAATAAAATTCAGCTATTGGTGATGCTTGTGTATCCAAAAATAATCATTAAGAACAATTGAAGTTATCCATGCAACACATTACAGTAGAAAGGAATTTGTTTTATTTTGGCTTCAGAGTGAAGGATAACTCAACAAATATCATTGTTAAAATAGCACACAAATACTAAAGTAATTCAGATAGCTAAAATGTCTGTTTTAATCTATTTTTGTAAATTTAAATCAAGAGTTCGTTTGAAGCTAACAAAGTTACTCAGCTGTGAAAGCCACGTGTGGGGATTTAGATTGTTTGGCTACATTATTTGTTAAATAAAAGAGGTCTACAAGTCACAACAAGTATTCAATCACTGATCTTCTGCACTATTTTTTTGATGCCTCTGCTCTCAATGGCTCAAACCAGCTCTTCACAACAATGACTGAGCATGGACTTTAGCTGCACTGAGTTCTAATACTGTGACTGCAAATGTGTGTGGACAAGACTGCACCAGGTTCATCTTCCTTGCTTGATGTCACCTTCTAGCACTGCTGGGCTTTGCGTCTTCTTATGTGCTCTCATACATTCTGAAGCTGGAACACTTACTCTTGGTTTCGTACATAGAAAATCACTGTTCCAGTGGGGTGTTGAATAACCCTCACATTATTTTAGTGTATTTGAATAAAACCTCATTCTTAACAACAAAGGATAATAACTCGGCAAAAGAAATCCAAGGAATAAGCCATACGTTGAAGAAGTGACCATTCTCTATGGGTGGAATAACCGTAAGAATTAGGGCAGTGTGGCCATCCACTGCAGCTAGCCATGGGCCTACGGACTAGAGCTCTGCAACTCAGTGACTTGGACAGTTCAGTCAGAAGAAAACTTAATATACTAGCACGGGGACATGTGAAATATGCCTCGTGACAGACTGAGAGCAAGAGAGATTGGGAATAGATAATTTAAAAAAAAAAAAGGTTAATAAAAATGTAAGTGATATATAGAGGAGGGGTACTTTTTACATCAGTTATGGTGGAAGGAAACAGATTGTGAAGTGGAGACAGATACAAATAATGATTAAGAAAAGGAGTCATGGAAAGGAAGAGGGATTATAAATTCCTGACTGTGAGAGTTTCCTAAATTTGTTTTTAAGAATTCTGATGAGATTGAGATAAAGATGTATGCATATATTCCACTGCATTGTTTAGATTGACCATTTCATGTAGTAGCTTGACAAAAGACTCAAAGTTAGATTTTGGGATCTTTGCATGTCTTGTGACTGCAACTGCTGCCACATGATCCTTGACCTTACAGGTATGAGAATGGGTGGATTTAAGCAACTTGCAAAGCACCCGCTCAAAACTACTGTGATGATCTAGGGCAACTGTGCTGTGGAATCCCATTTATGTGAAAAGCTAAAAAAAACAACAAAACAAAGAGTACCAGAACATGTGCCAGAGAGACTAATGGATCAGAGAGAGCTGCAGCCAAAGGAGGCTTCAAAGCACATGATTCAAAAGCAATGGAGGCAGAGAATTAGCATGAGTGCATCCTGTGAATAGTACTCCTATTAAGATTTTTAAAAAGAAAAGCTAAATGTTTGCTATTAAGTCCTATTATTCATTATAATAGCCTTGAAAGATTGCAAATACTTATTATAACTTACAGATAAAGCAGTGTGCAAAGAACGTATTAATATTCTTTTTAATTTAATGAACAAATGAAGCTAGAAGAGAGAACAATTTTAGATTAATAGCTTTGTGCAGTGAAGTTCTTGAGACTCATATAGAAAGAGGTAATTTTCAGTTTCTGTGTAGATCAAATACCAAATTCAACAGAAATAACCTCCTGAAAATTTTGTAAGGCATTTTTATACAATCTTAGGAATGCAAATACCTTGAAAATTTGATGCCTATTAATCATAAAAAGTCCAGCACCAACAAGAGTATATAAGAGTCACTGTCTCTTATCTTCATCAATAAATTCAGGGCAAAGGGCTTGTATGTTTTTGCACAATTGCCTCTGAGTAGAAACCAGTGCAAAAGACACACCTTTTCAATGCCTTCAAAAGCTACCTTTGCCTACATACAATCAGAATTTACCAGAAAACACCAGAATATTTCCCACTGATTATTGTCAGCTATACTAATGCAATTACAATAGCTTGAATACTTTGGTACTTTCCAAGGGCCTATTTATATAGCAGTCTATTACTAAACTCTGACAACAGCAGCCCAAATTATGATGCACTTACTCACTCTGGAGAGTACTTTGTACCATGAACAGTCTCACTTTGAATAAGGCATTCACAATCTGGCCCATCACCCTTTAATTATAGATGTTTCAGAGAAGAGCAAGCATCAGGGTTTACTGCACTATTTATAAAACAAGCTCTCTGCCAAACATTGCAGGGCTTCTACTGCTTCAAAAAGAAACCTGCTTTCCTTCCTTTCATGAGATCTTCCAATGCATACTTTCAGTTCATTTGAATGCATCAAGAACATCAGTGTAGTTAAAGAGATATCCACAGATGCGAAATAATCTTACTCTTGGAAAAATATAGTTTATTCAAACAACCAATTCACGCATCTGTTTTGGAAATTAAATAAAATGTATTTATTAATATTA
This sequence comes from Tragopan temminckii, assembly GCA_028571105.1. NCBI lineage: Eukaryota > Metazoa > Chordata > Aves > Galliformes > Phasianidae > Tragopan > Tragopan temminckii. The sequence continues at coordinate 114,578,030 of JAOWBP010000001.1, read as the reverse complement.
GCAAGTACGCATATCACAATCACAGCATGTTATCCTAATGAAAAGCATTTTAGATTACATTACAATAGCTGCCCTTTTGTGAGCTGAATGCTCTTTGAAACACAAAGAAATCTGTGTGCACTGTCCCCTGTACCAATACAACAGTACCAAAATGCTCATCTGCATAGAACAGCCTCTACCTGGCAAAATGTAGGAATAAGCACTTCATCCCCATCCTTCCACAAATGCCATGTAAGGGCTTTCCTTTGAAGTCTCTACCACTACACACTGCCTGAAGTGTGATACGAGACTGAAAGAAGCTGTGTCTGGGTTCAGTAACATGGGTGGTATTTTCTCCCCTAAGAACTATTTTCAGCTTTTGCCTGCCAAACATTCTTCACCATGAAAGTTCTTGCTCTCTCGATGGCCCTTTTCACTGTGGCTTACGAGTGTTTCATTATCTAAAATGTACCCCTTATCTTGCTTTAGCTTTAAAATAGCCTATCAGGCTGAAAATGATTACCTCCTGCCTAGCAGGGAAGACGCAGCGTGCTTGTCAGTCCATCCTAAGGTTTACGTGACACACCTCTCCTAACCATCACCTTCCTTCCCCATTCCCAGCCGAGGTCACTCACAGAGGCAAAAGCCACCTCTGCTGCAGTGCAGCCTTAGCAGTTATCTCCAAATAGAATAACTTATCTTTGCTAGAGGAATTTTTGCTGGTGCAATTGCTTTTATACAAGAGTATTTGACACTACAGCCACGTCAGTGAAAGACTTTTTTTCCCATGCTTCTAACCAATAGAGTTAAGCTTTCAAAACTTCTAAGCCATATGAACAACAATGTCAGAGAGACTTGTCCACGGACGTAAAGAAAGGGCATGACAAAACAGAGGACTGTTTCTTTGGGTACAAAAGATGCTTTCTTTGTGTTCCAAAGCAAAGCTCTGGATCAGCTCAGTGGTTGCTGTCAGCCTTTATCAGATGCTGCTGACAGCTTCTTGAGAGATGTGAGGGTTTCTTGGAGAAACTGCTGGAACGGCAGGAGAGAATCACACTACCTATGTTCCCACTACCTATAAGGACAGGTGCATGGAAAAAACCTCTTTCCTGTTGTGCCAAGATTTCACCTTAAATGGAAGCAGTTCTTTTGCTTCACTCACTGTGAAGCAGAGCAAACTGCTCTACAAGGTCACAGTATAGGGATAAGAGACCCTGCACTTAATGGTAAATATCTATTTGCGTCAAAGACGAGTGTCCCAGACCCAGTGCAATGCTTTCTGTCCTCTATACATAAGAACACATTGCACTGTAGTATGAAGTGGAGTTCAAAAGCCTAAGTAAGGTGCTGAATGAGTATCAGCCTTGTGTCATCTAAACAAAATGTTACGCACAGGGGCTTAGAGGAATGTAGGTCATCTGACTCAGACGCTCAGTTCACTGCATCCATCATAAATGCTGCCTTTTAAACACCCCGTTTTGGAGAACAGTTTAAAGTGTGTAATAGAAATGACTCGATTTCTAATAATAGTCAATTAGAAGTCTTCCTCTGTAATTGTATTTGGAAATGCAATGTAAGTGCTTCTGCTGGAAAAAGTTAATTTGTCTTAATTTTCCTATGATTTCTAAAAATAGATTCGAATTAAATGTCATGTACCTTTGGAATGTGTATGTTTGGTAACTAACAAACTCACTTTGTCACTGTTTATGATCTCAGAATTCTTTCCATGGAAACTATTATAAGGTCACTATTATCATCAAGCAGCAATGAATGCTGTTCATATTTTAGAGAGCTATTAGGGAAAGGACAATCCTAAGGCCTTAAAATTCATTTGTTCATCAGGAAAGGAATGTACGATACTTATTCTGTGAATATATGGGTTTATGTGTATGTAGATAGGCATTTTTGATTTAAAGATTCAAAATCATATATACTATCACTTGTGGGAAACTCCCTGTCAGTCAGATAAAGCTTTTTAGGTTCCTAAACTATATATTCATGGATGGCACACATTTAAATAAAGATAAAATCTAACAGGTACTATATGGTCTCCGTTTCCATTAGCACCTTTTAGGAGCATCCATCAGTTTGCAGAAGTGTAAAGTGTTGACTGTTCATTGAAAGCCAGATACCAAACTGTCCCATCTCAGACTACGTAAAGGTCTTAAAGTGAATATAGCTGTACTTTACTCCCACTGAATAATTTCATTGCACTGCCACACTGGCATATAGGAGTCCTCAAATAAAAATGCAGTTCAGGACTCATTTACTAATGTAAGCCAAGGTAGGGGAAAAAAATTAATGAATAAAAAACCTCTGATATTTACTCAAAATCAAATAGAAGAAAATATACTTTTTTTTCTTCAGTATTTCAATGCATAAGAGACTGTTTCTTATTTTAACGTATCTCATAGCATTTATAGTACTATTACAGGAGACTGCATGGCATAAGACTTCACCAACGTACTGGAAATGATTAAGCTTGTGAGAATGATTTAAAAAGCCTTATTGCATATGCATGATTATATGTATAATTCAGCTAATGAGTCTTACTTAGATTCTCTCTGAAGAATTGCCATTGATTGATAGGAGTAGCTTTGGAAGTAAGTGAAGGAGAGAACATTGTCAACAGAGAACTCTTGACATATATGCACGCAGATATATATCATAGTCAGAAGAAGATGGCTTTCATCAGTAAAGGCATTTGTTCACACTCTTCTATCATTAATCTGCTAGCAGGTTTTCACATTAGTTCAAACTCTTCCCTAGCATTTGAGATGTAATTAAAATCAGGAAGCAAACTGTGAATTTCAAGATTGGTATTAAAATGTAAAAATATAAACACAGGGACTGATTTGTGATGACAAGATAAGCATGGATGTTTAAAATTGTTTTATTTGAAATAGAAATAGAAAATAATGGATCAACAAAAGTGCCTAAAACTTTGATTTGTTAATCTAATATATTAAAGATATAGATGTAAGTACCTGCAGCTGCTAGCTGATAGACTCCAGGCAATATTAGTTGGCAAAGTAAATGGTTTGTAAGTAGATATGCAATAACATTCACCCTAGGGTGCCGGAATACTTCAGCAAATTATAGCAAAGAGTGTGCTTAATCACTCAGTTTTTTTTCCTGCCTTTTCCTTTTTCTTTACCCAAGTAGATTTCTTTAGTCTGACCAAACTTGTCTAATGTGAGTTTTCTGATGGCTTATTTCTAAATAAGACTATCCTTTTACTAATTTCCTTTGCTAAGCTTCAGGGGCATATTGATGCTCAGTATGTAGTATTTCATATTAAAAATCTTTTTGTCTTTGAGGTATGGTTTATTTACCGAAGATTAACTTCTCTCAATACAATTTGTCCCATTTAATGTTTCTTACATACATCACCTTTTGATTAATCTGTATATCTTCTGGGGAAAAAAAAAAAAAAAAAAAAAACACCTGACATTTTATGAAGTGTCTCCATTTTCCACAAGCATGTATCTACAAGAAAGTTTTTAAGGGAAACAGTTTTATATATCTCTTATTGTAGCAAAGAAGGCTTGTAGGCACCATCTTGGCCATAGGTGCTGTGTCCTTAAGAAAATAATTTTTACCTTTACATTATTCAGAGATGTTACAAGTCTTCTTTTCCTGACTTCTATCAGATTTGGTGCAGGGATTAAAATCTGAAAGATAAATATGTCTCTGGAAATCACATTGGAAAATAAGAAGAGGCAATTTGAAGAGAGTTGTCTTTAATGTGAGTTCAGCTTCATTTCAGACACCTGCATTCAGAAGCTTGCAATAAACACTGTGTGCTTGTCCACCAGCCACTGTCTCAACACTATTGTCAATGACAATCTGAAGTGGTAGCCACTTGTTTAAATATAGGCATCTAGTGCCACGTGAGATGCCTTAATATATTTCTACCAGTTTCCAGCTGCCACTTCAGAGGACCATGCAGTTGGTCCTTATCATACCACGAGGATGGCTCAAATACCTTGTGAATTACAGAGGGCAACTAAATCAGGCCCTGGATCTCCACAGACTGTAGTGGGCACCCAGATAGCTAAGCTTTCATGTCTGAATTTATTTTTAAGACCCAGCCTAAGAAGGTTGCATCCTTCTTAAGCATCCTTGCCCAAGGAGGTTGTGGATGTCCCATCCCTGGAGGCATTCAAGGCCAGGATGGATGTGGCTCTGGGCAGCCTGGTCTAGTGGTTGGTGACCCTGCACATAGCAGGGGAGTTGAAACTAGATGATCAT
>JAOWBP010000001.1:114523921-114562440 GCA_028571105.1 Tragopan temminckii | reverse complement strand
AGCCAATCCTCCCAACTTCGTATCATCAGCAAACTTGCTGAGGGTGGCCACTATCCCCTCATCAAGGTCACTGATGAGAACCCAGGATTCAAAACAAGATGACAGAGTGAAGAAGAGAACTTCTAAAACATATCTTGAGGGAAGAAAAGCACGTCTGTAACTACAGCACTGTGATCCATCTATAAAAATCTGTAGCAGGAAGATCATGAAACACAGGTGCACTTTGCTTAGGAGATCTCCATTACTCCATTATACCAGTCAGGTACCACCTGCAGATACAGTTCTCTCTATAGTAGGACTAGGAACAATGTCTGGATGTTTTCATGGAGCCCTTTCTAACTTTATGAATGTAAATGTAAAGAAGAGGAAAGCTCTTAGCCTCTCTGTTCTTCTGTAGTCTTTAAAGAGCATGAAAGTCCTCACTGCTTTTCTGTATCCATCTCATAATGTCATGGCTTTGTGATTTTTGGTTATCAGTATTCCACATCATAACATCGTGTAGTGCACTGGGAGTTAAAGTGTTAATGCTCCAGTTTTGGGAGCCTGTCCGGAAAAGAAGAACTACATACCCCAGGGGACTTTGCGATCAGAGAGGAGATATAACCCCTGTTTCCCTTTTCCAGAGGCACGGATTCGCGAAATCCCTCCACCCCACTAGTCACGGAACCAGCCGAACCAGCCCATAAATCGTTGACATTCTTTGTGGAGAATGCAGGCAAAAACTGCTTTTCAGCTTTTTAGAATGAATCTCTCTCTGCTTTCAGAGAGCTTCATTGGAAAAGTTTCTCTCTTTCACAGGTGCTTACTGAAAACTTGACCTTTAAAGTCCAGGCGGACTGCCAATATTCTAGGATATTTGTAAACTTTGAGCACTGCTATCTTGCTTCTGTAAAGAAAAAAAAAGATTCTGCTCTCTCTTTTAAACCTGTTTGCAGAAGGAGCTGCTAATTTTACAGAACTTGTGATATTTAAGCAGGTTCCCAGTTTCTCCTTTGAATCCTTTATGTATTTTTTGAATGCTCATCTGATCACGTTGTTAATCTCTCCGAATGTACTGTTCATTATTTTACTTATTTCACTCAGTATCTGGATTTATAATATTCTGAGGAAGCCTTCCCCAGAACCAGAGAATACTGAGTGGCAGGGAGTGTGGAGAGGCTTGGGAGAGACTTTAGAGAGATGGACATCTTTGGTGTCATGGAACTTTATTCCTGAACACCCAAAAGACCCTGAGAGCTTAAACAGATATTTGAGACAGGAATGTTGATGTTCAGGCAGATCTGAGGAGGCACAAATGACTTGGGGCCTGGCTATTGCTTATCAGGCCTTATTCAATACTATCCCAGAGAGGGAGAGAGTTTGTGAAATTGAGAGAGAGAGTCTGAGAACTGAAAGGGAGACAGAGAGTCTCCAGGCTGAAAAGGAGAGTTTCCAGGAGAGACGCTGAGCCGAGAGGGAGAATCTCCAGGCTGAGCGAGAGTCTCCTAGTCAAGAGAAAAGACCTCCAGTCCAAGAGAGGTGCCCTTCGAATCGAGAGAGACTCCCTGCAATCCAAACTTGACAACCTTCAATTTCAACAAGACACCCTCCGGTCCAAATGAGATGCCTTCTGGTCCGAGAGGGACACCCTCAAGTCCACATGGGACGTATTCCGAACTGAGCGAGATGCCTTCCAGCACGCAAAATTCAGTCTCCAAATTGAACTAAATAGAATTCAGTCTCATCAAGCCATGCTCGAATCTGAACTAAATACTCTCATAATCAAACGATACAGACTCCGAGCCGAGTTGGAGGGTGAGAGCACTGGAACTGACCAACCTGATCAGCTACAGGCAGCACCACAACTGATGTCAGTTGCCCCTGTAAAAGGACGGAAAATGAAACGAATCTCAACTCAGAACAGAAGAAAGAGGAGGAGGGGAAAGTAGAGGAAGCAGTCGCTGTAAGAGAAGAGGAGGAAAGAGCTCCAGAGGAGTGGCTTCGAGATCCACGGGAAGCACCCCTGAGTCCAGAGGAGGGGCCCTCAACAAAATCGCAGTCACCAGTGCCTACAAGGGCAACAAGAAGTCCTGAAAGGGTAAGAGGTGAGCAAGCCATTGTTAACATTGTTGATCAATCTCTGAAAATGAATGAAATTCGAAGTCTGAGAAAAGACTTTTCACGCCACCCAAATGAGCCTATTGTCAGCTGGTTACTTCAATGTTGGGACAATGGGGCCAACAGTGTGTGGCTAGGTAGTAGAGAAGCTCACCAACTGGGCAGCATTGTAGGGACTCAGCCATTGACAGAGGTATTAGTACATGCCAGAACCAGGCCTTCACACTCTGGAAGCAGATGTTGTTAGCTGTAAAAGAAATATACACCTTCAAAGACGATCTGATGCCTGAGAAAACAGAAATGGACTGATATGGAAAAAGGCATCCGTTATTTGAGAGAATACGCTATGATGAAAACGCTACATAGCCCCAGTTTCATTCCTAACGAACCAACCCATAAACCGTTGACACATAAGCAGTCCAGGTTGTCCTATACTTGCAACCTGCTGCAAGTTAGTATTTAATCAAACATTATTCCACCTGCATTTTTTTTTCTGCAGGTTGCAATTTTATTTTTAATCATTCATGATTTTTTAAAAGAGAATCTAGGCTGAAAGTTGACCATGGAGAGATAAGCTATTCTTCTCATAAGAGTTCTCTCCCTATCTTCTCTCATCTCAGCTATTTTTTAACTCATTTCATATAAACTTATTTTATAAAGTGCTAATTTTATTCAGGTTATTGTGTAATAAGTCGGATTCTCAAGAAACTAGAAAAATTATTCAGTTATTTGTACCAGCTAGACCAGAAATTCTGTCAAAGAATCACATTTTGTCAATGAGGTGTATCACGTGGTGATTAATATCATGCATACTGATTTTGACTTTTAAGTCTACAGCGTTTCCCTCAAACTTTTAGAGACATTTATTCTGGGTACTTGAAGTCCAGTCTGTAAGGGTGATGGATGGCTAACTCAATATCTAAATGGAGTTTCTAGAGCTATGGGGTTGCTTACACCAGCCTTCCACCACTTCTACTACCAGTAAGTACTTCTGCACAAAAACATTTTCCTATATCTTAACATCTTTTAAGAAATTAAGTCAATTAGAGTAGCACAAATAGATGGGTTAGATGTTAAAGCTGTGGAGAAAATATTTTGATATAGTTTCTCTCTTCCAAATTACCTCTCATCTTCCTCTTTTCTTTTCATCCTCCTCCAAGCAATATGATACACAATAGATGAAAGAGATGAGTAGGTTCTTTGTGACTCAGAACCTGCCTAAGAGGAAAGGGAAAATATCTGTTTTAATTTGCTGTGGGAATATACTGATTCAGCACAAGCTCATGCCATTTTTCCTGACCTGCCTGCGTTCCTTACACATCTACTCCTACACTCCTTCCTCCTGGACTGAGTTGGAAGCTGTTAGCACTGCACTTCCTAATTGTGGGCTACACAGCCTACAGTGACACAAACTGGCTAATATTTACTCATGCTATATATAACACGCCTGCAAAAGAATGTGAGAGAGAATTTGTCATTGCCAGACTGATTGAACATGGCCATTATCTGGGCAGACTCATCCACCTTTCATGGAGACTTGACGGTCAGAAAACACACTAAGAAGTGTGGAATACAATATGTACACAGACAACTTTCCATTCAACCAAATCACATTCCTTTAGCAGAAAACAGAAATTTTGATATTTACCTCTTAGCCTAACGTTCACATGCATGTTTTTCCATTTAACATTTGGAAGAATCTCCAATGAAAAATGACAAAATGTGGATCAGACTCACTACCTGACATTCCATTCTAATTGACAGTGAAGTTAAGGGTAAATAAAAATCTCTTTTATTAAGTTCTGACAAAATGTTATTTATTCACTTTCCACTGCCTAGCTTGAAACATCAGGGATAGGATCAACTTTTACCGCTGCTCTATCAATCACCAGAGGTAACACTAGCCAGTAAGACAACTTCAGAAAACCAATTATGGTGATTTGATAAGACTTAAACCCCTAGCAACTTGTATACCTCCTCTAGGACATAATGATTTAGTACTATAGCAGACTATTCCATATCAATTGTCTTGAATCTATGTACAACTAGCATGATGTCTGTGATTGCTGAAAATCTATCTTCACTATTCTTTCTTTCAGATTCTGTAACAGGTTAACTTGAGACTGTTGTCCCATGTCTGTGCAATGAACTTCCTCACTGTTGCAGTCCCAGTCCCTCCAGCAGTTAAAAACTGCTGCAGAATATGCACTCTAGATGCTTTTAAATTTGAGTGACACTGATCACTTGAAAAAACACTGCTCTGAAGAGTGCTATTAGCACACAAACCACTGTAGCTTAATCATAGTTTTATTTGAAAAAGAAGAATACATATTCACTTTGATAATATTTTTTGAGTCACTAAGGGCCACAACTTGTTCCCACTGGTGTCTGTGGCAAATCTCCCACTAACTTCAACGGCAACAAAAGCAGTCACTTCGTTTGCATAATCTGCAGAAAGTAAATATTTTAGCACTTGTTATCTGTGTTACTTAAGTAGCTTATAAAAATGTGCATGTAAAACTGATTCATATTTATCTAAACTGCTACAAAAATGACTTTCAAATTGGAGAGAATAAAGGCAAAAAATATTCTGTAAATGAAGACTCAATAATGAAGGCTGATTTTTTTCCTCTTTTTCTCTCTAATTGCAAAGCATTTATTTTTATGTAATATCACAGAAATACAGCTGTGAGCACTGAAAACAAACAAAATGTACATACGATGAACATAAGAAGCACATAATGACTTCAGGTCCTGAAATCTTTCACTACAACACATACATATATTTTTACATATAGAAAAGGTGAATTGGCATGCTATTCTACTTGAGTTTAGTTCTGCAAAAGCCATCTCAGCTCAGTTACAAATATGCTATTTATCCATTAAAGAATGTTGCTATAGTAACAATATCTATTGCAAAAATAGTCTGGTAATATGAGAGAGTAGATGAAGAATGCAGAACAAACAAGCTTTCATATTTCTAGTGCTTGTATTTTTATACTTGTACATCAAAGTCAAAAACCCCTTTAATACTGCTTCTGTTTTGAATTAAAGTCTTAGTGCCGTACCTTTGCATTCAGTGGACCTATTTTCTTGTACCACTGGTGCTACAGAACCCAAGTTCCATGCTCAAATAGAGACTCTATGTCAAAAAACAAAAAAAATCTCACTGTAGAAAGTTCATGAGTGATTACATAGAAAGATCAAAACATCAAGGTCTCATTTGAAAAACCAGAAGGTGGAAATGACATTTTTTACTGATAAAGTGAGCAAACATGTGGTTCCACAATGTCAGTTTTACAATGTCAAATTTCAGCTATGCTGGGGTCTGTTTCGCATGAAGGCATGGTAAAACTGTTTGATCTCCCCACTCTAAATTAACTTTGGTGAAATCTTTTTGACTGTACAGGAGACTACCTACACCACAACCTAACTGCTTTGTCTTGAAGAAATTCTGCACAAGAAGTAAAATGACTACTTTATTTTTGTCTAAGAAATGTGTAGGTAGGTGCAGTGAATTGCCAAACTCCTGCTAACCTTTAATCTCCTATCTAAAGAGAAATTATATTATTTGAAGAAAATAATCCAAAAGTAATAGTTCCTATCTAAAAAACTATATAATTAGACTAAGTTCCTTTTACAACTTCTGGCATAGAACCTGCACAGTCAACACCATTTTGAATAAGAGTTGGACTAGGTTCTTCTTCCAAATAAAACACTCATGATGTGAGTTATTGGGCTTAAGGTAGAAGGTGCTTGGACTAGTATGAAACTCTGGACTAATTCCAGAAAAGTCAGTGTAGTTAGATCAGTCTTAAACCAATTTAATAGCAAAGGCATTCTTTTTCTATATAAGCATTTTTTGCAATCAGTCTGTTTATCAGCCAGAAAAAAGTTCTTGAGACCATGCTGCTGTCAAAGTTAGCTAAAGTACTTCGCCCCTTCCCAGCTGAAGACAGAAACTAGAAGGCATGAAAGTAACTTTTCTCTTTTGGATAATCTCAATCAAATTTAATCCAGAAAAGGCTATAATATTTTCTATTGGAATGTCACCAGCATATGCACCGAGGATTCTGATTTTCAAATGCTGTAGCTTATAACCCTGACATAACAGAAAAAAAGAAAAAAAGCTCTAAATTGAGTTTGTGTCTATACTATCAGGCAATTTAGCTTCTCAGTTCATCTCCTGGTCCCTGACCATCACACTGCATATAAATCAATCCCACTGTGTCTCTGTGTTGGAGAGATCCAAATTAGTTTCCTCACAAATGAAGTCCAAGCTGGATTACAGGTATTACTTCTGCTAGTTATTAAGGACAAGAGTGCACAGGAGATGACTTTTGGTAAATGATAGGTGGTGAGAATCCAGCAATCTATAAAAAAAAGAACAAGCTTGCAATAGTGGGAATACATACCTTTTTGCAGTCCTTGGTTTGGATACCAAGAACCCTGGTCTGATACTTGCCAGATATAAATGAATATAATGAAGCATAGTAAGCTGCTGCTGCTTAGTCAGAATTTACTTTTTCAAGGCTGAGACTTTTGCAGACTGTTACCTTAGCCCCAGACAGTTCATAAGCACCTCCTTATTTGCCAGCAGTTTTTTCCTGCGTTTAGCTGTTGTGACTACCCAAAGATATTAGCTCAGCTGAAAAGACTTTTGCTTAGATAGTGCTAAAGCCTGGCTGAAATTCACAGGCCCCCATCTGTATCATAATGAGGCCCAATTCATAATGGCAGTGCCAAGTGGAATGGCTTTTGCAGAAAGAACAACAGCTGCTTATTAGGGAGTTCAGCTGATTGTGTCTGTCTCTTAGAGCTACGTGTCCAGAGCAATTGAGCAAAAGAAAGGGATCTTATGTCTTTGGTTTCTTATGGAGGTGTCCTGACCACACAGGAAAAACAAGATTTAGGTACAGAACTGCTCCACCACTGCTACTGAGGCTGTGTCCATCATGCCCCTGAGAACTGGATAGAGCAAACTGGAAGAAGCATAGTAAGATCTCAGTATGTTCACTTGATAGACCTACATAGTTTTACACATTTTAGAAGTATGTTGCATAATGTAAAATGCATAGGTAGTCTTGAGGGCAAGCTCAACAGGAAAAATAAAAAGCTTCAGAGGCATTTCATGTAGGAGAAAGCTGCAGAAGGGAACAGTTTTCTCCTCACTAGTAAAAACACTGAAAGAATAGTATTGTGTAGGATGGTGAGCTATTAGCCAGATGCTCAGTTCTTAAGTAAGTCTAAGATTGGATTTGATTCTAGAGATTGGAAAAGTCTGCTTCTATTTTCTGTGAAGAAGTCAGCATAGTATAAAGCCCTAATCAACCCTATTGCATTCATAGTTCATGGAGTGCTGTATGGAGATCCAACAACCCGTATCGGTAGAACTGAGAAGGAGTTGATTTAGCTTGAACATGGTACTCTGTCAATACATCTGCACAGCTTTTGGGAACTATGCAGCTGTCTCTGTATGATATCACATGGCCTTCCTCCATAGACTAGTTTCTCCATGATGTGTTCTTTTCAGTATTTTGATGTCGCTGGATTGGAGGAGAAAACTGTGAGATAAAGTGAAACCAGCTATGAATGCTCTTAAACATTTGCTACTTGTCCCCGCTGTTGGACTGGCAATGTGGTAGGTAAATCTGTCCTCAGATAAAACAATCCTTATGATCTCTCCTTAAAGCCTAAATTCATCAAAGTCAAATCACCAGCAGGTCTGAATGATGGAGCGACTTGCCAAGCTGTGCAGACTAAACTTCAAGGCTCCTGTAAGGCTTTGTTCCCATTGTGACAGCAACTAAATTTAAACAAATATTCCTGCACCACATACCTGTTGAGTGCTTCACCTCCTACTAATCCAGAAACTACCTAAAGGACACTTCATTCCATCTTGATATATTAGTCATTTAGTATTAGTTTAACTTCCCCTTACAACATTTCAACATATCTACAATCCATATGGTAGAATTGCTAAGCCATTTCAAACTATTTTTTTCAAATACAAGCTAATACAAAGTACTGAGAATTCTGTCAGTTTCATATGTCATGTGTTCCTGCATTTACTGGTTGCTTAATTTGAATAAAGAAATAAATGCCAATAAAGCAATTCTTCTCATAACTGAATAATTCTTCTGTCTTGAGATTTCCAAGATTTATTTATTTGTTTATTTATTTATTTGTATTTGCTGATCTGGTCAGAGAAGACTGTAAACCTAGTGGATAAAAAAATATTTTAAAAATCCTATTTTAATAAGAGATACTTTTACAAAAAGTACCAAAAGTATTTTTAATGATTGTGAGCCACCTACCTGGTTCTTTAAAATTTGAAAACATATTTCATATGAACTGAATAAGCTCACTGTTTCATTTAGCAATTATGACCCGTGTTATTTAAATATTCTTAACAGTTGCTAATTTGCTTTCTATGAAACATGGCAACTAAATTTCAGATTTTCTTAAATTATTATGTAATCTTTATAGTCCACTATTTTATAACTACTTTATTATCATTGTCATACCTCACAGCTGTGTTGTTTTTTTTTTTTTTTTTTTATTTGGTTCCTTTCCTCAATATCCATCTTCAGTACCAGGTGATCTGGGACACAGCTACTGAGAAGCATCACTCTGAAAGTTTATTAAGTCTGATTACTGGACGTTAGATATGTCTGGCCACCAGTCAGCTCTGAACAATCTTCCCATACTTAGTACTTCTGACAGCTCTTTCATGTAGAAATGCCATCTACCCTGCTATCACCTGACAACTGGAAAGCTACAAAACCCACTCAGGAGTGATGTGGCTTTACCTTCCTCCTTCATCTGAGAAGGTCTGTCTGAGAGAAGGGAAATGGGAAATGGCTTTTTTTCTAGTGAACTAGATTACCAGACTATGGTATTTCACCATTATCTAATGAACACCATGAGAGTCATGGCTGAATAAAGATATGGAAAATGACCCAAGCAGAGATACCTAGTGGGGATCTTTGTGGTAGCAAGAAGATGCATACAGACTACTCAGAAGGTGAATCTACCTGGACACCTTTTATGTAGCAGTTTATAGACAAAGAGCCACAAGGACAAAGAAAGTGAAGAAAATTCACTGGAAACATAACAGGAATTTATGGGTTTGGCAGCAGATGGAAAGCCTGGCTTTCACTCCAAGCAATGTATCATACCAAAACGCGCATTGCGGAAAGGACTGCAACCCATTCTTGTAACTGAGATGATAGTCCTTCCCAGAATATCAATAAAAGACAAACTGTGCCTGATGTGCCATGCACAGGTTCATGCTTCTTTCTTGAAGGTATGTCTTGCAAGTAACAGAGGGACTGCTGTGTCAGCTAACTCATATTCCCTGCTCCTAGGAGGAACACAGAAAACAGTGGCAACTAGTGCTGACATTGCTGGATTACTGTGTCACCCAGCTCATGTTCAGTCCCTTTCCTTCAGCCTTCAGCTGAGGATCATAGAATCATAGAATCATAGATATAGGATGTGGCAATGCATGGCTGGAGAGCCGGTGCTCTCTCTTACTTTCAAATATTTCCAGAACTCCAGTGTTAGATCATGTGGGTTTTGACTCTTAGCCCTACAATGATGCTGGTACACTGCTAATAGTGTCAGAAAGTAGTAGTAGTAGTAGTATGCTCTCATAGGCCACTCTTTTCTTCAGCTCAAGGAACATTTAAATATTATGCTCAAAAAGCTTGAATAAAAGTATTTAAGAGCAGTCAAAGAAATTAAGCTTATATTATAGAAAACATGCAAAAATTAAAATGAAATGCTAACAGGTAAACTCTCAACTGGATGCTTGAAAGTTTGCTAAAATCAGGACAGGTTATCTGTGCCCCTTACTTTCATTTTTATAAAAGAGAAAAAAGAAAAAATGTTTTCCAATTCCTGAAAAAAATAAAAATTGCCTTCCGTACTTGAGGGGAGCATATAAACAGGAGGGGCAATGGCTGTATATGAGGGTGGATAGTGATAGGACAAGATGGAATGGTTTTAAACTGAGACTGGGGAGGTCTAGGTTAGATATTAAGAGAAAGTTTTTCACACAGAGTGGTGACACACTGGAACAGGTTGCCTAAGGAGGTTGTGGATGCCCCAACCCTGCACAAAGCAGAGGGGTTGAAACTAGAAGATCATTGTGGTCCTTTTCAACCCAGGCCATTCTATGAAAAAATAGTTTTCCATTCAACTGTGGAACATTAATAAAGCCTTTTCTTTGTTTACATGAGCTAAATAAAAATTAACATTATTTGTACATTGGGATATGAAAAGACTATTATCTCTTCAGACAAGTGTTTATGCTAGTCCTCTGCCTGATAACTACTTGGTAGTTATTCTTTCCAAAGAATCCTGTTATTTAAAAACAGAGCAATTCATCCTTTTTGTGGTCAAATCCTTCAGGAACCTGTTTTCTTTCCTTTATAGCAAGGCAGCCTTGCTGGCATTCATTTTGTGTCATGGAGAGGATGCAAGCTGTCCCTTCCAAGAGCCAGAGACTGCTGCAGAGGTATAAAGGTATACCCCTACCCAAGAGCAATCACTTACAGGACTGCTTTCATTCCCCTCAGAAAGAGGAACCAACTCATGGGCATTTGTTTCTACCCCAACCTCACTGTGAACTATATCTGCTACTTGTATCCAAAACACTTCAATACATAGCATTATTGCTAAACTTTACCTGTGGGTTGGGTAATGAGGCTTTGCTGCACTGCAGTTCTCTTTATTTGGATACTGAAGTGTGCAGAAAGTGGGTTTCTGCTTCTAAGCCAGATGAAAGGCTAAAGATTTTCCTATCCATCCCTTCTTGGCTTTGAGGGCTATTCACACAGACCTATTGTCATACCAGTCTCTCTGATTATTCTAGCAAATACTTCTGATGAGGTTGAAATGGCCATTGGTTTTCAAGTCATTATGTTACAACACTGCTGTTTAGCAAGACTTTGTTATTGCCATGAAAGTGTGGGAACATCAGGAAGATCAGAACAAAGGCGGATTTAGAACAGACTGCGGATATAAAAATCTATTAAAGACCTTCTCTCTCTTTCTTCTTCAGAGTGAAAAATCAATAAAGTGGTATAAGCCAGATAGCATGAAATGCACAACTTCTAGACCACCAATTTATGCACAGAGTGACCTTGACCTGTATACATCTATTTAGCAATTTCCTATCATTAATTTATTATGTACCTCTCCTAACCACATAGAAAAACAAAGTTTCAGGGCAGGATATGCTTCCTTTCTTTTAAAGAAGCAGTCTGAGCGCCAAGTAGAAGAATGTGAGTTATTACTTACAACAAAGGGGGAAATAATTTTGTTCACAATTCACAGTCTGACTAAATAATGATTTACTATCTAGGAGCTAGCTGCAGAATACATTTAGGAATCATATGAGTCTGAGCTTTCTGAAAATGTTATTACAGTCTGTACTTTTAGACCTTTAGCCTCATGTCGTTTTCTGTGATATTTTCATGCATATCTGATCATAATAAGAACAGGAAAAAGAAAATATGAAGGAAGATAGTTTGCCAACCACATTTAGTTCTTCTGAGAGAAGTAAATACATCACAGTCTCAGTTTGTCTATATATGAAGTGCAATCAGAGGAAGATATTGACTTCCTTTTACATGAGCCAGGTAAGAGACAAAAGTTAACCGTGTTACTTAGGTCACACAGTGGAGTCACAGCTGAGTCTGAAGTAAACCTTGATAAAAGTTTCAATGCTGGTTTTAGCGAGCAAGCTTTTAATAAATGTATGGGGAAAAAATGGGAAATTCTGTTTTCCTAATTCTAGTCAGGTCTTTTCCTATGGCTTTAATGACATGAGCAAGATCCAGTTTGCACAAATGCTGTCTAAAACTCTCTCGATGCCCAGGCACTAGTCCAGTCCATTACTTTCCAGGGCTTATCTAGTTCTGTGAATTCTTCATTTTGTCAGAATCTTTACTTTTACCTTTACTTTGCCTGTTTGGGATAGGTGAGATATGTCCTCTCAGCAACATGTTTGTTGTGGGCTAGTTTTAGTCAGTAATGAAACCATTCTTTCCTTGAAGAGCTCTCCAGATGACCAAAATCATAGGGAGGTATCAGCTTTTGTACATATTACTTGAACATGGGACAAAAAAAAATGAATGGAGACAAGGATTTAAATCCATTATTCTTGTTCATGGCCAAGTGCTCTATCCACTGGAAAAAGGCCTTCAATCTTCTTCCTTTTTCCGTTGCATTCTGGGCAAAATAGTGGCTAAGTATCAAGAGAAAAGGTACAAATAATGTTCAATCAAAACAAGCTACAGCCTATAATTTAGGACATACACTGCATTTTGGGAAATGATACTTCAATCCCAACAGATTAACTAGTGCCTAAAGTCCAGAACCTCCTACTTTCAGAATGAACATGCTCACCAAAAGACAGAAATGTCAAATGTTGAGAGATGTTGAAGGGTATTACTTCTGTCATACAACCACACAGGCAAGCAGACAAGTCTTCACCTCACCTTTTGACAGATTGTAGAATCTGGGAAATTCAGTTCTCACAGATTAAATGTTTCCTCACCCTCCCCTACAACATCCACCCTCTCCCAGGGACACCTGCCTGAGATAAGGCAAAGTTTAAATGAGGTTGCTTGGCATACTGCCCTGTTCAGGCTACTCTGCTAAACACAGTGTTATGAACTTGCAGGAGCCCTGGTTAAATCTGAATATCAAAACGTCTTGATGTTATTGTGTCTAAGGGTGACAGAAGCTGGTATTTGTCAAAATCAATTATATTTCAAGTGTGAACACTAAAAGTAACTGCTTGGGCTTTATAATAGAATTATAGAATCACAGAATCATAGAATTGATCAAGTTGGAAAAGACCTTAAAGATCATCAAGTCCAACCACATTTAAAGTTTTTCACCGAACTGATCAAGTAGGTAGTGTAAGTGCAATTACTTCCCAGAACAAGTTTTCAAGTGTTTCAAAATCCCTAGTAAGAGGCGCCTCCAAAAATAGTTGCCTGTTATTGATCCTCCATGTTCTAATTGGGAAAGACTCCCCCTGCACAGGTGCTACAGAGTCTCAGATGCTTGGGTGCAGAGCATTGAGAAGTACAGCTAGCTTCAAGTATCTGTCCCTTCTTAATATCCCCAGATCTGCTTGGAGGTTTGCCCTTGATTTCAAGAGAAGCAGGATCCGGCTCCCTGAGGCCTTCTGAGAGCTGCCCTGAACCTTGTGTACAGTGTGAGTGCATTCATACAGAGCCCTGTCACTCCTATTCAGTGCCCTACACCAAACCCCAGGGAAGTTGTTTCTGGGTCAGTGTTATGTGCAGTTGTTCCAAAGTCCTGGCTGGGAGTACGGAGGGGACAGACTCAAGACTTTCCAAATATTTTCAGATTCCCCTCCTTCTGCATGCAGGTAAAATCTGGAGAGGTTTTCTATCCCACAAGCTGCCACAGCTTCTGCTGCCATTGATTGGTACTTCTCTGGCTGTCAGGGATCTAAAATCCTACACACCTTCCACTTTTTCTATTCAAATACAAGCAGCATGTAAAAAAGATGATGTCTCTTTCTGCCTGACCCAAATGCAGCTTTGCAGGAAGAGCAGCACCAGGCTCACACTGCTTACATTTTCATGCCAGCAGAATGAATGTCATAAACTAGTTCTCTTCAAAGCTAACCACATGCAAAAAGCCAGTCTGCTTTGGCTGATTGGAGACAACAGGTATAAATAACCTCCCATGCCCTAGAAAGCAAGAGCCAGGAAAGGCTTCTTGGGTTGTTTTCTGCACATCAGCCTATGAGCTGAGGGTTTTTTAATGCTCTGTTGATGCCACAGGAGCTGATGGAAGTGGGGACAGATTACACTGAGAAGGAGGTAAACAAGTTGTTTACAGCTCAGCGGGGCTGCAGTGTATCCTCCTTACATCAGCTGAAAGACAGCGAGAGCATTGGACACTGGGCGGCTGATGGGAAAGGATCCCTGGAGCTGCCAAGCTCTGGCTCCAGAAATGTCTGTGGGGCTTCAATAACAGGAAATCACGTGTGCTGTCATTATCAGCTGCCGAGCGAGACAGATGCACCCAGATCAATATCAGTGTCCAATATCAAAGAGCTATTGTGGTGGTACCGAGTGGTTTGAACTAAGAAGAACAACAAAACTATTTTAAATGATTAGGGCTGGCAAAAATCCCCAGACTTTCTCCTTTCTGTTTTGTTTTTGTTTTTCCTTTCAGAGGCAGTGGATTCATCACCATTAAAGGAACTGAAAGTCCTCTCTGCCCAAAGTAGCTTTGATCATTATTGATCTAATTAAACTCTGTTTGCTTAAGGTTGCAGTGGGAAAGGGCTGCAAATCAGCAATCTTCCTGATCTCTCCTAATGCGAAAGAGTATCTGTTCGCTCAGCTTGGGAATCGGCATGTCCTTCAGCACAGCTGAAATGAGACTAAGCTTCTCCTATTATGCTGTCTAAAAATACGATTTAGGAACAAAGCAAAACATCTTCAGGGCTTTTCTTCAAAGCAGGGCTTGGTGAGCTGAGAAATTCTGTACATGGACACATGTGCTCCCTTTGCTGACATCCCCATGCTTCCCCTAGGCTGTGGGGGTCTCGGTTGCACGAGCATTACGTGACACTGCTGACTTCTGCAGGGGGCTTTCTGTTTCTTGTCATTTAAGTTGTCAAATAAAATACGTCTGTAAACAAGCATGCCATTTTAGCTTTGTGGAGATTACATACCAAGAGATGAAGTCTGGCTTAAATGGAGATATCTCTCTCTGGATATTTCAAACTTTTTTTTTTTGTGTGTGTGTGTGTGTGTGTGTGTGTGTGTGTGTGTGTGTGTTTGTGTAACAGCTAGTACGTTAGGATATTTCTGAAGGATCATTTTCTCCCATGCCTTTAAAAACATCACAAACTGCTGCAGAGAATTCAGTTGTTTTCAGGCTAGGGGTGTTCAATAGAAATCCACAGGTAGAAACAGGGAGCCTATTTCATAGCCCAGAGACACTTCTGTTATGCAAAGACAGCCTGGCGGAAGGACTCCTAGGATATTTTGGCCTCTCTTATTTCAGATAGGGAAGAATCCGTGACACACGAGAAATGCACTGAGGTGAATCACACACTTCTTTCCATTGCTTCAGCTGAGTGACTACTGGTACCTCAGAAACGAGCCAACAGTTTAAACAGATATTTGTCTTCTGCCAGTTCTGCGGGTGGCTCATCTGTTTGCATTACACGCTCTCGCTTGTAATTGCTCTGCAGTACGTTTGCATGCATGTGTAAGCTGCTCACATAATCCCACATATCCCGATAAAAGCACTGTATAAGGATGAGATGTATGCTAGTCCATCCATACATTTCTCTTAAGTGCCAGTCAGGTACTTGAAGGGAGATAAGCAGATTTGCAGCAGGAAAAGGCCCAGCTTTAGCTTTATTCTGGGCTGGGGAGAGGCACTGGGGGCAGCTTGTAGGTGTCAGTCCCTTCGGCTTTGTGGCAGAGAGACCATGCAAGAAAATATTTCTCCAGGACTGGAAGGGGGCCCGAGGTGCCAGCAGGCCCTGCAAAGCCTCTCCACCGTTTTTTAAGATTGTGCCCTCAGCAACCACCCTGATTCACCTGCCTTTGGAGCAGCCCGGCCCGGTTTTCAAACAGTGGGCAGGAGCAGCTCTTTCCCCCCCGTGGAAGGAGTTAAGCGAGCTGTATTCCTGATGCCTGCAGCTGTTCCTGCGGCTGATAGGGCACGGGCCTGCACCCGGAGAGCCCCCGAGAACAGGGCCCGGCTCGGCTCCCGTACTGGGGAAAAAGAGTCCTTCATGCAATTCCTCTACTCCCCTGGGGAAACGCTGTGGAAGAAACCAAGGGAGCGAAAAGGCAGGAAGGCAGCGAAGCCGGGCCGCGCCTCCGCCCGTAGTAAACAAGCGCACATGGGGCCGGCCCCCCCGCAGCCCGACGGCCGGGCTGAGCTGCACCGGGCTATTTTTACAGCCGTCTGAGAGCCCCGGCTTCCTCTGGCAGATCCGCCGCTAATGCTATTACCCGGCAGAGGAGAAGAGAAATGAAGCTGCTAAAATAACTGCGCAAGGCAGAAATAGATGGAAAAGGCATTTTAGGTCATGCAAGCCGTGCCCTGGCCAGCAAAGGTTGCTTCCCACA
Organism: Tragopan temminckii; assembly: GCA_028571105.1. NCBI lineage: Eukaryota > Metazoa > Chordata > Aves > Galliformes > Phasianidae > Tragopan > Tragopan temminckii. The sequence goes on along the minus strand of JAOWBP010000001.1, from coordinate 114,546,187 downwards.
GAATAAATCCGAGCGCTGTGTAGATCGGCTTTGTATTGATGCCCTGTGCTCCCTGAGGGAGGACGGTCCTTTTTCAGCCCAAGTTCTGGCTCTGCTTTTTGGCCGCGAGGAACCTTGACCCAAAGTCATTGTGGTATAAACCGGCACAGCTTCACTGTACCGTAGTAACTGCTTACTCGGGGCAAAATGTAGTCCCTTCTCCTTTTCTGACTGCTTTTATGACATGAAATCTTAACGCTCCATTATAGAGAGATGGTCTACAAGGGCACTAGCACAAAATGTAATAAAGCAGGCTTATTGTTTCCCAGACAAGTTATTCTTTTTCTCTCTGTTTAAAGCACTGTCTTCAGTGTGTTCGCTTTGGTGAGGTTCAGCTGTGAAAGTCACACTTGAGTCTGGCTGCCCTCTTGTGATATTGGGTTTCAGGCCGTTCATGTCTCAGAGCTTCCCAAATGCTGTCATAGCTGATGGCCACCGAGTGACCCTCTCATTCCCCAAATGCTTACATAGTCAAGTATTCCCAGGGTGACCTTCAGCATGTGTCCTGCTCTGCTTCCCATTTATTTTCTTATGTCTTCATCTGGGAGGTCAGGGATGAGAACGGAGCCGGCCAGCTTGGCTTCACCACAGAGCAGCATAGCTGGGATGCCCTGAACTGGCCAGAGAGTTGGAAGGAGAGGTGGAAAATAACAGCTGAAATCCTAGGGTTGCTGAGAGTCCCTGCACCTCAGCTGAGGCAAAACCATAACTGTAGCTACACCTGCATTACCAGATCTGAGGGCATTTCCACATTTGTGATCCAGGGTGTTTGCTCTTGTCGTATCTTAACTCCTAACTGCATCTAAGCCAAGTAGGCACACCAGTCCTCTGCAGCCTGCTCGTATGTGTCCACAGAAATGAAACCTTGTGGTTGAGGGCTGGCTCTTAATGGTGGGACAGTCCTGGTTGCACTCATCTACCAGCAAGTTTTGGTATGAGTTTTTTATTTTGTCCCTTCTGTGGAAAGGTGAACAGATTAGCTTAGAATTGGCTGTTTAAGGCTGTCTGACTTCAGCGTGAAATAATAAAGAATGCATGCAAACTCAGGAGAAGGTAGGAGATATTTTTAAGAAGCTGCTGCTTCTTAGCTTTTAGTTAATGGTTTCTGCCTCCTGGCTGAGACAGTGCCTGACTCTGTTCAAATTTTGATATGGTAAGATTGGGTCAAACAAAGTGTGCAAAACTTTATTTATACAAGGGTTTAAATCTTGTATCTTCAGCAGAGGAGGTAATTTTGAGTAGATTATAAGAAGCACACTTCTGCCATTTGAGGTACAGTGAATACACTTTGCTGTTTGCACATTAAGGTTATAGTAGCTATGACAGACAGTAGAACTTAGAACTTATTCTAAGAGTGCAACAGCAAACATTGGTATATGCTAGAGTATTTTACTCGTGGGATAAGTTTTGCAGCTCTGAAATAAAAATAATGATAATTTTTTAATCTAATCATGTTTGCAAATGAGATAACCATTCGGGAATATTTTACCATGGAGATGAAATATGAATTAAACAATTAGCAGTAGCCAACAGAGTACATTTGAACGATGCTTCATAGTATGAGATCTATGAAGTACGTAGAAAAGGTGGGGAGGAGACAAGAACATTTTCAATGGGTGAAGATGAGAAACAGGAGATAGCACAGGGACTCCAGTGTCAAAGAGAAGGTTTTGATGAAGCAATTATAGATAGAACCAAGATGTTTGAATGAAGGAGAACTAGAAAGCAGGTAGAAGGCAGGGTGGCTTGAACCCTGTTTGGACATGAAAAGCAGAAAATTGAGGCAAGAGCTGTAAATAGCAAGAACTCTGGATGTCAGAACATGCAGAGTATCAGGAGATTTAGAAAAGGATCTGGACTTCAGCTAAAGAGGAGGGAAGCATTGAGATCAAGTCTATGCTGAACTTATCAATGAGAAGTTAGCAAGGTCCAAACAGAGAGAGAGCAAAGATTGAGGAGGCTGGAGGCAAAGAAATGTATGCAGACTGGAATAAGGCACTGGATATTTGTTGTTGCTGCTGTAGGTGAAATGATGAAATTTTATTAGTACAGCAGAGGAGAAGGTGCAAAGGCAATTCTAGTGGAGGAAACCATTGCTGAACTTCTCCAGTATTCTTCTAGTGGCTCAGCATGTGGCAGAGGAGAAAATGCATATTGCTGATATTTCCTATAAGTCTTGTTCAAAATATCAATTTAACTGAAACGAATCAGACAAATATATGCATTTCTGTCTTTTACAGCCATTTTGTCGATTAAAAGAGGGGCTTTTGCCCTTTAACAGCATTCTAAATAGCTACTATGTTGTGGCTCTTGCAGGTATCTGCTAAAACTGTATCCAGTTAAAAAATTGAATCTAGGAACAAACTGATCCCAGTTTCAGCTGGCTGACAGGTATGAATTCTACTTTAAGAAATGTCTTATTGCCCTCCTCAGTTCTGTTTATGGCCATCAGGTCAGGAAAACTGCATCGTGTAATTTTCAAGCCATATTACAGCCTTTATATTTATCTAACCTTATTATCTGCAAATACAATTAGAACGACAATGTTGAGCAGCAATGAGAACAAGAAAAAGCAGCTCAGAAACCTAAAATATGGTAACAGACCTCATTATGAAATACTACCAGAAGTTATGAGGAGTTAAGTGTGTTGCATTTCATTGGTTTGGGGCTTGGGGGATAAACTGTGTTGATTTCTGATATACTATTTTCAGTAAGCACAGGACAAATATAAAGACACTGCTTGCAGTGTTGCTTCCCACCTCCTGAGATCTTGAAGAGGCCTTCCAAGCTTCTGTCACTTACAAGCCATTCAGCACAAACACTGTTAGCATCAGTACAGGACAGCAGAATATGTGAAGGCCCAATAACAGCATTATGGTAGCATTTTTGGTATTGGACAATCCACTCAGAAATGTGTTGCAGATCATTTTAATCTTCCAACCTCCCAGCACTTCTGCAGGGGCAAACAGCACAGGATGAGCAGCAGTATGGTGCAGGAGTACTGAGATTTACTCCCGTGAGCTTCATGGATTCCTGCTGAGGAACGAGGCCAGAACCCATCCCGAGGTGGCTGCGAGGGGCCTGGGCAGAGGGAGTGCTTCTGGCTCCTGCTGCTATATACAACCTTATACAGCAGCAAGCCTGGCACTCAGCGACTAAGCATCTCTAAACACTGTGCTTTCTTAAAAAGGTTAGCCAGGAAAAATAGTCTTGCTTGGAAAAAAGAGACATTTGAAATAGAGGCCCAGTACCAGGGTTTAGGTAATGACTCACAATGTCAGGCCAGATACATTTATTGTAATTGTCAAATAATCTCCAGTTCTGTATCTACTCTCCATTTGCCCAGGGAGTTGTGCCTGCTGCCAGATTCACTGGGGCAGAGGAGCAGGGAAGAACTGGAGTGTTACTGGAAGGAGAGCAGAGACCCTCCTGCGGGTGCAGCAGATGCCATGGCACCCACCACTCTGCACCCCTTTCACTAGTTGGGTACAAGTGCACTGGAGTTTGTCTTTACTTTTGGAAATCACAAGGCAAACGTCAAAAAATTAGGTAGGAATGTTCTTCCTTAACTGTCTTTCTAATGTTCTCAGGTGCATAGGTGAGTAAATGAATATATACAGTAATGGATGCGTTTGTATTTTTTGTGCTATTAAGCATGATACTAATCAATAGTTGATGTAACAATATTCAAACATAGCATTTTGTCAGGTTTAATCTGCTGGTGGCTTTCCTTCGGCTTTTTACATGCTTTCCTAGTAATTTCTACCCATAGCAATATGGGTTATGCACTCACTTGTTTCCCTTTGAAAAGGGAATGAGTGAGCCTGGTTTCCTGTTAACAACTACACAGTTATAAATGCTTTATTAATGCATTCCTAGAGTTGTCCACATAATTTGCTTCCTCCATCCATCAGTACCAAGTAAGCGTAGTACTGATTAGTCTTTCAATATCAGAATTAAAGAATTCTGGTTAGCTGCACTTTATTTGATGGGGTATACCTTAGTGCTTCTGATAAGCTGTGGATTGGAAGTCATATAATATAAGAGTGAAGAAGGCAGAAGAACAGTTATTTTAGATGCTTCTTTGCAGGACTGAACAGCTGAGGACACCATTAAATCTAGCATGGTTTTGCATGAAAAAGGACTACATTAGGATCAGATGCAGCCAAGCCTCCATGAGGGATATGATTATGAATACACATACTCAAATCCAGGACATACAAATCCTGCTGTGAGGAATTCTTTGTCACTTGAACGGCTGCATGCTATGGATCCCATGTTGGGGCAAGAAATGTGTCTATTTATATACTAATTAGATAACGGACCACTGAGAAGTGAAGCATAGTAACTCCTGTATTTAGCAAACCATTTTTTGGCGAAACCTGTCCCGCTCCTGGCCTACCCTGGCCACCTCCCGCACTGTGAACAATGGCAAGGAGACTGAGCACAGCACTGCTGAGCCCCAGCCCCCTGCAGTGCCAGATGGGGCTGGAATGCCACAGGAATTTAGGGTCAGGAGTGAGCTGGAAGGGGAAGAGGAAGGATCAGCTGCTTTGTGTGACAGGCCGTCCCCAGGGCTCATCAGTGCCCCAGGAGCAAGAGAGCCTTCTGAGGTCTTAGAGATTTCCTGGGCCGCTCACTCCATCCTTGGCACAGTAGTGGGTGATACCTGCCCACCAGCAGTGCAATATCGGCATGCCTTGCCCTCACCATGGCATGAAGAGTGGCAATTCTGAAGGGCTATGTCCTCTATTCCTCCTCCATGTGTAGCAATCATGAGACTCCCACCCAGGCTTTCATTCACATGTTCATGGCTTAGTCAGTCATCAAGATCACAGAATCACAGAATCACACAGAATCACAGAATGGCCAGGGTTGGAAGGGACCACCAGGATCATGAATCTCCAACTCCCCTGCCACATGCAGGGCACCAACCTCCCCATTTTATACTAGGCTAGTTAATACTAGACCAGGCTGCCCAGGGCCCCATCCAATCTGGCCTTGAACACCTCCAGGGACAGGGCATCCACAAGCCTGTTCCAGTACCTCACCACTCTTTCCGTAAAGAATTTTCCCCTGACATTCAACCTAAATTTCCTCTCCCTCAACTTAAACCCATTTCCCCTTGTCCTGTTGTTGTCAACCCTTTCAAAGAGTTGGTTCCCCTCCTGGATGGAGCTGGCTTCTGTGTTCATGCTGTGCTCAGAGGCTGCTCACACACAGGAAGCTCCCAGCTAGGGCCAGTGCACATCTTTGTGCTGATTTTCATCAAGAGGTAGGAACCGAAAATAACTTTCTAGCTGGGTGCCCGCGAGGACAAGGTAGGAAGCCAGTCCATAAATCAAGTTAATACTTTCACCCCCTTTGCAGATTTATCTCATTTTAAGATATCCTGTACTGCAGAGACTTCCTTAAATTGATCAGTGGGAACATCGCATTCCTCTGGGACAGGAGCAAGTGTCTCATTGTTCCTTCACTACCGGTCCGCATCATTTTTTGAAAATGCAGTCTTGACTCTCAGCTTCCTGAAACTATCATGTACTGTTTATCACGTGCTCAAAGTAAAGCTGTGCACCTGCAAATTGACCTGAAAAGCAACAGAATTTTCTTTGCTAAGGGAAAACACAAGGAAGCCCATGTAACACTCACATTAACCTGGGAGGAAGAGATCTGGTTAAACTGCAGCCAACAGCCATCCTCTTTTTACTGAATATATTTTGTGCCTGAAAACAGACCTATTTCTTAGGACTCCATAAGTACCAAGTAACTCTTTAAATAGCTGCTGATCTTCATATGATTAGTTTCCCGTTCCGAAATCTGAAATGCCCTTTAATTATCCAGCTGTAGGAGCATATAGGATGGCACTAAATTTTGTTTAAGTACCCACCATTGCCAAAAAGGAAGTCAAAATACATAATTAGGTTGGCATTAGCATTCTATAGCTGTGCAGTATCAAACCTCAGAGTGGCTGGGACATTCTGTGAAGGGCAAAGCTGTCTGGGTAATGTAGCAGAAACACTTATCTAATAGCGTGCCCTCCTGTGCCCTCTGTCAGGGCGCCAGCACATTAGTCCTATTATCAGCCAGCAAATACTGTCGGCTTCCACATTGTGGCTGCTGCCAAAAGAAACAGTCTTCCCTGTTACAGGAGCAAATGTCTGTGCACATAAATGAAACTGAAGAGTAATTAGATTACAGTGTTTCCACTGCTTGCTAATTTACATTAATAAAGATCCCACTATTTTTGAAGAATGTTTGGTTTATTTCACAGGTCAGGCATTTTCCCTAACACTCTAAACAGACTATTTCAGTCAAATAGAGAAGAAATATTGAGGCGACATCTCCTAAAATTATTTTTAAAAGCCCTGCTTGTCTTTTCCTTCCCCCACATTATGTGTTTGTTTCACATGGGGTTATTACTTCACAGATTATGGGGCTTTGTTTGTTTCATTTTTGTTTTACTCAACAGCTTGAAAGGAATAGGTAAAACAAAAGATAAAAAAATAAGACATACTTATCCAACCATCAAAAAAACCTAAACCAAAGCAAAACAAAACAACCCAATCAAGCCAACTGTAAGGAAGTACTAAATGTATTTAGCTCCTTTATTAGAAGCATATCACAATAGTCTTTCACCATATAAGGAACTAGACTTTCATATGGAATCTAAAAAAAACAACTAGATTTCTTGCTTTAATTGTTTTTAGTAAAGCTAATGCCAGAATGCTCTTTTCAGGAATAAATCCATCCACTTATTGATGAGCATTCTCATCAACATTGCAGATTAAAAACATCTGTTCACTGGAGCCAGTGTAGCTGAATTTATGTTAGCTTGTGTAAACAATCTATGTACTATTAAGCCCATCACAGTAAAAATAAATCAATCACCGATCAAGGAAGATAAAAGCCAAGCGGGGTGAATTTTGTACGTATTTTAGATTTTGTGTTTATAAAATGCCAAAAGACTTTCCCGAAACTTAAAATAGTATTTATCTCTTCACTATTTTGCCTTGAGATAAATGACTCTTTATTACTTGTAGAATTTGCACGTGAGGTAAGATTACACCAAATTTTAATATTTTATTACTTTGAATTAAGCGCTGCCCATAGCTGTTTCTCTCCTGTGAGCAGTTCCCGGAACTGTTTGTGTGAAAAGAGGATTGTCCTGTGAATGAAAGCTGCCACGTATCAGTCTACAAATTCCTGCTACTTGTTAGAAATTCATTCTGAAGTTCTACATTTGTGTCGAGAAAACTTTCTGGTTCTTTTGATGGGTTTATTATAAAAGAGCTGGAGACAAATGACACATTTATTTACAACGGTGAATTCTTTTCCTGCATTTTTATGAAGAAAATGGATTTTAAAATAGTTTGATACAATACTGAAGCTTTGTACACATATAGGTATGTTGTGACTTTAATAACATTTCTTTTATATGTTTCTGAGCATGTCATTACTGACATTACAGTTTACCACTATTGCCTTGCATACATGTGGCTTCAAACCTGCTCTCACTTAAATAGCTGAGAAGCATATTTTGACTTTTTGCTCTAATTTGCCTCTCTAATGTGAGTAAGCTGTGGATATTGGGAAAAAATCCTCTGTTTAAAAGTGCTTTCATTTCTTTAGACATGAAGATGACTTGTAAAATGTCATAAAAGATTTAGCAATAACTGTCAGACTTTGCTAACATCTGGTGTTTTGGAGAAAAAAAAAAAAAAGAAAGATGCAGTGAATTTCCAGGTAAGGGTAAATTCTCCTGAATGGAAATCTTGAGACATCTTGCTTCCTTTGCAATGCATGCAACATCTTCCAATAAGCACACTGCACTATCTCTACTTTCCCACTTGTTCCTTTATTGCCTGGTACAGTAACAAGCTTGCTGCCTCTGAAGAAAGACTGCTCATCAGAAATCTGTAGAGGTTGATAACTTCAGCTTTGTTAGGATAGCAGGCTAGAAACATACTTTGTTTATTTTTCCTTGGCAGAATAAAACGTTAGGGAGAAATCTGAGGTCTTGTCAAAGAAGATTGAATATTCACTAAGAAATCAGTGGAAATGTCATTGAGAGGGGCAGTGTGAGGTCTGAGTTAACTCTTTGTTCTGCTCCAGACATTTGGAACATCCATGGACCGGCTATTTAATGCCAGTTTCCTGTATGAAACATGAGCATGAGAACAATTTTATGCATGCCATACTGCCAGTATAGCATGACATAATGTGCTGATGTGATGGGCAACACATCAGTGGAAATACAGAGAGAGAATGTGAGATAAGCAGGTTTGTATTAGAGTAGAGGGGGAAAATGAGAGCAATGATTTTATTTTCTGAAGAGGAACTGAGTTAATATTTAGGAAAATCTACTTGCAAACAAGTACGTACAATCCTGTTATGTGCAGGCTGATGATTTTTCCTCACCTATGAATATTCATGCAGTCAACTCTAATGCACCTGGAAAGGTGATTTTATCAGAGCAGAGATCAAAAACCACGTGTGGCAGCAGGATTTCTAGGCAAACAAATGAAAGCCACACTCAGACCATCCCCACCTGGACACAGTGTACTGGCTGGTTGCTGGGTCCTGTGATTAGGAGAGGAGAAAGAGCAAAGTGTGAATACCCATGGCTTTCAAAGCACCTCACGCACACCGCCCAGCCCAGGCAGCTGGTGCAAGGAGAGGTCATGTAACATAAGGACAATGCTGATGGAGTAGTAAAGTTCTTGTCCTAGTGACATATTTAGTATGTTTCAGCCTCAAAAGGCAGAATGGGCTTCCTGTGGTTTGGGACAAAACATCAAGAGAGGGATCAGCTCCTGAGCACAGCTGAGAGGAACATTGTGCCCTGAGGTCTTGACTGATCTTTACACTTTTGTGCCTCTCTGCCCGTGGGGTGAGATTGCAGCTAGTGCTGCATTATTGAAAGGCACAAGGTTTTGAATTCATCTTGTGTAATTATGGGATTATCGAGGATGCCTAAATTAGGAATGTAGCCACTTCACCCTCCCTCCGTGGGCTTCTCTATGAGATATAGGCATTGTCTGTGGGCAGTCTGTATATGTTGCTTTCTTTGCTGTGTATCGTGTAGCATTTTTTAAGGACAGACTCTTTTAATCTCATCCTCATGCAGTCCACACTGAGGATGTCAGCTTTCATACTATCTCTTTCTTTCTCCCATACTCCCCAGATCACCGTGTCTTCTTTAGGCTAACCCAAAAAAAACCTACTTTCAGTCTTTGAAAACCTGCCTATCAGTAACTTAAATCCTGAAACAGCCTCGTGTTCTGCATATTTGCTTTAATTTACCTACAGAAACAATCCAAAATCTTGTGCCCTGTATGGTGCTGGTGTTTCCTGTGGTCTGTTGCTTTGTCATGCCCCACACTTACTTGCCTGTCAGAGACTCATTCATAAGCTCAGTGAGGCAGAAATTACAGCATTTATGCATGTCACATATTTGTTAAAACAGCTAATAATGTGACCGGTCACACACAAGACAAGCAACTGAATGGTGAAGGGAGGAAAAACACTCTGAGACCAGCATTTGCACAACATTCAGCTCAAATATGGCCAGGATTCTCATTTGTTAGACAATTACTATAAATCCATAAAAATCAGGATCAGTTCTCGCATATAAACAGTGAAAAGAGGCATGTCTGATATCTGTTCAGAATGAATAGGTTGACCAGCTGCAATCTCAAGTGTTTAGATTGGAAATCAAAGGTAATGTTGTGACCATGTGTAATGTCTTCAGATTTGTGTTTAGAAGCTGAAATTATGCAAATTTAAATGAGATTTTATGTGGAGGTTATAATGGTGTGGATAATCAATCATGAGCACAACTTTCCAATGGATTGAGTTATTTCTCCATCACTTGTTTTCAAATTGGCCATAGACCTCTTTTTTGAGCAGTATATCCAAAAGTTCAATCAGAAGTTATGACTTAGGTAACTATGGATCATCCGATCTGTTCTATGCAGATGGTCAGACTAAATTATCCTAATAGGTATTTGCAATCTGAAAATCCAGCTTTGGACTTCTTTCTCCCATTTATTTTTTATTTTTTTTCCCAAAGGACTGTTATTTCTTGTCAAGTACATGAGCCTATTAGAAATTAGAACATATAAAGAGGAGATTCACATTCCCATTACAGAGTGATGCTCCATTATAAAGATATATTCTATGTGCATTTCATGAATAAAAAGATAAAAAGGTATTTTCAGCAAATTGTCAAATTCTTAAGAAGATGCTAACTAAAGAATTTTAAGAGCTTTTTTTTTTTTTTTCTGGAAGCTTCACAAATTCTTGCAGTTTATGACTAAAGGTAATTCTCATTGCTTAGCTGAATGATCTTCTAAAGGTTCAGTATTTCTTTCCCAGTCTTTCTCCAGGTTAGCTGTCTTTGAGGATAATGCTTTGATTTATATTGAAAATAGAGATTAATGCTACTGCATACAAAAATAAATAAATAAATACAGAGAAAGGAATGAAAAAGTATGTCTAAAATGTACTAAAATGCACATTAACTTCCAAAGTACAAAATTATTTTTAATTTCTAGAGTTTGAACCAGAAGGTCCTTACACTTGGCAATAAGGAATAACAGAAATAATTATTTTTTATTCCAGGACTCAAAATGTTTCAAAGAAAACAGAAAAACAACAAGAGAAAGATGCATTTCAATGCCTCCAGCCCTAGAACTGAAGGCTTTTTCCTATAAACTGTCAGGGCTGGTTGTTGTTGTTTCGTTTTTATTTTTATTTTTGGTGTTTGCTTGTTTTTTTTTCTCCAGATAACTGATGTTATAATGTCTTCCAACCACAGTTTCTAACACACTTTAATCATCCTTAAACTTTTACCATTTCCTTTGTAAATGTGCCACGTGGGAGATAGTTTCCAATACTGATAAATTTTCAGACACGGTATACAAGCTTGCCATTTTCTTTGTCACTGTAAGGACAACATTGGCTTCTCATTTGGAGCTGGTATTTGACATTTCTAGTACTTTCTAATTTAGAATAATTAGTACGGAAAAATTTCTAAATGTTGAAAGTTTCTTAATTATACCAATGTGCTCTTGGCCGATCAAGGCTAGTTAATGGTATTCAAACCGGTCGTGAAAAGTTTTCATTCATTTCATTACCAAGTGTAAAAGCTGACAGAACAGCTTGGAGTTCAAGCTAAGAGTAGTTACCCCTACATTATGATGTTATTCTGTTCTTGCTACTATCTACCCTAAAATGACAAAATCCAGACAAACAATAAATATTTGAAATATCTACTTTTTATGTTCACTATAGGGTATCTCTTTCCAGGAAATGTATTTTAGAAACCCATGACTTCAGTAGGCCAATGACCTGGAAAATTTGCCAAACCAGTGAATACATGTTTTCTTTTCCTTTCATATGAAGAAGCTGAGAGGTGTATATAACTTGTGATTGTAGTCAAATCAAACTTCATTTTAATAATACACGTGCATTTTAAAAAGTTTTATTTTACCTGAATTCATTCGCCCATTCAAAATCCATTACAAGTAAGGAAATACACTGTACATAAGTAAGTCATTCTCTACTGAAAGCAGAGAAATATTGCAGAAATACCAAAACAATACAGCGAGAACATTTATTGCATAACAATTAGACTTTTCTAACAGAGCATTTCTTTTCAGAGCTTGTTTGTCTTTTAGCTTGCAAGACATTTCAGGACTTTTGACACAACAGCCGATTTTCTACTGAAAAGAAGACAGAACAATATATACCTTCCTTAACATTTTCTTAAAATAAGTTTTAAGATGAAAACCGTACCATTTGTAACTTGGAGAAGAGAATGGTCAAGGGAGACCTCATTGTAGCCTTCAGTACTTAAAGGGAGCTTATAAACAAGAGACTGTTTACATGGTCTGATAGTGACAGAGCAAGGGGAAATGGTTTTAACCTAAAAGAGGAGATATGTAGGTTAGATTTTAAGAAGCAGTTTTTTATTCAGAGGGCGGTGAGGCGCTGGCACAACTGCCCATGTAAGCTGTGGTGCCCCATCCCTGGAGGCGCTCAAGGCCAGGTTGGATGGGGCCCTGGGCAGCCTGAGCTGGTGGGGGGCAGCCCTGCCCACGGCAGGGTTTGGGGCTGGATGGACTTTAAGATCCCTTCCAAGCCTTTCTATTATTCTATGATTCTATGAACTAAAGTAACGTGAATCTATTTTAAGAAGTGGATTAGTTGTGTCACTTACTCAAAGCTGTAAGCTATCGGTCTGTTGAGAAATGCCTGCAGAAGCATGACCTAATGTCATGTATTTTCCTCCTTTGTACAGGTAAATAGTTCTTATTAGTCGCACTGAAAGTAGTGGTCTAAGCCCTGAGGCTTTTGCTCTGCATTTAATCAGTTGTCAGTCAGTCAAGCCCCCTGGGAAGTCAATGGGAGTTTGCCTGGGAAATGACAGGGCAGGAATTTATTAAAGCTCTTGAAATTGAAATATATTCATAAGATTTGCGGGATCAGGCCTGCAATTTAGCATGAAATATAATCGTTGATGTAAAGATGGCCATTCAGAAAAAACTGCTGAAAGGTTGTTCAGGGGCAGCCACAACTGCAGGCAGTGTGCACCATGTCCCTGTGTGTTCTGGGAGCAGCATAACGAGAAGTGACTGATGCAGCTTGACAGAACGCCTCAAAATGAACCAATGAGCTGGATTCAGTGAAAGGGTAACGGACAGATGGCTTTCACTTCCAGAAATTTAATGGTGATCTGACATTCTTGGTCATTAGATATCTTGTTTAAAACTTTACTGAATGGCGATATTTTCTCTTTCGTGTACTTTAACAGAACAATAGTCCTGCTATTCTGCAGCCAGCAGAGCATGCCTAGGAAAAACCTCTGCTTTTCAGCTGAATGACTGAAAGAATGAATACTTTCATACCAAATACACTTATTTTCAACAAAGGAGTTGCATGAGGGGAGAATAGTTCTTTTTTTTATTTTACTTTCATAAATATAAAATAAGGAAAGTACATCTTGAAACCCATACCTAGTGATATGTCTACTCACCATTCTACAATAGTAAATTTGAATAGATATCCAAACTGCTACTATAAAATTATTTTTCCAAGTGACAAGTAAACATATTCTATTTTCTCCTGAAGCCTACTATTAAAGTATTTAACATATGAAAAGAAACTCTTTTTTCAAATAGACTTCTAGAAATGAGATAAAATGTTATAAAATGCATCCAGTTTTTTTTCCAGAATGACTCCTCCCCCCATAGTAATTTCACCATTCCTTTTAAACAAAGAGTAATGTTCAAATTTATCCAGTTTCCTGTCTGAACTTTTAACTTTACCACAAAGTTCAGGCTACAAGATGGAAGAAATGCAGATAGTTATACATTTGTGTTTCTTTGTGATTATTTATTTCAGCTGCTAGATAATCAAATAATAGCGTACTCCCAAAGTGCTCCTTATTTATATTTGTTGTCTTTAGATTTCATCTGCAGATTTCTGCTGCCTTATGAGAGTGCCAGAATATCAGCTGCTTCACACAGAGCAATCAGATTCAGAAGTTGGTGGGTGAATGAAATGTCTTTCTTTCATGAAAACAGGAAATCCTGCTGCTTCTTTCATAAATCACGTTCAGAAGGGATTTTTGTACGTTGCTTGAAGTCTGAAATTATAGTTTTAGTGAGCAACCTGAAGCCCTTTTTCAAAACATGAAAAGACATATTATTTCTGTGGTTTCTAATGAACTGGCAAAAGTCCGGATATGAATTTGTTTTTTATATCACTTTCTGATTTATGCCTTTTTTATTATTCTGCAGGATAGCTCACGACTGCAGAAATACTAATATTGAATTTTCTTATTTTCCTCACTAAATCAATGTTGGTTTATTTACTAAAGAAAGATAAGGTTGCTCCAAATACGTAAGTTAATATTATGAGATCTACCCACTCTTACAAACAGATACAAGAATAAAAGTTCATGTCTGTGGCCTATTGACTCTGGTAGAGTCCTTTTAAAGCATTATTTTTTACCAATGGATTCATGCCATCAGGCTCATTCCACTTCCATTACTTATAAATGGTACAAGGCTTATTCCATGACTTATTTATTAAGATCCCATGCTGTTTCTTGAGTTAGTAAGTGTTCAGGTAACTTCTGGAGCATTACACAAAAGGGCAGATTATCAGCTCCACTTAGCTCCCCGACTTTCCCTGAAATACATCAAAGCCTCCCTCAGGGATGGGGCTATGGCTGTCTGCAGGCAGGAAGCCCTTGGTGCCACAAAGATTGCTTCTGCCCTCCTGCACTGAGCGCCCCAAGTTAGGCAAGCTGTCAAGATTAAATTATACCCCAAGAGTAGAGATCCATCCAGGTTAAAAACAGTCATGCAATAAAGCTCACTGGTATATGCCAGCTTTATCACCTGCTTGACAGAAGTTAGTCGGAGCCTGCTTGCTGCTACATTTATTAGAACCAAAGGGTCGGAATAGGAGAAAGATTTCTTAGTATTAGGAAAAAAACATTAAAAGAGAGGTCACTGCGAATTTTAGAGGTTTTTAAGTACTCCCTTATAATTTCTGGTGATTTTTATTTTCCTTAATGATTTGTTATGGCTTCAAAGTCACCATTACTACTTATAAAATTTAATTTTATTATATATCTGCAAGCAAATAAAAGCATTAAGTCATTATTAGTACATAGCTTAGCTCTTTCACTTTCACAGTGAAAGGTAAACTTTTATTTATTTTTCCATGCTTTTGTAAAATGCATATCATCAGCCCTGACTTGCAGGATTCATTCTGTACACCTCTTCTGTACTGCCTCCTGTGAGGCTGGCAGGAAGGCTGCCAAAGGAACTGCTATTGTTTCCACATAGCATGACAACCTCTTCAACAGGAATAATTGGCTCAGGCCAAGAACTTGTTTCATGTATATGGCAGAATCACTGACCCAGGCTGGATGTGAACCAGCAGCCATATGATTTAAATAGGAGATGAACGCTGATCTCAAAATAACCTCAGCAATCTAAGCCAAGGAAGGTACAAAAGGTTGAATGCTTAGCACTGCAGAAAAATAAATATCCTGTTTTAGAAAGCAGACCTTCTCCCAGGAACCAAGCTTTTGTATAGTGTCTAGTGTCTTAAGCTGAAGGATGTGCGCCTGCTAGTAAATACAAGGAAAACAATAAAATAGATCCTTTAATAAACCTTTGCCATAATGACATGACCAGAACTACTGCCGTGAGAGCATAGCCCTTCTGTAGTTAGACTGATAAATACTGATTATGACAATGTCAAGGATATCAAGTGACTTATCATGTTACAGAGAAAGGCCAGCTGGAAAGGAGTTCTGGAGTAATGCAGGTCCAAAACACATAGCTCTCTCTTTAGATTGTCTGTATATATATGTAGACATACAAGCATGCACACACTCATACACACATATGTATACTGGAGAGCTACATAAATATTTACTTAAATACAGACTTGGAAGATGTGGCACACTGTGTATATACATTTACAATATCATGTATGATGTATTACAAACCATATATCACACATGTAATGTGTTCTATCTCCCAAGTTTAGCAAGTAGTCAAATTTATCTGGAGCAGTAGTTTTTTGAAAATCTGAATTGTATGCTATGTGGAAAGCAAAATTTACTTTGTAGCTGGATTAAATTCAGACTGAGGAATGGTTCCACATTCCAGTAGGCAAATAGACTCAGAGGGGGAAAGCCAGCCTGCAGCCTGCCTGTTTCTGTGCACTGAGGTGTAATGCTGGACAAGGTATGTCAGAACAAGGTGTTCCAATAATTTGTTGCTGAAAATTCAAGGGAGAAGGTATTTTTCTCACAGCCAGGGTTCAAAAAGGCCCTTGAATCTTAGAATCATAGAATGGTTTGGATTGGAGGGGACCTTTAAGATCATCTAGTTCCAACGCCCCTGCTATAGGCAGGGACACCTCTGTATGCTAGACCAGGTTGCTCAAAGCCTCATCCAGCCTGGCCTTGAATGCTTCCAGGGAGGGGGCATCCACAGCCTCTCTGGACAAACTGTTCCGGTGTCTCACCACCCTCACAATTAAGAATTTCTTTCTCATATCTAGTCTAAATCTATCCTCTTCTGGTTTAAAACCATTTCCCCTCATTCCACTGCTACCTGCCCTTATAAAAAGTCCCCCCCTGCTGCAGAACAGGAGTTTCAGAAAATCTGCTCATGTGAGAAGCTTTTTATCTGTGGAAAAGAATATGTTCGGCTCCCAGAATCCACTATATAAATTTCAAATAAAATAACTAGAGCTAAATGCGAGCCCAAAGCACTTTCCATTAATCTACTTGTTTATAGTACAGGTAATATGTAAGTGCTTTTCAGAGCTAATCCTGTCAGCCATAGCATAAATGTGAAGGCCAATAAGATTACTTGAAGATGAAGCATGTTAATAGCATCACACAGTAGGGGGGATAACCAGATTATGAAAGGCAGCAACTGGCACTGATTTTATTTGCAGCTTGGCCCAAACATCCCAAACTTGATGAGTCTTATAATCAATCTTGTTTGAATTTCACATAAGATCTGATCACATCCAGAGGATAAGCAAGCATGCAATTTCAAAAATTGGAACATTTGAAACACAAATGATGAAAAAGAAGAAGCCACAGTATAAAACTTGATAGCAACATCCTCTTTGCCAGTCCTCAGAGGTATCCAATAGGGTTCAAAGAATGAATATGTGGAAGAGTTGTGCAACAGACTTCTTCTTCACAGAGAAGCCAGACTGCTCAGTGAGCGTTAAGCAAACACTCCCAGCTTGTCCATCAGTAGCTTGATTTTCTTCCTGTCACTACAGAACATCCCCACTGAGGGCTGCATTGTTTTCTTGTTTTCAGTACAGCTTTACATCTTTGGAAAGAAATCTTCCTCCCACGCAACAAAACTGCTTTGCAAATCAAAATGGAAGAAGGGGCAACTGAGGAAATAATCCTTCAGAGCAGCACTGTTGCTTCAAACCAAAACGCTTATGTAGAAGGTGGGGGATTAGGTCTAAATCATAAACTCAGTGAAATTAATGCCCTGATTGCAGCCTAACAACTGTCACACTGTGAGAGCTAGTTTTCATTTCTATAATACTAATGTGAAAGCTCTCTACAACCTGTGTAGAAACAGAGAAGTATTTATCTGCAAGCTGGACATTTTTGGAGGGTGTAGGGGAAGTGAAGATCAATAGACTGCATAGAGCTCTGATTTTCTGCCACATAAACCTTGAGTATAGTGGAAGAAAGCACTCTGTTTGATGAAGCTGGCTAGCGGGTCTAAATGAACAAGAAATTACTATATGCTCCTTTCACTGAACAGGAGCAGCTGACACATCCCTTGCTACAAAATTTTTCTCCTCAGACTGTTCAATCACGTTCAACATTTTGTCAAAAAAAATATGAAGTGTATCTCTTGAGATAATGCCATGCCTTTCTTCTGGTATAGGTACAGCCACATATTTCCATGGTATTTGCAAATCCAATAGATTTTAATAACATTTTGAGTCTGTTCAATTTGAAATTCAACACTTCCCCTCTATTCCTGCAGCTAGATAATTTGTTTCAGTGATAATCAGCTTTTACCTAGAGTTTATACCGAATCTACCACTGCACTCATTTTGTTTGGTTGTACTTCTATTTCATACTATCAGTTGGAATGAAAGGGCAATTACATTCCCCTTAGGTTAATAACAGCTGAAACAAAAGAAGCTACCACATAAGAGTGGGCAAGGACTAACTAATACAGTTCAACAAATACCCTCTGGTGCTATGAAGTAAGAGGGATTGGTAGTATGTGAAAATGAAGCACAGCGGAAGTGTGTTGAGTGCAAACAGAGAAATAGCAGCATGAGGAAAGCAAGAAGAGGGACAGGATGCTGGTGACACAGTCATCGTGAGCACTGGGGACATGCTTCTGAAGATCCTCATGGGAAAAGTGGAGAAAGACTTGCATCTCGTGACAAAGCAAATGCACACTGCTGACCATACAATGGTGTTGAGGGGGATTGGTCCCTCAACAAAATTTTTCTGCCTATAAACAGGTTTGCATAAAAGAAATATCTGACTCCATAATTAGTTTTTCCTCACACAGAGAGACCTCAACCACTGACTAACTGCTGAAAGCAATCAGACATTTATGCCACTGTTCTCCAATTGCAATGGGAGTCCCCACTGTCTGCGCTCTGTTTCTGGAGCCACTCCCTCTTACAAAGGAGTGGCACAGATTTGGTATTGTTCAGATTTGCAAGAAATTGCAAAACATAACTTCCACTGAAGCATCAGCTCTTGGTTTCACAAACACCTTTGGACTTTTCAGCTTTCTCCCCTTTTTGAGTTAGAACACCTGTATTTTTTACGCACTATGCTACTTACTTTGAAAACTCTCCCAGAACAGGTGTTTGAGTTATTACACACACTTCCTACAATTTTTTTCCCTCACTCTACTTTTGCAATAGATCCAAAAGTTTCATTTCCAATGAAACACCTTTCCATCATCAGCTCTTCCATGTCAGACACCATTCTGTCAGAGTGCCCCTCTGCAGCCATCTGTCATGTGGTGACACGTGTAATGGGATATTGGTGGGAAGGTTCAACCTCTACTGCCATATTGCCAACATCCACCTCTGACATTGTGGACCAAGATCATAACACAAGAGGCATCGCTTTTGGAGCAGCCCTCATGTTATACCCAGTGCCTCTGTTGTAAACATCAGGGGGAAAATCTGGGACAGAAGGAGCTGCTGACTGCTTTAACTGTGATTGCCACTGTGACTTCAGCGTTTTACCAGTGCTCTGAAAAGTTGAGAGTTTGTGCCCCAAGACATGTCAATGCTGTAATTTTAGCTACACAGTTTTGCAGAAGCTTTTCGCCACTGGTACTTGATTTTTCCAAACTAGTTTTGATAAAAAAGAACAGAAAAAAGAAAAATAGCCCAGAAAAATTAACCTCAAAATCCACTTTCTTTTTTTTTTTCCTTTCTTCCAGTTCTGAGGAATGATTTCACCATCTATCTTACACTCATTTAAGGAAGGCTTCTTCAAATACTTATGTATTTACTTCCATCTGACAACAAAATAATGTGTATTATTTAGAGAAAAGCAAAACTCCACAGAACATAGTACATAGGCCTGTGATGATTTCTTTGTTTCAGAGTATAACTGCTTTCGAGTGTTTTCTTTTTTTGAATGCTATATTGAGATAACAATGCTGGGACAGACTTTAGTGAAAGCTCGGTAACAAACCTATTACGTAGTTCTCTTCTGAGACTGAATTTAAGCCACAAGCAATAATCTTCATACGTATTTTAAAATAAAGGTAAGCATTTTGAGAAAAATAGAAGCTTACATGCATTTGATATGTACTTTTACTGTCTTCTTTTTATTTCCCACAACCAGGAAAATACAAAACATGAATAATAAAATATTAAGTATAGCATAAGAAATATTTCCACTGAATTGAAAAGCACTGGAAATTATATCAGTGAATTAGCATTTATATGACATCTGTACACCCAAAGTGTTTGCTTGAAAACAATTAGCATGTGCAGAGTAATACTGGAAGCTCTGAGTGTAAAAGTCTCATGGGACATACTGGGAAAACACAGAACAGATGGGCTGTGCGCCTAAAGAAAATCAGGTCTCCTCATTTCTACATGTGCATTGAGCAAATTTTACCAGCAAATCTTGTATTCATTTTTGAAGCTGAAAGTCAACCCATAATGCACTAAACATGGAAGAACAAAGATAAATGAGATGTAGGATCACTTTAGGCTACTTAATGAAAGGAAAAAAAATGATTTCCATTGCATTTGAATTTCAGGCAAGTAATGTATACAAGTTATTTACATATTTAGCGTTAATTTTTTCTGAATTACAAAATTACAAAAAATTACTGATAGAGGCATGCAGATTTTATATTGCAAAAAAAAAAAACATTGTCAACAAATTCTTTTGGGACTGCTTGTCTCCACAGATATAAAGTTCCTTCTTAAAATACTCATATCACACAATTAAAAAATTGCCCAGGCTGGAGGACACCCCTGAAGGTCACCTTGTCCAATCACCCTGTCCAAAGCAGGATGCCCAGGCCAGGATCCACTCAGATTTTGAGTATCTTTAAGAAGGGAGACCCCACAGCCTCTAACCAACATGAGCCAGGGCTCCATCACCTGCACAGTACAGGAGTGTTCAGAGAGAGCCTCTGTGTTCCAGTTTGTGCTCATGGACTCTGGTCCTGACGTGGAGAACTGTCTGGTTTCCTCATCTTTATTGCCTCTGTTAGCTATCTATACACATCCATAAGATCCCCCCAAACTCTCTCTTCTCCAGGCTGAACAGTTCCAGCTCTCTCCATCTCTCCTTGTCTGATGCACCAGTTCTTTCATCATCTTTCTGGCCCTGTGGGCACATGGTCTTTCAGCCCATAGGAGGTATACAGTCATCATGGAGCTGTGCCACCAAATAAAAGAGCTGCAAGAGGAGTCGAACAGATATTGTAGCATCAGAGAGAATGAGAAGGACCAAATTGATCTTTCTGAAACCCTACAGCTTCAGGAGACTGAACTTTCAACTGCAGTGTAGGAGTAAGTGCCTATCAAGTTTGAAAGTGAAATTCCTTGCCATGATGAAGGCTGCAACGTGGCGACTTTTCATACTTGGAGGAAGGCTTCTACCTCTCCTCGTTGTTTACAGTTACAGAATGGGTTCACTGCTCTTGTAACAGGTGATGAGCAGGGAATGATGCCAAATGGAATACCTCTGGTGGTTGAACCTGAGCCACTTGTGACCATTACAATAGAGTGATGAGTGATAGTGAGTAGAAGACTCTAATGTGAGGGGTAAAGATCCCCATCTGCTGTTACGACGTGTCATCTTGGGAGGTTTCTTGCTGAGGACTCATATTTCAGGTCTTGCACAGAGGGTGCCCGGGCTTGTTTGGCCTTCTGTCTACCATTCCCTGTTGCTCTTCTGTGTGGGCAAAAATGATACTGCGAGAGGTGATATGGAAACTGAGCATAGGTAAAAGGTCAAGGGCATGAAGGCCAAGATGGTGTCCTCCTTGATCCTTTTGATGACGGAGAAGGCTTTGTGGAGGACGCAGTGAATCCTGTGGGTTAATAACTGTTCTGTTGGTGGTGGCAGCAGAGTTTTGTATTTTGACCGTAGCACCCTCTTAAAACCTTCAAAGCTACTTGGAAGGGTCCATTTGACCAAATGAGGAAAAGGTAATCTTGCCACTAGGCTGGCCAACTTGGTAGGGAGAGTTTTAAATTAGAAATAATGGGAGGAAATGATTTGTCAGAAACCACAAACAAGGAAGGACTGCTCTGGGGCATGAAAGCTGAATGCAGCCTCTGCTGTATTGGCCATGGGATGTTGGCATTCAGGATGCCAAAAGGAGAGAACAGGGTTAAAAAAAAAATAAAAATCAAGACCACAGCCCTGGACTTCAGGAGGGCAAACATCAACATTTTTAGAAATATGCTTGAAAAAAATTCCACTACATACATCCATGGAGAGAAGAGGAGTCCAGAAGAGCTGACTGATACTCAAGGATCACCTCCTCCAGGTTCAAGGAAGGTCTATCCCAACAGGTAGGAAATTCTGCAAAAGTGTCACAAAGGCCGTATGGATGGGCAAGTATCTTCTAACTGAACTCAGACATAAATTGGAACCGTACAAGAACTAACAGCAGGGATAGGTAACCAAGGAAGGTTATAGAGTTGCTTTCAAACCTTGCAGGAAGTGGGTTGAGACAGCTGAGGCCAACCTGGAGTTGAATCCAGCAAGGGACATAAAGGGCAGTAAGGAATTCTGTACTCAGACAGCAAAAGTCAGAGTAGGAAAAGTGTGGGCTAACTGATAAGTGAGGCAAGGGACCTAGTGCAAAGGACATGGTATTCAATGCCATCTTTGCATCACTGCTTACTACTAAAACTGGCCTTTAGGAATCCCAGGCCCCAAGATCAAAATAAAAGCCTGGAACAAAGATGACTTATTTGGTGACGAAGGACAAGGTTAAAGAGCACGTAAACTGGATGCAAATGAATTCATGGGGTCTGACAGTGTTACCTAATTTCTCCTCTAATTTTGTAGTACCGAATGCATCTGCAGTATTACTTATTACATTACAGAATCACAGAATGGCCAGGGTTGGAAGGGACCACAAGGATCATAAATCTCCAACCCCCCTGCCACGTGCAGGG
>JAOWBP010000001.1:114501453-114523821 GCA_028571105.1 Tragopan temminckii | reverse complement strand
AGCAGAGTAGAGGGGGACAATCACCTCCCTGTCCCTGCTGGCCACCCCTCTTTTGATGGAGCCTAGGATACCGTTTAGACATTAGATACATTTAGACTACTTTGTTGAACTTCCTGAAGGGAATCAAGATTTCTTCCATCTAATGCATGTTTGGTGTATACTGTAAGATGGATTTCTGTAATCTGCATCTTTAAAAATTATAATGAAAAAACAACCCAAGAGATTTTTTTTTTTTTTCCTTTTTACAGTCATGTGTGTGATTTAATTACAAAAGAGATTCAGATTGTCATAGTAACTAAACCAATGTTATTTTCTTCCTCTTATATTGCCACAGAATATTGTATAAATATAGTACTTGTTCTTGGGAAGACATGTCTGAACAATTCTCAAGACATTTTTGTCAGAACATATATTCTATAGATTACATTCAGATCTAGCTCTTCATCTTACAGTCACTGCTGATCAAGCTTCACTTTAAGCACATGAATATACTGTGGGAGTACAAGTCTACTCATTGGTGAAAAGTGTGAATGTAAATAGTCAAAATACAAGAACATTTAAGTTTATATTTTAAGTTAAGCACGTACAAGAATTAATGACATCAATTGCTTCACCTGACCTAGGGCCCGAGTCTTTGCAAAGCTGAGCCTTAGGACTGAATTCACAAACAAATCAATAGACCACCAGAAGGTTTGGGTTCATTATCATCTTTGTGAGGAAACATGTTGTTTATAGAACAATACACTGATACTGCAACGTACTTTTTCCTTGAACAGTTAATCTTTTTCCATCCTTAAACTCATAAGGAGTTACTCAGAAGTACCTCATTTTGCTGAATGTTCCTTTATATTTACATTTTACCCCATACAGAAAAACAAAAACAGAAATGTTGTAAAAACTGATTACAAACCTAGCAGTCCATGTCTTGGATTTTGATTGGGTAGAAAATCAGTCATTAACCCAGGAAAATCAGTCATTTTCCCGCACAGCTGCTCAAACATGCTGGGGCATTTAGTATGGGAAGAAAGAGGGGGAAAAACATTATCACTATTGTAAAGAATTGATTAGAGTTTATTACAAAAATAATTACATTTAATCAATTCACAGTTAACAAGTGCTTTCTTGGGGATTATTATTACCTAATTGTTATTAAAGATCTGACTACAGATGGCATATGCAATTCATTGCTTATTATTACTTTTACAGGCACAGATGGCATAGTATAACCAGTGAGATGAGCAGACAGTGATCTTTTTCTAATATAATAACAAATGAATGTGCTGACTGATTTTTCTAGTTTTGCTCAAGTGATGCAAAACAACTAATGGACTCAGTTCTTCAGATCGTTTTGGCTCAACAGCAATTCCTATAGATTGCATATAGAAACCTGTTCAAGATATGCAGAAATTAATGTTATAGACTCAAAATATTTGTGTTATGATGTTCATTCCAGCTCTCCTGAAACCACCTTCACATAAGGATCATTTTAACTTGAACTCTGTGAACCCTGCTGGCAAAACTTCAGAGGCATCAAACTATCAATATCATTCATACAAAGAGAGAAAGAAAGAAGTTAATTCAAGAGCATTTTAAGGCTGTTTAAAAATAGAGTAATAGCTCTTTCTTTAGAAAAAAATAGAAGAAATAAAAAGAAATACTTATGCAAGAGCCAACAAAAAATATCATTTTAAACTAGCAAGAAGTAATTGTTTCAGTGAAAGATGAAAAGTTTGTTCAAGAAGAGAAGCACAATGCGCATGTGAGACATTCTTACCTTCCTTTTTTGGGGTCCTATGAGAGTGGGTGGGAGGATGTGTGTGTGACTTTGCTGACTGACCAGTTAGATTAAATTGATCTAAAAAGCAAGACAAGTGTGCTGTGTTAAGTACAATTTAATTATTTTGGCCAACTCTATCCAGCAATTATGTCTTAGAGTTATAATACTCCTCCAGGTCTCCATCTTTAGTAAGCAAGCCCGACATGTCATTCATGGTTGAATGGAATTACCTAAATATCTAAAAAGTTAGATTCTTAAGACATAATTATAGTACTCCTGCATGAGTGCTTTCACAGTCAGCAGCTGCACAAAGCTAGAGCATGTTTTCACTACCCAATGTGGGTCATATTAAAAATGTATTGTTTGCTCTCCTTAAAAATAACCTAATCACATCTCAGAAGCTATCAACCTTTTTAAGTGTTATTATTAGATAAATATTATTGGAATACTTCAGTTTTGAAATAGAATGAAAAATATATCCCATTACAAGGACAGTAATCATCACTTCGTTACAAAAATGGATAAAGAAAATGCTGATCCATATACTAAAATTAAAAAAGTAATCAACTGATAAATGGGTTAAACATGTAAATTAATAACTTCTTTTTTCCAGAAGACATATGTTATAATAGCTGTATGCTTAGATTTGGCAAATAAGGGGACTAAAGGTAACATGTCTTCTTATTAATACACATGTAAGCAAGTTCTGCTATTCCACCAATTCTTCCATGCACTAATTGTGTCTGTAATCTAAGCTGCAGCTCTACTGTTGGGAAATGGTAACACTAACATGTTTGTTTAAAGATAACATTCTCTATTTTCAGGCCCCTTTAAGTCTGATTTAGCATACCCAAGCATCAACAATAACTATAAAATGTCTATCTTCTCAATAAAGTTTTTAATAATGAGGTCAAACTCTATGTATAGTATACTCACAAGGTCAAAAGTGATTTAATTACCTTGTCTTATTGAATTACTCCTCAACAGCTGAGTTGTGGTAACAGGTAAAGTGGACGCCTTAGAAGAATCCATTTGGTAAGTAAATTCCATTAACTTAAACCACTATGAAACTGTGCATAAGAAAATCACCATCTAGGAGTTGTGGTTGAACAAGTGGTTTCTTCTAATGTGTTTCGCTTTGCAACTGCAACAGGCTAAAAGCATATACGCAGGTCTCATCACAGCTTGAGAGAGAAGTAGCAGCTTGTTTAGCCACAATGACATGATTGCTTCCATTCTACAGCCATTTCCATACAAGCTTTCCATTAACTTCAATGAAGAAGGGCCTGGTTGTACCTGCCTTATGTTAAAAGGGTGCTTTTCAGAATAGGCATGCCAGAAAAGCACCCAAGAGTAACTTCTTTCCCTATCAAATCACTTTAATGAGGGGTAAAATAATCTTGCCTTTAAGGCTGTGAGGAATACAGGAAATAATATGGGCTCTTAGGTGAGTGGAAAATGGTAGATGTCAGGTTGGAAGACTAATCATTAAAGTTTGATGTCAGCAACTAGCAGAGTACCCCAGCATTGCTGTTTAGAGTGTCCATCAACATCCTGGTTAACTTTGTAGTGTACCTTTGGTGAATTTAGAGTATTACTACCAGAACAAAGAGTAGACTCTGATAAGCTAGAGGACCAGACCAGTGAAAACAGTACAAAATTCAGCAAGTTTTGCATAGAAGATGCAATAGTTCTGTGCAATGGTACAGTGTGGAAACCAAGTGATTGAGAAATAGTCCTGCTAAAAGGGACCACAAACAGAATGTGAACCAACAGTTTACTGTCTTGATGAATAAAGCAAATTGCATGCTGAGTTATTGTATGGACATTGTATTATGTATGGACAATGAACACTGATCTGCTCCTTTCACACTTTGCTTGCTGCTGAGGTTGCATCATCCGTAATATTTTGTCTCATTTGGGGTCTCCTTTTTGGAGGGAGATGAAACTGAAAAGGATTTAACTGCAGGCTTGTAAGTAAATATGAAGTATAGCAAACATGACGTAAGAGAGGATGAAAGGTCTTGCCTTCTTTAAGCTGTTTAAAAGGTGATCTAAATTAATTGGTTATAACTAACTGAAGGTTATCTACTCTAAATCTACCGTCTTCTAGATTAAAGCCATTTCTTCTCATCCTGTTGATGCATGCCCTTATTTTATAAGTTCACCCCACCCCAGCTCTCCTGTAGGCCTCATTCAGGTACTCAAGCCTACAAACATATCCTCCCAAAACACAGAAAATATAAAGGTCACAGCACACATGACTATAGCTTCTGGTGACCATGAGTCAGAATCAGTTTGATACCCCAACCTTCCCCTGAAGCTATCAAGCATCTGGACAATAGAATGGAACCAGTAGGTGTCTGTAACAGTTCAAATAGTGTCACCCTTAATCAAAACGTCAGCCAAAAAGAGTAATTACTGAGCTATAACTACAACCAAAGCTTCATTGCCACAATCTAGCAGTGGAAACTTCATTGGTGCTTCAGAGGAAAATATTTTCATCCTTAGCGAGATCCTGCAAAGTATCTTTTTGTTGTTGCAAATGTGGCTCAGGATCAAACCCAGCCTTCATAAAAGTAATAAAGAAAATGTACACTTGTCAGAAAAATATTTCAAATTTTGTGAAGGACTAGAGACAACATGGTATTTATTGGGAAGTGAGCACTCCTCAGAGCTATGATTTCAATATTCAAATATTGTTAGAATGTAAACTCATCTTTTTCTACTGTTCAAGTATTTCTGGAACAAAAGCTCTTTCCCTATGCAACACAAGACTTGAGCCACTCAAGAAGTGACCAGAATCCCACTGAAAGCTCCTGGGTCTCAAAACCTGATGTAAATTGATAATCATTAAAATAAAAGTTTTTAAAAATAGTCACGTAAAAGAAAACAGCACAGAAGATCCCTTTGAAATAGTTTTTTC
The DNA here is from genome assembly GCA_028571105.1 of Tragopan temminckii. Taxonomy (NCBI): domain Eukaryota; kingdom Metazoa; phylum Chordata; class Aves; order Galliformes; family Phasianidae; genus Tragopan; species Tragopan temminckii. The sequence continues at coordinate 114,519,118 of JAOWBP010000001.1, read as the reverse complement.
CGACATTAAAACTAATGACCTGGATTCCTAGCACGTGCACGTATTTAACAAGAAACGAAAGTGCATGTGGTATGGCTCCACAGGCAGGCATGGCAAGCAGTTTTATAGGACTGTTTGCTCAGGATTTGTTTTCTTTTAATGAATTTGCTTCAGCTGTGCTTTTTCTCCCTTTGTATTCATTTTCAAAAAAAGTAGGGGTTGTTATCACGCATCTTGGGGTGGAAGCTGCCAGAGTAAGTATTACCAAAACTACTTGACACATGAAAGAGTATTTGTGCACTCCTCTAATCTGAGAGCAGAAACAACACCATATGACTTGTCTGACCAGTCACAACTAATCAACACAACTAGAAAAACAAATATCAGACATTGCATAAATACAGAAAACTGTTCACAAGCAGTCTCAGCATTACTGTTGCATAACACGTACTTATGAGCTGCCTGTGGATTGATCATAAGCGCTAGGAAAAAAAGAGGCTTGTGAGAAACATTGTTAGTTTACTTCTGTTTTCTTTCGTTTTCAGCATTTACGCTTAGAGAAAAACTGCTCCCTTCTTGAGGTCGTCTCCATTCGCAAAATAATAATTCTAAGATAAGTTCCAGACTAAGCTTCTCATTTCGTTTTACTAGTACTCCTTTGCATTGGAAATCACCTAGCCCAACTTTTCTCAAGTCCTGCCTTTAACTGTGTTTAACTGTGTATCCACAGTACATGCGAGTCGATACACTAGACTTCGTGTAATGTCCAGAATTATAGCATAGCTGCAGCTTTGCTACAGTCAGTGCCAGGAGTTCCCTTTTGAGAAAAGTGGATTCTCATGAGGAGTCTAAAACCTGCATGGTTACTCAAGTCTTCCTCCTGGATGTTGAAAGTGAGAACAGAAAAATAAAGAGACTATCTGAAAAAGAGCAATAACATATGGAAACAGTGTTTTGTTTGTTTTAAAATGTTTTGCAGCTTTCTTTTCTTCTCTTTTCTTGGTTGCCCTTTGATTTGATTTTCTGTATGGAGATTATGCTACTATACTTTTGCTACTTACTTCATGCTCAGTGTCAGTTGCTCCACTGGGGAAATATATAAGAAAATTGTCTTCAGGTGTATTTTTCCCCTAAAGGAAAGTCTTCATAAAGGAAATCTAATACTAACACCTATGAGCCAGATGCTCACTTCAGAATAAAACTGCCCTTTTCCTAAGGTCTCCTTCCCTTTGAAGGAGACATATCACATATAGCTCAGGAACTGAGGATCTGGATGTTTGAGAGAAAAGGGAAAAAACAAAAGGTCTAGAGAAAATCTCTTTCTTAGGGGTTGCAGCACTGGAGTTAACTGTTCATCAAAGGGAGGCACTTGATACCTCCACCTTTCCTCAAGGTCTACGATAAGTATTTTTACAGCACTCCTGACTCTCTTCCAAGAAGGGAAGAAAATACTAAGGCAAGAAGTCAAGTGGTTGTTGCTTTTACACATGCAAGTTGCTGATTCAGAGCTGTTCGCAGTCCAGGGAACTGTCAGTGGCCCATTATCATTAAACACATTTAATATGACTTCTTTCTGTTTCCACATCTTTATACTCTCAAAGCAAGTTGATCAACTTGCAGTTTCCTATGTTTCAGGAACAAGTAACTCAGGCTTCTCAGTGTCTCCAGCAGCCAAAGGAAGCTGATAACCAACTCAAGAGGACCAGAACATCAGGAGACAGGGATCAGAATGAGAAAGCCAGCCTTTCAGCGCTTTATATCTGTGAGAACGTGCACATTGCTTTCAGCAAGGAACTCGACTAAGTGTTTGGCTTTTACAGACATCACCATCTTGACTAACATTCCCTCTACAGTCCCCTGGGATTCAAGATCTAGATATCCCTGTATGTGGCTTTCGTTATGTGCATATTTGGATAGACAAGCTCAGGTCTTGCCTAACAACTCTAACACAACTAATAAAAAACAAGTGTTTTGAGTTGAAAGCAAGAGTATTTGTGATAAAATGCTGATTAGAGCATTCAGCAATAGAAAGCTTCAGAGACTGAGAACTAAAACCTGTGTTTTCTATTTACAATAAACAGCAAGCTATGGAGCAGGTGAGAAAAATTCACGCAGCCAAAACCATGAAGGTAATGAAGTTATTCAGTAGAAACCTTCAGTTAGGTATGAAGCTGAATGCTTAATGCTATATTCACATTTGCATAAGTTGTTTTGTTAATTGATATAACTTTAGTAAATAAATACAGACATGCAAACTAATTTATATTGAATAGTGATATACTATCTGCTTTCTTCTCAAAGTATTTCTTTAGACCTTGAAGTTTACCTAAAATGTTTAAACTCTGTCAACGATATTTAAGTAGACTACAAATAACATTGATTTCATCTTAGTTGTTTAGAAGTTGTGTAAAAACTGCTCTTCTCACAGAGCTGCTATTGAAGCATTATATATTGGGGAAAAAAAAAGAAATAAAAACTGTGCTTTAAAGAAAGCATTTAATTTTGAGATGCTACTTTAGATTTCTTAAAGAGATTTTTTCCAGTGTAAGTCAGTATGCAAACAATAATCTGCTTTTCTTTGTATTTTTATTAGCATTTCCTTTGCCAGAGCACATTCAAAATATTTGCAGTCTCACTTGTTTCACAGGTTTCAATTTGTGAAACCAATTTGTTGGCAAAATCTTTGTTGAAGATACTCAAGAGTGAACTGAAACCATCTTATTCTTTCTCCCTGCCTAACCTGACCCTAGGATTTTAAAAGAGAAGCAGAAAAAGCGTGGTCAGTATTAATATTGCACTCCCAGTGACCCAGGGTAAACACAGCGAAAAGATCAGACACACAAGAAGGTGCTATTTTTGTATACTGAGTGTTCACAGCAGAACCACACTTCAGCAGTTTTAAAGAAAGCGCTTACAACATCTTTGAAATGCAAACTCAAATCACAGAACACACTGCACATTGAAAGACATCCATCTTGAGAACAATGAGTCGGCGTTCTATTTCTGAAAAATATGAGCAAATGAATGGCACCATAATGCATTTATTTGTAACAAGTAACAACTAGTTCTAGGGATAATTGCTAGGGGTTTGTTTACCAAAATCAGTTTACGGAATACATTTTGAAACTGGCTATTAACGTCACTACTACATCTGTATTACCTACAAAAAGTTGGCAATTGCAACTACGTTTACACATCATTGGGGGAAAAAAAGCAAGTGAAAAAAAATTATCATTTATTCATTTGAAAGTTTTAAATGTTAAAAAAAACCTGACTACTTCTGTGATGAATTTAGTCTGTTATTTCAGGGAACTCTGTTGTGCACTCAAAAGCATCTTGGATTTAAAAGAAAAGGGTGCATGTTACACAGAGCACTAGGACAGAGAAGCTTCTCATGTCTGCTCGCTCCTACATCAGAAAATACATATTGCTGCAGCAGTAATTTCCTTCATATACCAAGCGGTTTTGCACTTCATTATGAAAAAGGCATTGCTCTCACTGAAATCCAACACACATTTCTAAAACACACCTAACTCTACAGAAGCCCACTCAAGACATAGCTTTCTAATGTTAGTAAGCCTCTTCCCTGTATTACAGCACACACTGTGCCATTAGGCAAAGACTGGGCTCTCTAACAGAGAAAGATCAGTGAAAACAGATAAATCCTCCCAGGAGCACAATAAACTTACTACACTAGGGAATGTGTATTCAGGTTTCAGAACAACAACAACAAAAACTAAGAGGAAAACATTTTGCACCCCCTTTTGAATAAGAGCAAGAGATATTATTCATGTGTTGGTCAAATAGACATTTGATAAAGTACAGAATTTGTAATACTACAACATGATAGAAAGTACAGCAACAGTAGCAGGGGAGCACAATCCTAGACTGCAGTAAATGAGAACAAGCTCAAAGGCAGCAGCCGTAGACACAAAAACAAAGGAAGGAAAAAACTGTTTACCCTTGGAAAGCCACCAGAAAGCAAGGATCTCCAGAGAGATACCCTCACCTCCACTGCCAACCCTTAAATCAGGTCGGGAAGGGGTGTATCCTGGTTCCACCTCTTCCAGTTACTCAGGTGCATTGCATACAGCTGAGCTCCCCTGGGTTGGTCCTGCAGTCCTACCAATTGCTGTTTCAGGCCATGACTTAGCATTTCCACTACAGCATTGATAAACCTTAGAAAGGAAGGAAGAAAGATGATTCACCTTTCCTCTCAATTTCTTTTTCCACTCTCATTTCTGTTGCTTCCTTCCATCTTTCTGCGTGATTGAGGCATCCAGTTCTTGTCATTCCCTCCATAACTTTTTTGTTCAGTCATTTACATTCCTAAGGTAGTGGTGACATTTGCATGAGCCTAATCACTGTTGCTTGCAAGACAATGCTCAGAAAGATCATAGTAGCTCTCAGTTGTTAAAATCTAGCTAGATTCAAATAGGAAGACTTTAGGAACACCCGATTAGCTGCCATTGTATTCATATCTAACTTAGTATGCACCCACGTATAGATCTCGCAACTTCCTGTGGGTTAACAGTGCTGAGTTCTCCTCCAGTCAGAAATGCCTTGTTCATACCTGGCATGAAACCCAGGCAGTGAGCAAGATAAGATCCTCTCAGTCAGACAGAAAGGAGCTCCTCTCTAGGGTTGGTTTGTAGGATGCAAGAGCTGCCTACACATTTTTTTTTTCAGCTCCACAATAAGGATTTTGTCCTGTGACAGTCTAAATATGGTAAAACTGGCTTACTTTCTGTATACGTGTTGCTATACTGATATCTATTAATCTTTCTTTTCCTCCTTAGGATAATCATGCACCTTTATCTTGATATTTTCACTGACTATATTCTAACTACTTGTTAGTGCCAGTAGCCCAATACGTATTTTATTTAATTTGTTGGTTTGAACTGCAGCAAGCCTAAGGCAGTATTAACATGCTGCATGTATTAACATATACAACATGACTCTATGGAAAAAAGCCTTAAATGAGCTTGGGTCTCAACTGCGATACCACCACTCCAAGAAAAAGAAGAACATCCTTTTACTTTGGATAGTTTTGTAATGTCTTGTTTCTTTTCCATTCTAAAAAAGAATAACAAAAATGAAAATTGTTACAGAATCATTCACTGGTAACAGCTTGTGCAATAACATGGAGATGAAGTCAATCTCTAGAGTGGAATAAACAAATCCCCAGGAAGCTAGATTTGACAAACATTAGTAACTTTATAGTTTTTATACTTAATATTAAAGCTTTCTCTTTGTGTTATTACCTGAGCCACGTGATTCACAGTTTTATTAGTGAGGAAGACTGTGTAGGATAGCAAATTTGTTCTATCATGAAATATTTGAAATTTCAAAATATTTTCCATTTCACACCAGGATAAAAGCTATAACCTTTTGCCAATTCTTATTTAGGAAACAACATACCACTTTCAAGAGCACTCACACTGAGATGAAGGCACAAATCACTTCCTTTATTCGGGATGAGTTATCAGCTTTCAGCTTAAAGACCAAAAGGATTGCTCTGAGCACCAGGCTATGTAATTTTCTTGTCTAGGAAGGCAGTAGATATTCTCTTCTCTTTCCACTGTCACTCCTAGCTTATACTTTCTCTTCAAAATATTTATGTACATGTAAATATACATGTACGTGTGTTTACATATATATTTAAATGTCAAACAGCTGTAAGGAGAAACCTTATGAAAGGTTTCTTTGGGCCTTGTGATCTGTTCTTTTGTTAGTCTGTGTGAGGCAATGTTTGTTTTGGGGTGTTTTTGCCAGTGACTGTTGGAGAAGATATTCTTCATTCAGCAGTATTATTGTTTGTTGTTGTCATTTTTGCATTCATCTTTCTTACACTGTCATCTGGAAGTTTTCTAGCTAAGGATCTTGGACTTAAACACTCAGATTCAATAAGTCAAAAAAAGAAATGATTTGCGAAGGGTAATGATAAGGAGTGGCAGTTCCCTACTGGGGAGCGGATTCATTTCTAAGAAAATAAATCTGTTAAATCATGGAGAATTCTGAAAGAGAATTACATTAGGCCATTGCACGCATGTTGTCCATCTGAACTATACAATTACTGTTTTTTAAAATCTTTATTTCAGTCCTGATGTAAGTGAGCCCTGTAAACAATCACAGAAATAAGCCTCACTCTTATCCCATACAAATCTATTTGGGATTCATGGCAATGAGGAAAAGGCATTTGACACCTATTTTACTCTTGTACCTGTTTCTTTCCCACTGTTTTTGCTACACTGAAATGAATGCTAACAGTGCAAATGTACAAGCAACATGCTACCACTAAGGGATTAAAAGAGGATATTGGCAATCAAATACAGGGGGCTGATCCCGTGCTCCAGGGAGTCCATGGAGAATCAGTGAGTGTCATGATGGATGCTGCCACATTTCTTACACTCAAAAAAAGTAAAATCTTATGGAAGCATTTAAATACTAACAACAACAACAACAAAAAAAAAAAAAAAAAAACCAACAACAACAACAAAAAAAAACCAACACTGATAAAGTCAGTATGACTTCTCAGCTTGGCATAATACCTCTTTCCACCACTCTATCTGGACCTAATCTTTTTTTTCCTCTAGTGAAAACATATTGCTCCCCAACCTCCCTGCTCTTCTGTTTCTCTGTACCATACTTGTAGTATTTTCTATATTCTGTGATATCTGGGGATAGGCTTTTACTAAAGCAAATGTCCAAACATAGCTGTGTGATGTGCTTAAAAATTCAGCATGACATCTATTAATGGATTGGTAGTTGGGCAAATCAAACTTCCATAAAGTGAAATTCAAAAATAATACCTCAAACTATTCACACACCAAAACAGGCCACAAGCAAAAAAGAGTTATGGATTATTGTCTTATTTTTATTTAATATTTTAATTTAGCTGGCTGTAGTCCCACAGTTAAACAAACAGCTCTCTCCCGAGTAATTCCTCAGAGTGAGCAAAATGCTAATATTACAGTGATATCTCACAGCATCAGTTTTTAGGTAATGAAATGGTCACAGACTTTATTTTCAGAAAAAGGAAGGAGGAGGAAAGAGAAGACCATGGAAAAGGGCCATGGTTTTACAGCACAAATATATTTTCGTTTTTGAATCCAAGCTGATAATAATACAAAGCCAAGTCAGTTAAGAAACTTCACTTTGAAAAGCTGTTTCAAAATGGTTTCAGTTCCTCTTACTTCCCATATGTATAGGTAACTGTGGGGTTATTTGAATTCTTAATAACCTTCAGAATTAACATTTTCCATTTGTTGAATGTACATGAAAATTCTCAGAGGACACTCATTGATGATAGCATAGCATTGCAGCACTTTTTTGTGCTAGGAGCTGGCTTGTGAGTGATTTCACACAAGCCCTCAGCTTCATATATACATATATATATATATATAAATGAAGAACTGACCTTTTGCTGATTGTTTCTCATTTAACAGTTAGCATCTGAGGTGGGCCAGAAGCCAACTGTGTGCTGGATGGAAGATGTCATGTAACTGAGAATAAATACATGTTATGCTGGACAACACTACAGTTACTTTATCTTCAGTGGAAATAAAGAATACAGGGAGTGGACTATTTCTTAATTAAAAACACATCTTCAACAGGAATTATGGTTCCTATACACCTAATATGCAATATATCCCACAGAATCTGGTACACTTCAAGGTTGATTTGGTCCCATCAATTTACCTGATAGTAAACATTATATAAACGGCAGAATTTCTACAGATGTGTTCCCTTATTACAAGCTAGATTCTGGTTAGTTTTTCTTTCCTAGTTCATAGGTCTTTATATTTTTGTCCACTTGGGAATATAGTTTAGTAAGTTTGTTTATTTATTTATTTTCTATTTTTCTAGTGTTTTAGTCTACCTTTATATTACTTTCAGATCAATTACACAGCATTCTGGGAGACACCTTGTTTATATACGCAGTGAAAATAGTTTTTCACATTCACTTATATTTGACATTTCTTTCAATATGACCTTTATGAAGTGCAGAGAAATCATTTAGAGAAGCATCTTAAGGAGAACAGATTGACATTTCCAGAAGGGAACTCATGAGTTCGGAATTTTTTCTTTTTATCAGCTCTTGTAGGCATGTGCCTTTTTAAGAGCCACACCTAAAGAATGGCATGCAAATGGAACTACATTACTGATATCTACAAAAAACATCACCTTTGGCAATCTTGGATCCTCTAATTGCCACATAGAGGCAGGGAAGCAAATGAGTTCCACTTTTTCTTGTATGTCTCACTTGTCACAGGATTTATTTGAACTAGTTGCAGACACTGAACAAGACTTTGCCTCTGTCTCCTGTTTCAGTCCATTTGATTTGATGCCATTTTCCAAGAAAGGAAGAAGAGATTTGATGAATGGGAAACTTGAGGAAATTTTCTTTGATCTGCACAGGAATACCTTACGTTCCTGCATTCATAGGAACAAGCTGATGAAGTTTCTGACAGTGGAAAGTCAGAGTAGTTTCCTATATATGCCTGCCTACAACTTCAGCTGACACAGGATAGTAAGTAAAGAAAATCAAAAAGTCACCCTTGAGAAAATAAAAAGATCTCTTATCATCCCTCAAGATGACCTTTGTCATTAGCAGACACAAGAAATGAGGACAAAACATTACAAAATGCCTACATTAGTACAATATGATGTCTACCAAAGCAATCACTTTGCTTTATGTGATTGGAACAGTTGCTTGCAATGTCCAGTTTAGTAATCAGGGTAGTTACAGATTTATGGTAATATCAGCAATATTAATGGCAAGATAATAATGAAAAGCAATTAAATAGAGTGTTGAAAACTGTGAAATTCATCACATGGATGCGTTCAGAACAATTCCTAAGTATCAAGAGTACATACGTGCTGAAAATGCCCTACAGCTCATGATTTGTTTACCATTATAGGAGAAATATACATCCCATCTTGAAAACTGTAGAGGTTCACAGTTTTTATTATTAATTTCACTCATTCCTGTTGCATAGAAGAGTGACGGGGAGGAAATGTTGTTGGGTTTGTTTCCTTTTGAATTTCTATGCACTTCATTAAAATCTGCCTTTTTATAGTTCTTCATGCCTGAAAGATAGGAGAATATATGTGTTATTGATTTAGCTGCCCTTTTTTTGTTTGTTTGTTATCAAAGACATTTATTGAGCTAAAGACTATTGAAATACTAAAATCTATGAATCAGTGTCTGGCAAGTTAGTTTTACATTCACAAGTCTACAGATCCTGCTGAGATGCATCCCAGAGGGAATTGGCTGATGTTGTTGCCAAGCCACTTTTGATGATACTTGAAAAGTCGTGGCAGTCAGGTGAAATCCCTGGTGACTGGAAAATAAGCAACATCACACCTATTTTTAAGAAGAGTGGAAAGGATAACTCCAGAAACTCCCAACCTCTCTGTCTCACCTCTGTGCCGGGGGAAACCATGGAACCTGATCTAGCTGTGGATGTCCCTGTTCATTGCAGGGGAGTTGGACTAGATGACCTTTACAGGTCCATTCCAACTCTAAGGATTCTATGAATCTGTGATCCCTTAAAATAATAAATTGAGAAAATTAAATTAGTAGCAGTATTTAAAATTAGTAATACTAACAAAATAATGCATTGTGCAATTATATTAATATTTAATAATAATTTTGTTTTATTTAAAATTATATTATTAATTACAATATTAATTCTCAGTACAATCCAGGCAAAATTTACTTTTGATCTTTATAACAATTTTGAGCACATTGTCCTAACACTAGCTTGACTATTCAGAAAACTATGTATGTGTGTGCTTAGAGAAATACATGTATGTAAGATTGATTACACATGCACATATATATTCAGGTATGTATACTCATTCACACATACACGCCATGAAATCTCTGTTTTTGTGAATGATTTTCATCAAACAATACTTTGTAGAGTGGTAGAAAGTATTATCTGAGGTTAATGTACCGACCATCTACTAATTAGTAATTTTTCAGAAGATTCAGTTTTTCAAACACAAGTGTTTTCATAAGATAACATTATAAAGCACATAGAATAATAATATTCAGAGGTTATGAATTGAGTGGGATATTTTTCAGATAATTTACCACCCTAGTTCTAGAGCAGTCTGAAACACTCACTTAAGGGACAACACGATTTTGTTTGAACTTTTCTTAAATGAGTAGTGCAGATGCCATGAATTGCCTCTAAAGCCAAGAAGATCTCTTGAGCCTGCATTTTATAGTCATCCTTTTTTTGTCTGTACTAACACTGTGATCTCTTTCAGCATTTCCTTTCTGCAAAACTGAATTCTCATGTTCTTCTACATCAAATCTACTCACGAAATCTTGATACAGTCTCTAAATTTCTTCCTTTTTTTTTTCTTTTTCTTTTTTCTTTCCATTAGTTCTTGTCATCTCCATTCATTTTATTTCTGAATAGAGTTTAGTCTCACCAACTTCTTTAACAATTGTTCTGGATCTGGCTGGGATGTAGTTAACTTTCATCCTAGCTGCTGTGCTTTGCCCTTTGGGCTAAAACAGTGTTGGGAACGTCCTGAAGTTTTGGCTATAGCTGAATATTGCTGACATAGCACCAAGGTTTCCTCTCTTCCCCCAGACCTCTCTAAAGCAAGTAGGCTGAGGCTGGGCAAGAGACAGGGGAGGACACCACCTGGATGAGGGACCTACACTGACCGAAGGGATATCCTAAATCAGTGTCATCATGCTCAGCAACAAAAGGTTAGGGAAAAGAGGAGGAACGGAAGACTTGTGGTGATGGCTTTTTCCTTCCCAAGCAGCCAGTACAAGTCCCTGATTTGCAGACAGTGGCTGGGTGGCTGCTTGCTGATGGGAAGGAGTGAGTGAATTTCTTACTGCGTTTGATTTTTAGGCACAGCTTTTGCTTTCCCTGTCAAATTGACATTGCCTCAATCCATAAGCCTTCTTGCCTTCCTTCTATTTTCTCTCCATCAGGTGGGAGAGGGGAATAGTGGGTGGCTGGCTGGCTGGTGGTGGGGTCAACCCACTACAACCTTAATTCCAGCTCTTTGTATGGAGTCTGGGGAAGTAGAAATACAGAAAACAGACATTTGTATCACCTTGATCCTCAGCTGCAAAACATGGGTATCCTTCAATATATATTTTGATGTGAGGGAAATAAAAAGTATTTTCTGAAGTCACAATTCTGTGTCATTTTATGAAACAAAAAGACTTACTTTATAATCTTTTTTCTGAAATATGTTTCATTAAGAATATGTTTGGTTACACTGGTCTTATCAAAATTAGCTTTTGCAACCGATGACTGAGCTGGAGTTTATGACTACTCTGACTGTGGCATATCAAAGCTGGTTTTAAAGTTGCCAGCATGCATACACAGTTGCTGTCCAAATCCAGAGTAGTCTGAGGGCAGGTTAACCTCCTGTTTGGTTCACTGACACCCTTGGGTTTATGGGCAGAGCGGGCATCCTGCCCTGAACTTCTCACCAGCACATTTCTATCTCCCTGTACCTGAGCTACTTAGTTTAAAACTGGTTGTAGAACACCATGCATAGGTGTTTCTTATTCAGCACCAAATATACCAATGATAAAGTAAGAATTAAAAAAAAGCAATTCTGACTCAAAATAGACATGATAGAAATGCTTCTCACCTGAACAGAATGTTGCATTTAAATTTCAGAAAAGAAAATGGAATTTTCCTTTTTTTTTCTAGAAGGTAATGGCATATTGACTGACATAGTCTTAATAGTGTGTATTCCCACAGTTAATAATTGACTACTGAGATGCAACCAAGTGGAAGCTGTCGCATAAACAAGACTGAAATTTGCCTTCTAGAGATGCACAGTCACAAGATTTTTTCCTATTCATGTAATCATAGAATAGATTATCTTTGAATGGACCTTAAAGATCTTCCAGCTCCAACTCCTGCCATGGACAGGGCTGCCTCTCACCAGCTCAGCTGCCCAGGGCACTATCCAATCTGTCCTTGAGTGCCTCAAGAGATGGGGCACCACAGCTTCTCTGGGCAGCCTTTGCCAGCACTTTACCACCCTGAGAAAAGAATTTCCTCCTGAAATCTAATCTGAATCTCCCCCCTTTTAGTTTAAAACCGTTCCCCTTTGTCCTGTCACTAACAGACCATGTTTATAGGCTCCCTTCAAGTACTGGAAGGTTGCAATGAGGTCTACTCAGAGCCTTCTCTTCTCCAGACTGAACAAGCCCAGCTGCCATGCCTGTCATCATAGGAAAGGTGCTCCAGCCCTCTGATCATCTTCGTGGCCCTTCTCTGGACCCACTCCAATAGTCCTATATCTTTCTTGTGTTAGGGGTAAAAAGGGGTTAGGGTTCTCAGCTTGAACTCAACCACAGCTCATCATCCTCAAATCATTTCATCATCAACTGTTGTTTCAGTTTTGCCAAATAATCTTATTACTTATTTTCTGTGTGTACTGTACCTGTTTTCTTTGTGTGAGTGAATTATACTCACAGAAGAGGGGAAATTAGAGATGTACAAATCTTCCTTTTCTGATGTAGGTGTGGGGATTCCTTTCCTCAAATTCCAAAGCTCATAACTATTTTTGTTTCTTAAGTAGAAAGCAGATGTGATTTCCCCTTCAAACCTTTTCATTAGGTTCTTTCTTCTGATAATCAAATCCATACTCAGCTAACCTGACAGTTTGACTGGGATTTCTCAGTCTGCCAGTAAAGATCTGAGAGGTGAGGAGCTCTGAGATACATCATCTTGTTCATCCTTTTACTGCTGTTCTAAACCTGATAGCACTGCTGAATCAACTCTTCATTTCTTGTTGTTTCCTAAGCACTGGGATCTACGAGGCTGTAAAAAATTAAGTTAATTTTGCCTTCTGTATGTATGAAGGGAGACGTTAGTCTGTTTTTACGGATTATTATGCGGATTGAGAACTCCCAGTTCATTTAGAAAGCACAGATTGTTCTTTACCTTTCAACGAAGGTATCTGAACTGGATTTCGTGTGCATGTTTATCTGGCTTGTATTTCATCTGGCACAGCAACCATTATTCATCTAGAGGTTCTTTTCATCTTTTGTGAAACAAATGGACATTTAGTACTAGTATCAAAGATAAGATCAAATACACAGCTGGCATAAATCACCCTAACTCAGTAGAGTTGCTCAATTACTACGGTCAAGGTTCAGATCTTAAACTCACTCCCTGTTTCCTTCTGTACAATGTTAATAAAAACTTAAAATAGCACATTTCCTTGCTGCCATTCCACAGAAGATGCTATAGCTAACCACTATCCACTCTCAAGCAACTAACCATGAATGCTTCTTGACTGTGGCATGGAGTGTCGTTGCTGGTGTCTAATTACTAACATGGCACAGAGAATTTTGGCTGTTGGTGTCTGTCCTATGAATTATGAGTCATCAGTTAGCGTTAGTTTCAAGAAACCTATTTACTTTGATACATTTAACAAGGAGTGGCTGTTAACCTGCTTACCGGCTACAGAAAGAAGTGGAATCACTGCAGAACAGATCCATTTTTAATTATTTATTTATTTTGTTGGGAAATGGAAGCTCGTGATCAATTTCTGTTAACTATATCATTTCTTTTTTTCCATAGAGGGTGGTTTAATTAGGTTGGTTTCAACTGTTAGTAGCTCCTTCATATAGCTTTGAATCTTTCTACGTGAAAAAAAAACTACATGCGTACAGTGTTATGGACATTAGCAGAAGTCCAATTTGTCCTGCAAACTTTCTCAGCTCATGCCTGGAGAAGAACAAAGAGCCCTGAAAGAGGTTCCTTCTCCCACATACTTCTGAATTAGGTAAAACAGCCATAAACACTTTCATTATAATTTGTTTTTAGTTCATAAGGTTTTGCTTCCTCCAAATTGTTCAGAGTATTCCAAGTAAAACCTAATACATAAGCAGATTTTTATCTGAGTTCTATGCTTGCAGTTAGAAACAAGGGCTTTATATCCAACTGATCTATACTTAAATGACCAATGCTTGTCATGTTTATATTCATGCCTTATTTATCTATGCACACTGTAGCGATAGCTTTAGCATCTTCAAAAGTTGGCAGTAACATGTATATGGTTTGTATTTAAACTGGAAAAAAAATCAGAAATGCTTGATAGCTGTAAGTAGTTAATATGTGTATTATTAAATTTATAACTGCAACACTCTTTGTGGGTTAACTGTCTGAACACATACCCTTCTTTTTGGTAGCTCCTTGCATTTCTCTGACTGGAACATTTCTATCTCAAGTAGACAGTTTAAGTGTAACTCCAGCATCTCTAGGCTATATTTCAATGACAGCATTTGTTGTACTACAGACGTGCATTAAACTTTGTTTGATGAGTCCTCAGCAGCCCATTAGTAACACTGAAAAGATGAATGAACAGCTCATTATAGCTACATTTCCTCTTCCGGAAAAGATGTTTCCATAGACAGAAAGTCACTTATAGAAGAAAAAAAATACATAGCAGAAATAGATCATCTTAATTCTAGGTCCTGTGGTGATCCTAGCTGATTTGGTCTCCTCAATGAGACCTCTAGGACACTGAAAAAAGTACTGAGTTGTTTTCTCTTTCCATTGATAATTTCAGCCATTTGGAGTCACAGAACTGGAGGAGGCTCATCTTTGGTTCGTGTATACTCTACTTGTGCTCTTCCTTGCCTATGCACTCTCCATTCATGCCAGCTGGGGTTCTGGCTTGTTGTGTTCCATATTTTTTTGATCCAGCTTGCTCTGCTAGCTGTGTACAGAGCCCGGGCAACAGCAACTGGCATAAACACCTTTTATCTTCCTGCCTGGTAGTTCAAAACTGGGTAAGCAGAAAGATAGCTCTATGTTCCTTACTAAAAACCGTTGACTTACTCTGAGCATGCATTGTAACTTTGTGGGCAAAAATATTGCCTGCAAACTTTCAACAGCAATAACAGGTGGTTCTAAGGGCATTAGCCACCTGAAGGTCTTTGCAATGTATAACTGTATGTTGAAAAAGGCACTGATATTTCCTGCTTTCATTTAATTGTTTATGTCTCTTACTTTCAATCTCCAAATCAAAGCAGTGTCTAAAAAAAAAAAAACCAAACAGGCACAAGTTTTTGTGTTTTTGTGTGAAGAGTGCGTTGCTGCTTGGATGCTTCTTTCTTCTGTTTTGCCTTGTGTTTTCCCCACCCCCAGGTGGCCAGCCTGAGAGAGACCACCATTTCAGTTTTTCCTGCTCTTTACCCAGTATATTCCACTTTCCCTTTTTCTCATGGGAGAAAGATGGCAATTGAAGTGGAGTAACAAATATTTAAGAATGGGACTGTGTTTTCCTCCCATTTTTGTGTGCGTCCATGATACAGCAGATGTAGCCATGCCTCCTGTGAATCTGAAATATGCTTATTAAAGGGAAGTAAATTTTTTGATACTTCAAGCTGTGCTTTTCAGGTTCAATTACATACACTTATTTGACACATCTGTTACTGCTAGCACCAGGAGTCTACATAATTCTTTCACAGACTGTCACCTCTGTGTAATCTGCGTAAGCCCTGACAGGAATGCTGACCTTGTGCTGCCCTCCTGCATTTGTGCCTGGGCAGGTCCATGGTGACCCTTTACCTTCACATCAAGAGAAATGGAGTGGTAGGAGAATCCACAACATTTTCATCCTGCTAACAAATGACCACAAATAAGAAGATTAATTTATTTAAGGAGGACAATTTTTTCCTAAGATGGAGCAAGACATTTTTTGGTACTCATGCCAGGAAACTGTATGGAGAGTTTCATGGCCAAATTCTTTGAGCTGCATTGCTTTCGGATTCCTTCCTAATTATTGTGATGTCAGGAATGTCATATCCTAAAGGTCACTTACATAGTCCTGGAAGCATTGCTTTCTCCCTGTCCTTCTCTCCCTAAGAAATCACAGTGAACTGATCAGGGATCTATTCATATCTTTGCATCCTGTTTGAACACACTGAATGCTTGATTCACATTTAGTAAATGGTCCAATCACTGGAAAACTAAAGTAAACCAGAAACAAATGAACTCACACACTAATTAAGAAAACAAAAACAAAAATCAAAATGGACATCTCAAACAGTATCCTTGACAACTAGAGGTTTAATTCAGCCTGCTGCTATCTGCCCTAGGAATGCAATATTTTCTTTTTTGTATATTCTCTGCCAGCTTCAGATATGTTTCTCTGCTTCAGACAAAACCATCTTTGAGCATCGTGTCAGTCTATTAATGCTTTAGGCAGTCTGCATGGGACTGTAATATGAGGTTTCCGAGAACTGACTGGAAATGGTTTTATGAAAAATTTAGCCAAAATTGTCAAAATGGTTACTGCCTTGGTAGCTACAGATCTCAGGGAAAACTCATATCTGGACATGAAAGTCATCTTTGTGTATTCAGAAATTTTGATATAACTAGAACAATATGAGAGGGGGAAAAAAAGAAAGCCATTTACTATATGCTTTCCATCCATTTCTTTTATTTGTGAAAAAAAAGACAATGTACCTTGGGGTTATTCAGTTGTATGAATGGAGAATGTTCTGAACGACACGCCTCCACTGCTGCAGAAATGGCTAAAAAAGCTTCAAGATAACTTGCTCAGGTAGTGGTACTGGTCTATTATGAGCTCACAGACACCTTATCTTCTGGGAGGGGCTCAGATTCAACAGGGCCTAGCAAGACTAGCGACTCAAATCATGCCCTTGTGCAGGTAATCAGCCCTCCTGCAGTAGAACTGACCCCATCTACAACACAGCCAATGCATGGCCAGGGTGGGCTTCCCATGTGCAGCTAAAAGCAGGTAGATCACCTGTGTGGGTGCTCTAGGAGGCTGGGCAGTGTCAAAAGCTGCTAACTGTTGTGCTTGGATCTGGGGTGCTGCATGAGAAAGTAAGAGGTGTGAGTCATCTCAAACAGGGGAGGGGATGGAGAAAGTATCTCACGTGCTGGGACACTCTTAGCCCTATAAACAGTTATGCAGGATAGAGAGTGTGCAACCATTTTACTTTTTTTTTTTTTTTATGGCTTTAAAAGAAAAGTGTTTGACTCACACATCTTACAGGAACAGGGTGTATTACTGTTACTTTAGGACTCCCTTCTAGACTCAGCAATTCTTTCTCTCCCCTTGGCACACAGGGAAAAACTGGCTGCTCTGTATGTTTGTTGGAAAGGGCACAAGCCACCTCAGTTGTTGTGCAACATGCCCAGGTACCCAGTCAGTGCCTCGAACTCCACATGGGTGTTCACTGGGGGTAGTATTTTGTCCCTGGCTTCCTTATGATTTTTCTATTAGGCTGCAGAAAAAGAAGAAAATTCTAACTCTAAAAACTTATACCAAGCTTCCTTACTGTCACCCATGCTCAGAAGTCTCATGCACAACAAAGAAGCAAGCCTTTCTCCTCATCCTTCTACGCTCTGCACCTCATGAAGGGCAGTGCAGCCTTGGGCAAAGGTCCTTGATCAGCCATGAAGGCCTTTGCCACTCAGGCAGCACCAGGGAAGTCCTCTGTACAAAAACTTTTGGATACAGAAACTTCTGTGTACAAAGAATTCGGAAACGTCAAAAAGTGATGCAGTTGTGTACAGAGAAGAAGCTTTACCTCATTAAGGTAATCTTAAATCTTTAAGACTTTTCCCATCTGCGAAAATAATTGTTTTCATTTTTTGTCCCAGTTTGCTTTTCTGTTTTTCTTTTACTTTCC
>JAOWBP010000001.1:114450726-114501448 GCA_028571105.1 Tragopan temminckii | reverse complement strand
CTCTTTTTTTTTCTTTTTTTTCTTTTTTTTTTTAAGTGCACTAAAATAGATAAAATAGTTCTCACATTGTTTTGGAACTTGCAGTACTTCTGTTATGCTGTAACTTGACTTAAAAAAGGAAGCTTGATTGGTCCAGGCCTTCGAGGAGCTGGAAAATAAGGACCTATGCTGTGCAGCATACAAAAGAGATCCAGGCTCAGTCTCATAAAGAAAAAACATCTAAACATTTATGTGATTACTAGGAACAGTATATTCTCCTGCACCCATGTGCTTCTGGATGCATTCCAAGATATTAATAGCAGTGTGGCAGGGCTGTACATTATATTGTTATTTCCTCCTTGGAGAGAACAGAATGTTAGACTGTGAGAATATGACATGGAAACTATGTGAGTTGGCTGCCCTGTTCTACTTTATTTACTCCTTCCTAGATCTTTCTGACTTTGAGGCTTTTGCAATCACTTTAAAAAAGATTCATTTTTTGCCCACGAAGAGGAATACTGGAATTTCTACATCGGATCATATTGTGGGCTTCTGTCCAGGCTTCTGACTCTATCTGTTGGAAACACAACAGACCTGAGGACTCAATAACACATCAAGCAAAGGCTAAATCTTAAATTTTGTTTCCTCTTCAGTTACAATGGTGACATACATTGATGCTTGCTGAATGTTTATGGAGACCAAATAGTAGATGTGAACAGAGTGAGGCTGTGGGTGGTGCATTTCAGCAATGGTGACAGTGATGTGAAAGACAAGCCATGCTCTGGATGGCCACGCACAGCTGTCACACCACAAAATGAAGAGCATCTTGATCAGTTCATCCATGCTAATCAGTGGATTACAAACAGGGAACTGTGTGCAAAGCTGAGTATTGGCTTCAACGTGTTGGAAATTATGATGGCAACACTGGAATATTACAAGGCTTGCGCCAGTTGGCTCCCATGAATGTTCACAGGAACAGAAAGAGCATGTATACAAGTTTGTCAGGATCTATTGAACTCATATGAACCGAAGGTGACAGTTTCGTGGTTCACATCATTACCAGTGATAAGGTTTGGTGTCTCCAGTACGAGCCTCAGTCAAAACCACAATCCATGGAATAGCAACATACGAATTCCCCATTGAAGAAAAAATTCAAGAAGCATCTCAAAATGGGTAAAGTGATGTGAGCTGTCTTTTGGGATAGGAAAGAGGTGATCCTTCTGGATTTCCTGGATCCTGGACAAACCATCAACTCTGATCAGCACATTGCAATACTTACTAAGCTGAAGGCTCAAATTCCCAGAATAAATCCATAGAAGAGGACAATCTTTCTCTTGCAACATGATAACATCAGGCCCCATACCAGTTTGAAGACCGTGAAGCACACTGCCAATCTTAGCTGGGCTATCCTGCCATTCCCACTGCGTAGTCCAGGCCTTCTGACATCCACCTCTTTGGGCCAATAAAAGATGGATTGCATGGGCGACATTTTCCTAGTAACAATGCCATTACAGCAGCTGTGAAACAGTGGTCACCCCTGCTGTTGCAGACTGTCACAAGCATAGCATGCAGGCTCTTGTTCATTGCTGATGAAAATGCAGAGCTAATCGTGGTGACTATCTTGAAAAACAGTGTTTTGTAGTTGAGAATTTGCTCTATCAAGTAGTGTTACTGTGCTCTTTGTGTCTGTTGTAGTTTCCACGGAAATAAATAGGAGGCATTACTTTCAGAGCAATGTACATACATGCTACCTTTCAGTTCTTCATGCAGAGTTCTCTGCGTTAGTTGCCATACAGTAACTCTTCGAAGAGAAGATTTTGTGTTGCCATAAATAAGCAGTTGGATGGCAGTGGAAAGGGAGGATGCAAAGCTTTGCCATATTTCATTCCTCCCTCACACAGAACAGGAACCAACAGCAGCTCCTGTTCTCTGACAACTGTGTGTAATGTTCCCTCTGGGACAGATAGGATGAGGTATGGCTTCTCAAATCATCTGAGAGAAGCTCCCTCCCGTGGAGGGATTTTGCTGCAGATACATACAAGATGTATAGCCCATTTAGCAAAAAGTCTAAGGTACCAAACCCTGTACAGCTGTGCTCACACTGCTCTTTGAAGGAGGTGCTTTGCTTAAGAGAACCCTGGCGGGTTTGTTTAGGAGAGAATGGGGTGATTTGCTCCTGAGGAATGAACAGTATTCATTCCGTGTGGGTAACAAGGGTTTGTGAACTGAGCAGTTTGAATTACTGGGTAGCACAGATGTTGGCTATGGGCACCCCAGTGTTTTGGAAGTTCTTTAAGACAAGGCCCATGATGTGAGCTGAAGTGGTCTTCTGTGTTTGAAATTGTTGACGGTCATGTCTACATGTACACAAATTCCTCAGCCTTCTTTAGTAGGTCAGTTAATGTAAAGAGGTAAGCATATCACTTGGGCAGCAATCTGTGAACATTTTCTTTGCAGCTCTGCAAAAGCTTTTGCCTGCCTATGGAGCCTGCCTACAGACTGTGGGTGCCCATTGGTTTGCAGTGGCTCACCTCCCATTCTTTTTCTTTCTGACCTTCCCTCATTATTCTAGACCCAAGGGCCTACCTAGTACCAGTTGTCTGATAGTCTGAGCAGATCTTAATCTAAAATACTTCTGTTTTGTCTTGGCAATAGAAGATACTCATTTTCTTTGCATAGCAGAAAGTCCTACAAATACTCAACTTCCACTTTCTGAAAGCAATCAATTGAGCTCTTTGTTATTTCATTTACTGCCAGTGTGAAATCATCCTGAGAGTCCTACTCATGATTTATTTGATAAAACAGTGCTTCTGTTTCTTGTAAGACCGTTCTGCTATGCACTCTTTATTTTTCTGCTTGAATGAGAGTTGGATCCAGCTCTGCAATTGGAACTGAATTCTCCAATACAGTTTCTCTTTGGGTTGAATTGTGCTTCAGATTTCTTTGCAGAGACCAGTCAGAGCCAGAAAGCTGAGTTTTGCATTGCTGCTGAAGCAGTTCAGATGCTTGCCACGGGGCAGTTTCGAAAATAGCAATAGATGTGCAGGTCTAACTCCATATTAGGTCTGTCTCAGTGTCAGGGGCTGCAGAGATGACGTGCAGAGCAGGAGGGACCTCCCTGGCTCTGGAGCTTTCCAAAACATGTTGACAAAGGTGCCCATTGAGAAGATAAACCTCCAAAGGTCACAGTTTGATATGAAAAGAGCTTCATTTCTATAAGCAGGAAAGGGGAGCAACTTTTTACACAGTCTAATAGTGATAGGACAAGGGGGGGATGGCTTTAAACCAAAAGAGAGGAGATTTGGGTCTGTTCAGGCAGAAATTCTTTACTCAGATGCCAATGAGTGAGACCTCCACTGCCCATGCTGTGGGGCTGGGTGGTCTGTGAAGTGCCTTCTGTCTCAAACCACTGTATGATTCTATGATTTTCTTCTATACTAAGCAGATTTGTGAAATGCTTGATGCTACAAGATTTAATGCTGTACGTGGCATTGAGGCATAAGGCTCATTGCATTTTTGCTTTCTTCTGTTTTACTTGTTGAATACAACAATGAATAAAGAATGGACAGCAAGACCACTTAATGACGTGTATGGAATTTCAGTTTGTTTGGTTTGGAGTCCTTCTGATTTTGTATTTTAAATGAAGTGTTGAACTCCAAATATGTCAATATTATATATATATTTTATAATACATAAGGAAGATTTTGCCATGGTACCTTCCAGCAAATAAAGAAAGATGCAGTGTCTTAGTCTGACACAGTGAGCTCATCAGGAAGTTACTTGTGGAACAGCAGCTGCAGGGAGTGTTAATCTAGAGAACTGATAAGGAAATAGGATGGACTAACTCACTTTCCTGAAGTGCTTATCTGTCACTTAGGCTCATGTTGAGTATTCTAATAATGTACAGACCCTCGTAGCCAAAATCTGTCACTGGGGTTTCAGAGGAATCAGGGTTTGCATAACCACAGGGGGTATCCTTGCTATGTTTCCTGCTCTTCTCTTGTTCCCAGCCCTCCCTGTGTCTGGAATGTAAACCCTAAACCCCAGGGCAAGGCAGCAGGTGAACCTGCGCAAGGCGGGTGGGCAGCAAGTGGTCAGGCAGCAGCACATCCTCACACGGTATTTCAGAGCACACGCAATCCATACAGGAAGACCATGGCTCAGATGATCAGTGAGATGAAGAGTGGGATGGAATCTGGTACCTGAGCATCATTTGGGCCTCTTGGCGAGGACCCTGGGTGCTTAAAATAGGCTGTTTATTCAAAATAGACCTCTGCTTATAAGGAGTTCCTTTTTCATGTAACCTGACTGTTCGTTAAATGACTCTTTGACGATGGCGCTGATGGCTGAAGTGACCTTCATCTGTACAATTCATGCTCACCAATTCACCACATAGCCCTGTTTGACCTTGGAGGGTCTTTTTAATGGAAGCAGAATAATAACAGTCGCGTGACCATTCTACTGGTTCGCAGAAGTAAATGTGTTTATAAAACTAGATGAAATGCATTGTCTGTGATTACTTTTTTATTAAAAAGAATTCAGAGGCAGCTAAATGGGAAGAAGCCAAAAAAGCATATGGAGAAAACAATATCCAAAAAGCCGAGGACGTGCTAGAAAACCAGCAGTCAAATAGGAACAATAACACAAAAATCAATAGGAAAAAAGGCATGTACTGAATCCAATTAAGTTTGCATTGATTATGGAGAGGAAAACAAAACCAATTTTGATGCATCTCTCTAATATTCGATCCTGAGAATGGTGTTCTTATTTAAAGCACTCTCAGAATCACTTTCCATGATATTCAGCTTTCTCCTCTGAGAACATGCCATGCGCCACATTTGTCATTTGTGCCAGAATGAAACAAAAATAAGCAGAGAAGCCACTAAAACCAGATTTAAGTTTGAGAAGTAAAAGTATCAAAAGAACAATCAGGGAACTGAAAGAATAATAATTATTAGCAGAGAATACAAAAATCACATGTTCAGTGTGGGAGCTTAAATTCACATCAGACCTAAGGCTTGCCCCAAATCTCTGGATAAAATTCTTTGGAGTATACATCAACATTTGGTGTGCGAAGGCATGTCTATTTACTCACCTATCTATTACCTTGCTCCCTAACATTTCCAGGTGATCAAATAATTTTACATCAAGAGCAACATTCGTCTGCAAACGGGATCAGACAAGTGGATGAAATGTAGAGAATGAGATAATGTTTAGATTGTTTGGGATTTGGAGCTCTGAATTTCATAAGCAAGATAATTAAAATCTATTTATGAGGTAAAACCAATTCAGGGGCATAATGCAAACATCTGTTCTGGCTTTGATATTATTTTATTGATTTTGAAGTTTCACTGATTTATAATCAAAGTGAGAATGGTTTCAGGATTGGAAGTAAAAATTCAGAAATATTGGATAAATTTCAAAGATATGGTGGTCCAAATCTCTGCAATTTTGGGGACAGAAAGGCCTGAGAATGCTGTTCATTTGTGTCCTAATAACTGAGATATATCCATAAAATATTGTATTAACTTATGCTGAGATTAACTCACATCTAATATCTAAAAGTGCAGTGTTTAATCTAGCTCAGTTGACCAATCTCATGGTGATGTGAGCAGAAAACATCAGATATGCAAGGCAGGTATCTAAGGAGGTAAAATGAATTTCTTTCTAAATATGTTTGCCTCTCAGCCAGTGTAAAAACTTGAAGTGCTCATCTTTGTGTTAGGCAGTTAAATTAAATGAGAGGAATCACAGCTTGATATCCAGATCCATGAAGGCATCTTTTATTTCAGTGGGAATACATTGAGAGATCTGGCTTTAACATGCTACAGTTCATACACTAGTTCGGGCACTGTGATGAAAAATGCAAATCATGAGAATTTCTTGCAAGATGCACCTGTGAAATACCCTTTCTTTCCAGTTCCTTCCAGTTCCTTCCTTCCTTCCTTCCTTCCTTCCTTCCTTCCTTCCTTCCTTCCTTCCTTCCTTCCTTCCTTCCTTCCTTCCTTCCAAGTCTTCGCACCACGTTAAGATCTTGGTGTGATAATGTGATACTAAAAATGCATTCTAAGCGGTCAACTTCTGCAGCCACAGGGAAAGACTGCAGGAAATTAACTTCATTTTCAATACAGAATAATTATTTTAGCATCAAGAAAACAGTCTAAGTTTTCAGAAGTGTGGAGCAGTGGAAAGGGAAGCTGAAGTTGTAGCAGAATTTAATTTGCCAGCACAGTGTAACAGTAGGTCACCTCACCACCAGCAAAGACCTACAGACAGGATCCTACTGATCCTGACTGGATGCAGGGAATGAGGACTGGGCTTGCTGACCTCCAACCTCATACTATACAACATTGTGAAAAGCATTATCCCTTGCATTAGGAAGATCGCTGAGCTTGCACAGGATATGTATGCCAAGGTCCAGCTGTGTTTTATAATTGCTGAGGGAGGCTAGAGACTGTCTTGTTCACATGTGCCAGGGCTGCGCATGAACTGAGGTGTTATTCAACATATTTGGAAGAATTTGGAGTGAAATAATGAGATGGGATTTAATAAAATGTGAGTAGCTGAGCAGGATCACAGCTTTGTACTTGGGTGTCTATGTGTTCCATTTAAGTCCTATTTTTGATATGTCCTTTTGGCCCTGCCTGTGTTGTGGGATGTGAAAGTTCCTGCCAGCTTCTGCATCCCTGAAACTGAATCTGAGCATGTACCATCTGCTTTTCCTGTCTGGACAATGGTTTTCAGCCAAAGAATATTAAGGCACACAAGAAAGAAGACAGCAAGCTTCAGTGATTCCCCTAAAAGACAGTGAGGTCAGGACTGGATGATGTAGAGTGCACTAAGGACACAAAGCACAGCCTAAGTGACCCCTCAGGCCATATGAGTAGAGGCAACATATTAATTAATTCAGTGCCGTACTGTATTTTCTGCACATCAGCAGTGGATGTTAAGGGAGGGGTATTCTGCCCATCAGTATAGATGCAGCCTCTTTGAATCTGGCCCAGGAAGCTACCCAGAATTAAGCATGTAGATAAGTAAAGTTTCTGAGGAGGAGAAATGTTTTTAATCAATTTCCATTAGACAGAAATGTGCTATGGATAAGTAGGTGGTAAGCTTTGCTGCCAGGGAATTAATACATCTACTTTATGACCATCAGTTGTTGTCAGTAATGTGTGCTGGTCTGGAAGCCCTTCTTACAAATTGACAGTGACTGGCCAGGCTGAAAGCAGGTGTATCCATTTAAATCTATTCTGACCTTTGGTTCACGGCATACGCTTATGTCATGTCACATTATTTCATCATATCACAAAAGCTAAATGTCATACAGTGTCTCAACTTAACCTAAGATGTCTCATCAGCCCCACTGTTTTCAAATTAGGGATCCCATAACAAATGCACACACACACACACACACACACACACACACACACAAAATATAAATAAATAAATAAATAAAAATTCATATCATTGATTATTTTAGCAAATAGCACTCATGTAAGAATTTGAAGACAATATTCAACCAAGAGAATAGCTACACTGCCATTTATTTAGAAACTTTCTAGGGCTAGCTTGCTGAACATTGTTTCTCTGGATCACTTTGCTGCTGGTTAGTAATTTGTATGAATAATTCCTGTCAATACTCAGAAACACGCACCCCTGGAAATCTACTGTTTGAGACTCCCTGAATTATCATCATGTTTGAGGTGAAAGAGCATAGAACCTGAGGGCAGCTGGCTGATGAAATTGTCTTGGCCTTCTGTAGGGTTGTGGGATTGCCCAGCCTACCAGGCTCCTAGCATTCTATCAGCCCATGAGTCAAATCCTATCAGTGTAATCAAGCATGCGATTATTTGTAAAGCTTATGTCATCTGAATGGGAAACTAGAGCAATCCCTCGTGACTTAGGGGACCAGCCACAAAAAACCAAGAATGACTGAACATGGAGTTTCGCTGCCTCAGGATGTAATTTGTTTAGACAAAACACTAGCAAACAAATGATACTCAAGTTTGGAGAAATTATCGTCAGTCCACAGAAAGATCACAGACTGGAAAAGAAGGCAGGCAAAGGATACATCCATCATGTAAGTTGGTTAAGTGACCTCTCCAGGCCTATGCAGACCACATCATGCAATTCTTTGGCAAAAGCTATGTGCAATCAAAAGAGTAAAGGTTAAAGTTGTAAGGACAATTCAGTTACTGGAAGGCTGGGCCTTAAAGGTCATTTTGAATGGAGTTAAATCTAGATGTCAGCCAGTCATAAGTGGTGTTACAGAGGATCAGTTTTGTTTAATACCTTTATCAATAATATTGATGAAGGGACTGAGTGTACCCTTGGTAAGTTTTCAGATGATACCAAGTTAGGCAGAAGTGTTAATCTGCTTGAAGCTAGGAAGGCTTTGCAGAGGGATCTGGATAGGCTAGATCGATGGGCTGAGTCCAATTGTGTGACATTCAGCAAGGGTAAATGTCAGGTCCTGCAATTGGGTCATAACAACCCCATGATGCAGTAGGCTTTGGGCTGGAAAACTGCCCAGCAGAAAATGACCTGGGAATGCTGGTTGACAGCTGGACATGAGACAGCAGTGTACTCAGGTGGCCAAGAGGGCCAATGGCAACCCAGCCCACATCAGAAAGAGTGTGGCCAGCAGGACAAAGGATATCATTGTCCCTCTGTATGTGGCACTGGTGAGATTGCAGCTCAAGCACCACGTTCAATTTTAGGTCCCTCACTACAAGAAGGATATTGAGTCACTCAAGCGTGTGTAAAGAAGAGCAACAACGCTGGTGAAAGGACTAGAAAATAAGACATGAGAGTGGCTGAGAAAACTTGGACTGTTTAGTCTGAGGAAGAGGAGATCTGAGGGGAGACCTCATCTCTACAACTTCCTGAAATGAGGTTGCAGTGAGGAGGCTGTTGGTCTCTCTGCACAGCTGGCAAGTGACAAAAAGCAAGGGAACAGTTTCAGGTAGCATCAACAAAGTTTAGATTGCATGTCAGGAAGAATTTCTTCACAAAAAGGATGGTCATGCAGAGTAAAGGGCAGTCCAGGAAGGTGGTGGAGTGCCCGTTCCTGGACATATTTAAGAGATCTGTGAATGTAGAGCTTAGGGATGTGGTTTAGCAGAGGACTTGTAGTGTTCTTGAAGGTCTTTTCCAATCTAAATGATTCTACGATTCTATGACTTTAAATTTCACCTGCAGGTGAATGTTTTCAAAGCAAATGCTTCTCAGTGATTTTTTCCATCTTGTCAGTACAGGCAGATTCAATTCCAGTGAGTGTGATTTTGTCAGGCCACATGGCCAAAACATATTAATCCTTTCCTCTTCTCTTCCTTCCACTCCATGGTTGATATGTAGGAAAGTAACTTCCTGAGGTCTGCCTTTCCTGCCATGCTGCATGCTGGGATATTCTCTTTCCTTATCCCTGTTACATTCACACCTTGCCTACTGTCTCAAGCATGCAATGGGAAGCTAGTGCCTTATGGAATACTGGGGAGCCTTAGATGGCTTACATGCAGCTTTCCTGCTTGAAAATCTGGGTGCCATGTGGCATTTGGCAGAAAGGCGTCAAGGAAAAGTAGGTATTCAGTAGGAGATGGAATTTAACAAGGAATTGAGGCTTCTGAAGTTGAAATCATAAGGACCAGCTCCACTGCATGCCAAAGGTTGCTGTGTGAAATGCTGAAAATAGTCAATCATCTCCTCTGTCAATGAAACTAAAAGGTTTTGAGGACTTCTGAAGACTTCTTGGAAATACTTGGCTTCTTTCAAGACTAGATTTGTTCCATCACTCCCTACTTCTGCATCTTTCCATTGAAATGTCTAATACTTTCTAACTAAATCATTAACTGACTTATGCATTTTTACAGGCTCAGTAGTTATAGCCCATGGTCATAATAAATAATATGGAGAGGGGATTTTTTTGATTAAGAAATGTTTTTCCACACCTGTGTAGAAAATGACCTTCAACGTATAGGCTGTATTTCTTGCTCACCCTGCCACCCTGAGGGCACCACTTCCCTCTATATACGTATAAAAATAATATTAATGATGCACTTGTAATCATATGGCTGCATCTGACCGAACCTCACTCCAGACTTTCCACAAAGTGTCTAATTACACAAGTTTGTGCAGAGCTACACCCAGTTGTAATCCTGGGGTCCGCTAGTGTGACTGGTGGTTTGTTCGAGCATCTACACACCTAAGCAAGTGTGCACAAATAAACATGATGCAGCTTTCAAAAGAAAAGCTTGATTGACATGACTACAGATTGAAACTCTTAAACAGCAATGAGCTTTCTACAGAACAGCTGAACATAGTTCTGAGCTGCACCTTAATGTTGGAAGAAAACATGGTCTCATTTAGGTCTTTTAATTATGCAATTCAATGTAAATATATATATATAATTTTTTTTTTTTTTTTTCCAATCACAGACATTTAAAAAATAACCAATTCAAAAGAAAGTTCTTCACTGATAACCTCATATAAAGGTCTGGGTCAAAGCCTGACATCTGCTCTCCTGCTACACACCTACTGATGATACCTGGATTGCAGGGGAGTAGCTCTGGATTTATACCAATGCCACTGAGAGCTAATTTGGCCTTCTAAATATGTAATTGCTCTTAGTGCAAAAAAACTATTAATCCCTCACAGCAGTCACTGATTGCGACATTTTAACAGTAACAGCCAGCATGATTGAGTATTTTCAGCGCTTAACTGACAGATGGTCATTGTGTTACAAAACAGCCTCCAGTAAATAATGACCAAATCCACATGAGAGATGGAAAATAGTTCTCTATTGTATGATCCTTTTTTGCTGCACATAATGAAGGAAAATGTGCCTTCGACTCCATTTTATACTGATACTAAAGGGCTAAAACTTCCATTTGAATGGAAAGTGGTAAGAAAATGAAAGCCCAAAGGTTCCAAGTAGCT
Organism: Tragopan temminckii; assembly: GCA_028571105.1. Lineage (NCBI taxonomy): Eukaryota > Metazoa > Chordata > Aves > Galliformes > Phasianidae > Tragopan > Tragopan temminckii. The sequence goes on along the minus strand of JAOWBP010000001.1, from coordinate 114,490,534 downwards.
TTTATTTTTTTGCTGGCCTATTTGTTTGCTTCTAACAAACCATCAGGACTTTGTGGTTAATATTCTTCTATCCTTATTTCATAGCATACAGTTCCCTCAGGGCTCTAATGGAGCTTCTTTTTAAAGATTGCAAATAAACTTAAGGCAAAGATGTCTTAATGGTTACAACTTGATAGGACTAAAACTATGCTTCCTCTTAACATGATGAGTGTGAAAGTACACAGTGGTCTGCGTGCCTAGCAGAGAGATTTCATTCTAACCACACCGCTTAGGACTGTGTACTAACAGTTCATTGCATTAACATTCACAGAGCTGTGCAGTTACAAATGTTTATTGCTGCAGAAATCAAGTATACTACATTAGAAAAGAATCAGAAGTGCCAAGTGATATAGATAGATACCTATATATAGATAGATACCAATAGATGCCTCAAAAACGTTATTAGTAGATGCTTTGTTGTTGCACTAGGAATAGCATAGTTGGAGTATTTCTTCATGACTGGAAGACTGGAGACAAATGGGAGAAACCAGCTGTCTTGCATCAGATTATCTTTAAATAAAAGAAGTGTTGCACAGAAGCAGAGAGCCAGCTAAGCCAACCTGAAGATCAGTTAGCTGTCTTCATTCCTGTTGCAGAAAGTCTCAATAATCCAACTGAGCTGAAGTAAAAAATCAGTGAAGCACAACTGCAAAAATGAACACAGCACTTTTTTTTTTAACGTGTTGACTGTTGAGGAGTACAAAAAGTAGCCAAAATGTTTTTTGTCTTTAAAAAGAGCAGGTGTATCTACACCCATGGAAGGAATGGATCTATCTAATAACAATGTGCCCGTCAAAACCAAACTCCAGAGCTAGTTTTTCAGACCTATCTTACACATTCTACAGCAATTCATGACTTTCACTGAAGCTTCATCAGTGCTGAACCTGATTGCTCAACATTTCACATTTTCACTTCACTACATTTTTGATGTTTGATGTCCTAAACTGAAACAGCAGAACATGCAAAGCCACAAGCACCTTGTTGAGAGACATTTTCAGGGCACACTTTGCACACAGTTCACCACTGATGAGGTCAATGATCAAACAAATCAGAAACCTCCATGTCTCTGAGTGACCCTTTCCAGTTGCAAGTGCTCTGGGGTCATAACCTGCGGGTTTTATATTCCTCTATGTGTTTACATGTGTTTAAATTAGGAATTGTGCTATATTAGGTCCTGTGATTAGAAACAAGAGCAGTTCTTTTATTAGAGGCCACAATGAGTTCTCAGGGCTACTCACTTGACCCTGACAAGCTGTGGGAAAGATTTTCTGTGGTAGTTCCCACTTCTTTCTGATAGTGAAGTAGCCTCTTCAAGAAAAACTTAGCAAGGGTGAGAGACACTCTCATATAGAATACTGAAGAACATTTACGAAAGCGGCAGCATGTCTTTCATCTTCTGCATATGGGACAACATTCAATTCTCAACTAAGTAAACTCTTATGCTACAACTTGTTGGCAGTGTGGAATCTGGTGGGGAAATGGCTTCCTCACCTGCTAGAGAGCTATTACAGCTCACCCCTAGCTAGAAATCTCACAGACATCTCACAGATCTTAACAGCTGAATTACTGCAAGGGTTTTCCTTATCACACTTTAAAGGTACTAGCTTCTTGTCTAGGTTGCAACAATGCAAAACAGATCTTGTAATAGCAGCAAAGATATGACTCCTGGCTTTGGGCAATTACAAGACCTCTTAAATTGCCATAATGTAATTTAAGTATCTCACTGTTTGTAACTGAAATATATTAAAAGAAAGGTTTGTTCTTCTAATCAAAGCAACGCTGAAAGGTAGAGAGAAAATAACTCATTTCCTCATTTTCAGCTGCCATGCTTTTGCGAAGCTACTTGTACAGTGGTAACTTATATATGTTCTCTGAACCTAAGTGGAGATAAATTTTGCTTTGTCTCCTGACAGAACTTCCATCCACTTTTTATTTCCTTGTATGAAAAGCAGAGGGAGCCATGGGTAGCATTATTTCTCCAAGTATATTTCATGCACATGTTGCAGAGGGAAAGGAGGACATTTCTAATATCATGAAGGTACATAATGAAACAGCCTTTGCAGACACTTTGTCAAAGTAGAACTGAGATTCCATGTGTTCCTGTAAGAGGTTTATTTGTAGGTATACCTATTAAGGCTCAGGTTGAATATGAAAAAACAGACACTGAAAAAGACACGTGTGCATGCACACACACACATTCACAAAATATGTATCTGTGTGATGCCACGATTGTGACAATGCAATAACTTTTACATCATGATTCTATGATGCGAGGATGATGCGCTCACACCAACTCAGCACGTTACACACTGGCTCCATCACCCCACACAGTTGTTTAAATATCTTCTTAAAACAAGGTTTCCCTGCCGTCTGGAGAGCCTTATTGTCCCAGAGACTTTGGCCATGCTTCTTCACTGAGGGAGAAAAGCACTTCTCATTTTCTTTCACTGTGGGTGACACTGCGGAGACAGACATTCTCTCTTTTGCAGTTGCACACATTTACTTCCACAAGTGAAGCATTTTTCATGGCTATTACCTCTTTTTGCTGATTTCAGAATTTTTTGAGGTTTAGATAAGATCACTTTGGATTCTGCTCCAGCATTCTGTAAGCTCATTTAAGTGTGGTGCCATCCTTACTTTAATAAAAGTGCAAGTCATCTACCCTACTAACAACTATTTAGAACAGAAAAGGGTCTCAGATGCCTCCTTAGATGAGGTTCTGCATGGAATCTCACTTTCTGTCCAGTATGCCAGTGATTACTTTTTTACAACTGGTTTTCAGCCATTTCTTTGTCTATCACAGCAACCCACAGCCCAGCTGATGAGATATGATTTGTGTAGGTTGGGTACAAAGCAGGTAAATAATTGGCTGGACTACTGGTCTTAGAGTGTGTGACGAAAGCACAGTAAGCAGCCAAATAGCAGCGCTCCTCCAAGATCAATCAGGGAGAAAATACTATCTTTCTCAATGACGTGAAGAATAATGAAAGTTGATAGACAATAAATTCTGTGTATGTACAAGGATGAGAGGGAGTCAGTATTCCAGAGTGAAGCTCTGGAGCACAGAGTTGCACTTAAGTGGACACAGGCAGACTGTGGAAATGAGCTGGTAGAAACTTAATATAGTTCAAAGCAAAATTGCAGCAGAAGGGGCTGGCGACTGAGTGGACGGGAAGCAGATTTGCAGAAAGGACAGGGGAGTCCTTGGGGACAAGAAGTTGAGCAAGGTTCAAGAGCATTGTCTTCATGGCAAGGAAAGCTGACCCCACATTGGTCTCTACTAACACCATATTTGCTTATCTTCTAAGTGTTATATATTTATATACAGCCTAGTATTAGAATGGGATAAAAAAATAAAATAAAATAAAATAAAATAAAATAAAATAAAATAAAATAAAATAAATAAAATATCTTACTAGTTTACTAGAAGTCTGGTTTCTTCCCCCATGCAGTCCCTCTCCCCTTTTTCAAATGTTTTCATATTTATCCTTTATGACATTCCATATCCTCCACAGGTTCTAGCTGGCAATTGTTAATTGTTGTCATCATCCCGAGAAGTTACTTGTTCACCCCAAGGAAGTATTTGCCTCCTTCTAGGACATGACTTCTGCCTGGGACTGTTTTCAAGAATACTGACTGAAATATGCCTATACTTTCACTCAACACTCTCAATCAAGGGTGATTGCCTCTCTTAAACACAATGTCCTGTGCTTTAGTGGAACATGGAACATGGAGATTTGGTAAATGCTGGAAAAACTTATGGTGCAGTCTGAGAAATTCTTAAACTTTCTGGAAAGATGAAGTCTCTGTTCCCTCCATCTCCTCCCCTGTTTGGGGATATGCCCATCATAACACACAGCAATTCCAGGATGCTGAGGTCCTTTAGACTGAACTGCAGTTCTTCCTCCATGAGAAATGTCAGATGGAGACAGAAACGGAAGCCTAGAACAGGCAGCACAGAAACCCAGTTCTGTCCTATAACCTTTACAGGGACAAGGTGCTTGGAAGGCAAGTCTTACGTTAACGCTTACAGGATCCAAATTCTCACCAGAGAATTCTGGTAAAGAAAAGTAAGAACTTCTACCTGAGATATCCAATGTAAGGCATTGGTCACTGTGTCTTTTATTAATGGAATAGAAAGCCTTTCCCTCACTGAGAAGCTGAGGTCTAGTTGCTGCAATCTTGGGAGACAAGAGAGAATGCATGATGGCTGAACACAGGAACTGCTCATGCTTAGTAAGGACTCAGTGACTATACAAGATAGCTACTTTGGGATGTTTGCTTTGATCTTTGATGATGTGGCGTCTACCATTTTACTTACACTAAATCTAAAGCTCAGGGAACCCAGATCTTAGCATGAACTTACAAGACACATTTCAAATCTATTTATTCTCATATTAACTCCTCTTTTTTTTTTTTTTTTTTTTTTTTTTTTCTTAAAAATGAGGGGGGGTTTTTTGGTTGGTTTGTTGGTTGGATGATTGATTTGTTTTGGTTTTTTTTAATACTAAATTCTTATTACAGATTTTTAGACCAGTAAATATAGTCTTCCACAGTTACTAAAATATAATAATGAAAACTATTACAGCAGTGATTTTTATTCTAGATACTCTTAACTACACAAACTGATAGGGACCAGATTCACAAGAAATCTAAACATCAGTCTTGCTGAAATCCAGCACTGTACTTTACAGTTTCAGGCTGCTGCTCATAATCACGAGGAATGTCATAATCTCTGGAGACTTCTAAGCATCTCAGATTGTCCTCCACAGAGATCTATCCTATCCTATCCTATCCTATCCTATCCTATCCTATCCTATCCTATCCTATCCTATCCTATCCTATCCTATCCTGTCCTGTCCTGTCCTGTCCTGTCCTGTCCTTTTTGTCCTGTCCTGCACTATCATTTCCTGCCCCATCCTGCCCTGCCCTGCCCTATCCCATCCTACTTGTGAGGTTCAGTCTGCTCTGTTAAGAAGGGTTTGCATTAAAATCAGATAAAAAGTGTTTTTAATTCAGAACACCCAGGTGGAACCTTTCCAAAAGGGTGCAAAATCAGCTCTCCTAAATTTTGGGACATTTTCCTGCTCACCACATTATGTCATGTTGAGAGGCAGAGGAGCTATAGATTTATTAGATTTATAACCATTCGTTTCAGCTATTTCTTTTAACATGGACGTTCATAGCCACAGGTTCCTAACTTAGTGATTTGATTTCATCTGGACAGTGAGAAAGCTGTATTCCAATTCCTATTATCAGAAACATTTAAGTACTTTATATTAATCAATAATTAGAAAGAGCCTGGAGTACATTTCTCCCCCGTTCCATCCTGGATGACAGATTCAGCCCTTCACTTGCTGGAGCCCAATGCAAATCAAGAGATGACAGGGAAGTAACATATCCATGTAAATGGAGAAGGGTCTGAAGCCCAGATTATAACAGGGGAGGCACAGGCATTATCCAATAGCTGTCACATGGGCACTGCTATGATGACAATAAATCTGCGCTTTTCAAATTCTCCCCACTTGTGCCTCTAAGGACCTCAGCAGTTCCCTTGCATCTCAAAACAAATATACATCCGTGTGGTCTTTTCACAGAAGAGTGGATTTATGAAGAATGATGCCTGGGAAAAAAATAAAGTGAAATTATGTGTAAACTCAGAGTGTACTCAGCAAACAGCTTGAGCTGGAAAAGGTGAAAACATTCTGAAAATACTAGAATATTCTGTTCCAGTATTTTTGAAGTAAATTGTTTCACTAAAAAGAAAAACCTAACGGCTTTTCTGTAGTTTCACGTAACCCCTCCATCTTCTTAATTTTTTTTCCTCTTTTTCAATAGAAAAGTCAGTTTTAAAATTCAGTTACGGTGATAAGAAAGGAAAGATGAAAGGATTAAGAGTGGGATTTACACACGTATAAGAACCAAAACAAGCTAATTCTGATCATTCTAAATGCTTCTTGCTAATTCAAAATGGTTTTGTTTATCATACTGAAGAAAAATCCTCGAGAATTCTTTTTGATTTAACATGACAACATTTCTCCCTGTGACATTCTACAGCAAAGTCTGCGCTTCGGCCAGTTTCAGCATGCATCCATGCGGTCAGGAAAGGGGCCAAACCACAGATGGAGAGACAGCCAGCCTTTGCTAATGATCTAATTCTCACAGCCACAATATAAACCATCACAAGAATTTATTTATTTCTTCTGAAAATGAAAATCCTGAGCACACAGAGAACAGCAAAACTGGAAGAAAAGCATTTCCTTACATGCCCCTGTGTTTTTTTCAGATATTCTGAGATACTTATGCTCATGTCAGGTTTTCTTTTTTAAATCTGCGTATTTAGAACACAAAGCCATGAAATGTTTAATACCATTCTGGAAAATGGAGTTGTACAAAATGTAATCACATGTATTATTTAACAAGTGAATGGCAAGAGTTATGTTAGGTTCCTCAGAGTATTTCAGATATTAGCAGTCTTTATGGTGATAAGAATAATGTGGCTACTAGGGATCTCAGTACCATAGAGCAGAATGTAAAACTACAGTGAATACGGCTGCTACGATCACTTTAGAACTATGCTACATTCCATTGTGCTTTCTTAGCAAGTTAATGAAATTCTTTGTCCCACACACAAAGGATCTGCAATGTAATGAAGTTATTAATGAAAATAAGTCAACCTTTTAAAAGGAATAAAAAGGATCACTGGCAAAAAGGGAAGTTTAATTCACTTATTCGACAATCATACTATTGTTGTGTAAACAATACAAAGTTCTAAAAGGATTATCATTTCATGCTGTACACAGATCATTCATAAAATATCGGTGCGTGTATCTTTCTGGATGTCTAAATCAAGTTTTAAAAAGCAAAGTTCTGCTTATAAACTGCAATAGGAATGCAACTACAGCAACTAAAATACACCAAGTGCTATTTCAGGAGTAACCAGTAAGATTCACAAGCTTTGAACATTTCTCATGCCAACAGCTGTTGTTTTTAGTTTTATTGTGGTTTAATATGGTTTTCAAATTCCCTTGGATTTTAAAGTGTAAAACGTACCTGATTCTTCTTACGTCATGCTGAGAGAGGAGCTGATTTAGAATCAGTTTTGTTTGTTTCACATATTAAAAATTAAGCAATAAGGCACAATGTGGAGGAGCGATTATCTGATGATAACCCCAGCTTCCTGAAATTGCTTTATTGCAAATATAAATACCTTTTAGATTGCTCATTGGATATTAAGGGCATTAGCATGTTCATAGAGTTTAATATTTCCCTTTAGAATATTAGAATCATAAGGCTTTTTTTTTATTTTTTTTTTTTTTTTTTTTGTCTACGCTATTTTTTAATGTGCAAGAGAGGATTCCATATACTCAAGAAATACTGGGACTGGCTGGTGCTTACTCCACTGGGGAGATTAATTTATAAGCGCTGTACAGTTTGCTAAAACTACTTCTCAACATTTCAAAATGCCAATAGTATATTTTCCCAGCCCTGTAAACACACTTTGATACACAATATAAACTTTAATGGTAGTTTTAAGACACCTCTGAGAGTATGGTTATTTAAGCAATAAGACACAGTAGGGTGTGAATTATGGTGCAATAATTCCCCACCAATTGCATTGTTAGGCGCGAGGCCAAAGACCAAGGGACCAGTGAACACACGAGGTGTGAATTATGACATCATAAGTCACACTCTGGAGTGTCTTGCTGCCATTAGAGAAATATTTTAAATGCGTTTTAACACAAATACTTTTCCGATTGTACTATATTTTAAATGAACATCCTGAAACCCCCCCCCAAGTCAAAAGTTGGCCATCGCATACCCTAAAATTAGTAACAAAATCGAAAGGAAAAGGTCTCACCTCTTCTGCTGTTGAGTTTGTCATATTGTGCTGTGATTATGTGCTCTAAGGAAGAGACTCAGAAGATATATTCCTTACACAAGTTGGCTAAAAACAGAACAAAGGCTTTCAGCAGGGGAGGCAGGATGGGCTCTGCCCTGTGGAGGACCAAACTGCCTGCATCAGGTTCGTACCAGCCTCACCTGGGTAACAGCGCTGCTGGAACTGCTGGCAAATCTAATGACTGCTCTTCCACACTGCTCTATGAGGATACAATACAGACTTTGGTAGAGCAGCACACCTGAGCTCCTGCAGCTGATGCTAGTTCCTCTAACATCATTTGCACAACTCTGTTGTAAACTCCAACCGACAAGTGCATTCTCTGCCCTCTGGGCCCTTCCATATTACAAATGCAGTGATGACAACAGTGCACTCTGGAGATACAAAACCTTACCTTGCACACAGCTGACTTGGTGACTGGTGGCAAGGTCTTTGCAGTAGCAGGGATCTTGACATGATCTCAGCTGGCTTCTTGGGCAGCACCTACAGCTTGCCCTAAACATACTCCATGCTGGCCTGGGTTGACTGCCACCAGTTGCCAAGCCAGCCAGTGGTCATTAGAGGTAGCAGCGTGACAGCTTATGGGAGGGCTATTTGCCCATCAGAGCAGAGATAAGCCTGATGACACATCTTCAGAGCACCAAGGTGTGCAGGATGGCTAAGCTATCTGGGTAGATGTTCTTGTGGCTATGTACAGCAATGATGGGCTGGGCAGAGATAGCAACTTGCATCATGGAAGCTCTGTAGTACCCAGGCCAGGTTAATTAGCTTTCTTGCATCCAATTTGAGCCATTTCATTTTGCTCTCAAACAAGGATCTCTGTGTGTCCCTGGTTATCTGAGCAAAAAGGCAGAAACCACAACTCTTCCAGGCTGTCTTGTCCTGTTGTGGTCGTTCAGCAGGTGAGAGCTGTTTCCTGCACAACCCCATAGTGGTCCTGTGCTGGGGACACTGACATCAGCTGAAGGCAAGGTTCAGAACCCAGAATCCCTGCTTCTCGATCTAGTGTGTAAGAGAGCACTTCTACAGTTGTTGCTGTAAAATTTTGTTCTGGGTGATATCTATCCCTAAGTATCAGAAACCAATCATTGCATAATTAATTTAAGAGCTAACCTGTTGTCTCCCTTTCCTTGTCCACTCAACATGTCTGTTTTAATCTCCAGCAAGAGAAGGCACTTAATTTTGCCTACAGCTTGATGACACTCCTGGGTACAATTTAAGTTCTGCGGCTTCCCCTGTAAATAAAAACAAACATGCATGGGATTGCTTTTTGCCATTCATCCTGCTTGAAGTGCCTGCCAAACACGGCAGAAGAGCCTGCATCTCTGTGCAGGCTGTTTTCCCTTCCCAGCAACTTCCAAACAAGGTGAGCTCACATTTACAAATCTTGCTTAGATTTTAAACAGTTTTACATCCACTTGCAAAATTACAAGTACTTTCTCCTGGATCTGGATAGGAAAGTGGCAAGAAGAGTGCTTCAAACTGGGTGCACATGCTCCAAGAACTTAAAATACCCTGACAAAATATCTCTGTATACATATCAGTTACTCCCTTTAGGGGCAAAGCAGTATTTCAAAGGCTGCTAAGCAGTAGCTAACAAGTTTCCAGTAGCATCTTTTTCATAAATTAACATTCCTGCTCAGAACTCGTGTTCTCCAACAAGTGTGCATCAATTTCTGAAACCATTTCATTACACAAAATTCAAGGTATAAATGTATCACTGTGCCACCATAAGAGCATAATCCTTAGATATACCCATCTCAATGAAGCCTTCTGGCTTTTAACAGTAAATCACAGCCCTATTTTCATACCTCATTAACATTATGTATCTTTCCACTGACACCTGACCTTATGCATAATCAGGTATGAATTTCAAACCATACTTATAATTTAAATGAGTGTCTCATTATTTTACAAAACCAGAATAAAATAAGATTTGAGATGTAACCATAGAATTCACAGTTCACCCATTATGAAACAAGTCCACAGAAAGAAAGTCATGTTCTCTAATTCTTGAGTGTGAAGACCTTTAAACAACACGTGCAAATAGGAGCTCTTCAAGAATGTCAGGACTGGGCTTCAGAAAGGACTTTGCTGGCTCTGAACAAACAACGCAGTGTTGAAACTGGCTGGTATGGTGTTAAAGATAAACTATGAAAGAAAAATGCGAGTGTTGAATTTATTACCTGTATTTTGAAGAAAGAACAACAGCACCAAATGAGTAAAGTTATAAAACACCAGTAATAAACATGTAAATAAACTTCGGGTTTGCAACTCCAATAGAACACAGACATCTACAAAGAAATATATATATGCATATATGTAATATAATAAAACCATTCATTAGGGAACAAGAAACATCATATTTTTATACTATATAAAACAGCTGTACAGTGTGCACACAGACTTTCCTGATCTCTCTAAAAGGCCTGTCAGTCACTTCTCCCTGCCACCATTTGCTTGACATAGCTTCTCTGTCGTCCACAGGAGAACTCCTAAGTGACTGTATTGTACCTTTAAATTCTTATAGTGCAGTTTGTCACCTTATATATATATATATAAACACACATACATACATACAGATGCGCAGATATATGCATATGTGTATATATATACATGTATGAAAAGGACAAACACACACATACACGCACACATGACAGATCTAAATAGCTCTTCCATCCTGTGCTCTTGAAGGACTACTTGTAAAAAAAACCCTGCACATTCTGTGGAGGGAAGGAAACTTGCTGATTGTGCAGACTGAAGGCATGAGATGGTTTCACTCCTAACTATCTGCAAACACACACATTCCGATCACATGGTGGTGTCCCATATGCCTGAAGATAGTCTGTTGCAGGAGGCATCTTCCACCTTCTTCAGCAGTGTTGGTTTTTTACAAGGGGGTGGAGGAGGGGCTGTGATTCTTTGCTCAGTGTTGTGCAAGATTTGTTGCCAGTCTTCTCTCTCCTCACACAGCTTTCTCCTCCAATCTAGAAGCTCTTGCAGAGCCACGCTCTCATTCTCAGAAAGTCTAAGCTGATGAATAACCTGTTAGTGAGAAGAGGACAATAATAAAAAAGGTTAATTTTTGGCATGAGGTGTGAACCGCCTTCCAACCTGCAGATCACAACTCCATGGAGCATCTTATCCACACATTCTAGTAGGACTATGAACTGAAATACTGCGCCTACCATAGAGTGCCCTGGCTTAGCCTTGTGAGATGGTGAATGGTTGGTAGGAACTCCCATTTGGATATGTACAATTAAAGAAATTAAAGAAATAAACAGACGCATACAGGTAAGAAGTAAAGTTCTACACTTTTGCTGAGGGAAAGATTGTTTGTACCACAGCTGAAAGAAAAGAGATCAAGCAACACTATTAATTTGAAGCAATCTTCTCCTTCAGAAGGGTCTAAAGCTGTGCTTGCTTCTCCCACTCCCAGTTATCATTATTTACCATAAAATAAAGATGAATGAATTAGAATTGGCTTCCTTCATTCTCATGTCTGAGAGCCACAGAAGTGAATTTGTATGAAGCAGCTACCAAAAATGAAATGAATGGCAGAATCATCCTTGCATCAGCAAAGGCTGCATGAACACAATCCTTTGAAATACACAAAATAGAACACAGACTGTGATGAGCAGTCCATATTTCTAACAACCTGGTCTTAAAACTGTTGTCATATAACACCATTATATTGAAAAGACAATCTTACACAGAGCAGATAACTGCTGTAGGAGTAGCAAAAGATTCTCCCCTAAGTGTAAGTGCCCAGTAACCATAACCAAGGTAACCATACTGTAACATGTTCTGCTGCTTGAAATTAATAAAGCTACCATTACAGAGATGAATTATCCTTAAAATTGGGGATGGGCATTTGTCTTCCTCTAGACTATATGTTATGACTTAAAATGTAGTTTCAGTCAGTTTGAATCTGCTTATAAACTTACACTGAAGAAGCCAAACAGTTCTGAAGTAGATTCATAATCATCCATCTAAGAGAAGCTATTTTCTTCCACTCAACTTTTGCAGTGATTATTTATTTTGTACAAGTCAGTTTGAAGGCCTCACATCAGTGCTGGGGTTCAGAGGCTTACACAGAGGCTTACAAAGACTTTGTAACGCTGCTCCAAATGCATTCTGTGCAAGTCAGACCTTTCACACGTGCCACTGGAGAAAGAAGGAGCCCTTACATGGAGATGCCTGAAGATCTATTAGGAATTTCCTTACATTTGGCTGGCTGTTACTTAAAAGAGAAATGTATTAACCCATATATTAATGGAAGACACTATAATTTCAAGTACAGTTGTAAATTCCACGTTTTGAAGAAGAAAAGTGGAAAGTGTATTCATTCAAGTATTTTTACGTGTCATCCCAGACAACTGCATGTCTCTATGAAATCAAAAACATTTTTTGCTTTTATGTTAACACAAATTGTACCAATGCATTCTAGCTACTCAAATGTAGACAAAATGCTCCACAGATATTGTTTAGAGGGGTACCAGAGACTTTTTGTGTAACAAAAATAAAAACATTATATATATATATATATATATATATACATATACGTATTTTTTTTTTCCAGTGTGAGTATGAAGACTGGAAGACAAACCAAACTTTTAAAACTGAAACAATTTATCAAGAAAGTGATGCAAGGTACTTTTATCCTATAAAGCTGGTATATAGTTTGAGAGGCACTGTGGCTGATTTGTATAGATTTTTGTGGGTTGAGATTACGGGGATAACCCAGTTTAGAAAACAGATAGATAACTGAATTCAGTTTCACTGAATTAGACACCTCCTTTACATCTAAACATTAGGCATTTCATGAGCCTGTATTAAGCATGATTCTCAGAGAGATGCTGGAACATAAAAAGTGTATGTTAGACTGTCATCACAAGAGTTTCATATAAAAGTTTCAGAGATAAATAAGTTGTGTCTAAACACAAGTAGATAAGTAAACTTATAAGAAAATAGATAAACACTCTGTAGGGATTAGTGGTTACATTACTGGTGACAAATTTGGATAGCACCACTCTAATAAACTACAGAGAAATTTTGGTTTTGAAAGATGTACATAAATTAAGCACTTGAATAGAGAGCTTCATCACTTGTCCAAGAACCATAAAGCACACAGGTGCAGGGTGAAAAGCAAGTACAGTTTGCCTGGGCAAGGCAATTGACAAATGCATCCTATTTATAGCTTATAGGCACTTGTACTTTCCTGACCCTCCTTACGCAAGCTGTAAATTAATGCAGTGTCAGCACTTTCACTATATAGGTTATTTTCCAATATACAGTGGACAAATCTCAGTCCAGTCCTTAAATAAGTGTACATCTTTCACTGTATTTTTCAAATGAGTATGGAAAAGTATCTCAAGTCTTAATTCATTATGAATTCAGAGCCTTTTCGAGGTTGAAGAGCCCCAGCTCTCTCAGCCTGTCCCTGTAGGGGAGGTGCTCCAGCCCTCTGATCATTTTTGTGGCCCTCCTCTGGACCCACTCCAATAGCCTGATGTCCTTCTTGTACTGGGGGCCCCAGAACTGGACACAGTACTCCAGATGGGGCCTCATGAGAGCAGAGTAGAGGGGCAGAATCACTTCCCTCGACCTTCTGGTCACGCTTCTGTTGATGCAACCCAGGATATGCAGCCCAGGATATTTATCCTTCTGGGCTGCAAGTGCACATTGTCAGCTCACACTGAGTTTTTCATCAACCAACACTCCTAAATCCTTCTCCTCAGGGCTGCTCTCAAGCCATTCTCTGCGCAGCCTGTATTTGTGCTTGGGATTGCCCTGACCCAGGTGCAGGAGGTTGTCCTTTCAACAAATATTAGGGTGGCTGAAGTTCCCCGTATGAAGACTCTCCTATCTGTTTATAGAGGACCTCATCCACTCAGTCTTCTTGATCAGGTGGCCTGTAGGGCCGAATGTATCAATTAACTTAATTACACCTACTGAATAAGATGGTATCTTTTCTCTTTCTCCATTCATGAATAGACCTGTGATAAGCTAAAGATTTATCATACATATTTGTTATAGAAGATATTTGCTGAATTATTTTACAGGAAGTACAATGTAAAACAGCAAGCATTATTTCTTCATTATTACTTTATATCCTGAGCAGGTAATTTGGGAAGGGTGAATGAAGTGTGTAGGAAGTCAGTAATTTAAAAGTGTTAATCTTTTCAATGAGCACTGTACAAATAATTTCAACCATTAACGGATAGAGATTGTACCAACTGAAGACCAATATTTTCCTACTCAAAATCAATGGTCAGATACGAGCAAGACTGTATTTGGGCTAGATCCACAAAAACATACAGAATATTTAGTATATAATAGCCATTTCATTTGGAGGAAACACCTACCTTTGTTTGGTATGCAGAATCCTTACTAAGTAAACAAAAAAAGCAAAAGTGTCTAAGACAGTGACAAACAAGAGTACTCAGTATTGCCAAAGTACTTAATGATGCAGTAAAGCAAGATCCATACTCTCCACTGCGAATACAGCAAGATGAACAAAACCAGTGTCAATGAGCATCTCAGGGAAGAGGGTCCAGGAAGCATTCCTTCTACCTCACAGCCCAAATCTGCATTGCAGAGGAAAGTGCTCTCTTTCTTGCACTATGGATTTTTGTTTTCACTGGAGTACAAATGGCCCCGTTCCAACAGGCCAAAATTGAGGGACTTTCCACCACTAACTAGTGATTAGAGCACACACATAATCAGAAGACATGACTTATTTCAGTTTAAGGAAGAGATTGAGTTCCTGCATTCTGGGAGTGAGCTCAGGACACTGAAACTACCACAGGCACACTCTGGGTGCAAGGAAAAGGAATTCAGTTCTCATACTTTGTGCTAAGGTGTGAGATCCATGTGTGGTAACTGCGCTACAGTAAATCCTTCAGAGTGAATCCCTTGTGGGTTTAGTGCACAAGAGATAGGAACTTGGACACAGATTGCACTGTGGATATGCAGTCATTTAGAGCATGATCGTGCCTACAAGTTATCTATACTTAAGTCTTTCCCAGTCACTGAAAAATGAGTTCCTGAATTGCCTTCTTGGATGCAGGCTTATAAATTCTGCCTAAAGTTCCTCTATAAGGAATTAAAGTGGGCAGTGGATTTCAACTTTGTCTTAGAATCAAGATGAGTAGCTATAAATCCGTGAATTATTTTAATTATAGCCTTAGTTCTTAAGCTGGTTAAAAAATACAGAACATTTTAATTAAGGAAAGTTCAAAGTTTCACATTTTTAAATCATTCCTGACAAAAAGGTACACCAGACAAAAAGATTAACAAGCCCATTTAAACTTAATTTCAGAGTTATTTACAGATTTGGCTGTAGAATCTCAGGAAATTCATTTTGCGTTAAAAGATTAAATGCTACAGCTTTACAGAGGATATTTTGTAAGAGTGAGACATAACACAGAGTTTATATTATCTACTTGTGTGCCAGATGCAACACCAACTTACGCACCAAGCTAGGATAAAAGGTCTCAAAGAGTCTAACAGATTTATTAATTTGCACCAATATGTTCTTTGATTTACAAAATAATTTTTTACTTCATTTCGCTTTTTTCCTAACCAAATGTAGGTTTTACTTTTTCATAAATATGTGTATTGTAGTCTAATCAGTTTTAGGCTGGTTTTTTTTTTGTTTTGTTTTGTCATTTGCCATTGCAGTGATTAATCTACCAGAGATTCACCAGATAATGCAAAGAAGCATTTAATTACATTCTTTGATGCTAAAACATATCAATAGTTTTCTCTGCACAAAGCATAGCTCTGTTCTACTGTCCTTTTGTTTTTAGTTGCTTCTGTAAGTTTTAGCAACATATCTCAATATAAACAGAGAAATACAACAGAAAACAGATTTTTAGTCGCCACGCAGGCTTAAGACCCCTGAGACATTTGCAGGAGGTCACTAGTTTCTATTTTCCCATCAGAGAAAAATACTGCTAATTATGTTCTTTAATAGATTTTTCAATACATGTGCTTCACAGTAACTGTCAATAGATTCTCAAAATTAATTACCGCAGCTTTGTAATGTTTCTCTTCCATTAGTGTTTTACACTGTTAGCAAAGCTGAGGTCCCATCATGGAATCCTCAGGACTATGTGGACCATGATTTTACCTTTCACAAATTTATTCAGGATCTATAGGAAATTATGTAATAAATGTAATATGATATTAAATTATTATAAATATCTATGTCTTAGAAATTGAACTATCTTAAAAATACCATATTTTGAATCTTTTCCAGTTTGCTGGCTGCCTAAAAAATGTAATCAGAACAAATTCCAGCCTGCTACCAATCGCTGACTCACAGTTATGTTTATCCGAACCCTTAAAAGTAGTTCACAAATCCCAGTGGGTCTCCTGTGGATCATCAGTTTTAAAGACTGAAGTGATCAGGATGCTCTCACCATTCATTTCACAATTAAAGACACAATTTCATTCAGCAATTCTAGAAAGAATTATTGCTGTGTGCAATTGTTAGTGAGGGCAGCATATTTTGATTCAACATGTGATAGGCAAGCATCTCTTTCATAGAGTGTTTATAGTTCATTTAAATGGTTTCAACTTTCTCTGCTTTCCTTTTGCATCTGATAAGCCCCTATAACGACTTCTTCCAAACATGCAAGTAACATATTTTTCTCAACTACAGAACAAACACTACAACCTCTCAAATTCCTAACCGTTTAGGTACCAAAACAGACATGTTTTGTTTTTATTTCTAAATTACAAAAAATCATAGATCAGGAAGAGATTTCTCTTCCACCAACTCTTGAATCAAGAAAAAACATCTGTCACTCTACATGTTATTTAACAATAAAATATTCATTTGAAGATACAAGGGCAAAGCTCACAGATTAATAAGGGCGTGTTAAAAAACCCAGGCAAGCATTCAACATAAATCAAATCAATATGTAAATTTGTGTTTGATTGGGAATCCTGCATTTGCAATGTAAGACCCCAGCAGGGATTAGAGAGCAGCTATCATTAATGAGTTTACATGCCTTTAAATTCCAATTAAAAATCTCCAAATACTAATGTACCACTGGGATGCAAGGAGATTCATCCAATTGTGAATGCTGGGACATGGTTTTTTTCTTTTTCATTTTTTTCTTTTTTTCTTTTTTCTTTTTTTTTTTTCTTTTTGGAAATGCAAACCCCTGGGACCTAATAACTTGATATATGATATGCAAAGGTAAAATGATTGTTAGTTAACCATTCTCTTAAACTGCTGATAATTTTCCTTTGTGTTGGAACAGCATTACTATCTCCAAAAATAAAACTCTCCAAAATGGATGGCAAATGGATTTACTGGAAAGGAGGAAATGGCAAAACACACCAGTACTGTCTGGTACAAATTTGAAATTGGTTTGGAGAGGCGATGCCCAGCTTAAGTGGAGTTAAACATGAGATCCATCATTGGCATGTATTTGCTTTGTTGCAAGAAAATGTCTCAGTTAAAGTTTCTTATTATACCAAAAGAAAAAACTAGCTTTAGATCAGGTGATATATAAATGACATACCAAAGGAAGTCAGAACTTTGTTGACACTTAAAAACTGCAGATAATCTTAAAAGTAACAGACATATTTAAAATACAGTGGACCACCACAGAAGTCAGGAAGAAATGTTTTCCTTCCTGATAAGCACTTTCCAATAATCTTGATTTTTGGAGAGACAGATTTCATTTTCTTCCAAGCAATGCTTGAAGTTAGAGATCGCTTGGGCATAGACATCTTTTATTCCAGCCCTCTGCTATCACAAGGCATTTTGAAAAGTATCCAGCTTTGTAAAAAAGGAAAGAAAGGAAGAAAGGAAGAAAGATTCCATTGTTTGCCTTGGCTTGGCTTTTTGAAAGGATTTTCCTGAAATAAAAGTTCATCAGGCAGTAAGTAGCTGCCTCCTGAAGGTCCTTCCTCACAGATTGCTGGAAACTGGGAGGATGTACCCAGAACTCCTCAGACACCCTGAACCCCTTTGCTTTGCCTAGGAAAAGGGAGTTTTGGTCAGGAGAAGAATCTTGGGCTACACGCACCTTTGGAGTGACTCAGATTTCATATTCTTAATCTGATCATGATTCTATTGCTGGTACAAATTGTATCACTTTCTCTCATGCTCTTGAATACTCCCGGATTTTTCTTTTTGTTCTTCTTGCTGTTTTTCTTTCTCTTTATTATTATTTTCCCCAGGAACACATTTTAGTTGCAAAAGCAAGTGTGGATCTTCAGCTCAGTTTTGTACCTTTCCCTCAACGAAGTAGTAACATGCTTGGAACCACATTCTTGATTAATTAGCCTAATCATCTTTCAGCTTGGAAGTCATTCCACAATCAGTGACATTATATCTTTGCAAAATAAAGTTGGTATACAAATCCTGAGTAGAGCAGTAGCATGATCTGGCAAAAAACAACATTGAAAGAAGGTAGGGAATGTTCAATAATACATGACGGCACACATTCCAGGCTCTCTGATTACTTGAGCTGGGAATAGAGTGGGATATGTTCAAAACAGGTGGATTTTACTTATTTATTTGAATCTCGTGGGCTTTTATTATTTATTTATTATTATTTGGTTTGGCTGAGTTTATCTCTTCACTAGATTTCTGTTATCAGCTACAAAATGACACCTTCCTAGACTGACTGAAATTTCAACTTAATACTGAAATATATTGTTTTTTTTTCTCATAAGCAATATTTCTTTCTCCAGACAGACTGACTATAAACTGCTCTTTAAAGATTTCAGGAGCATCTTCATAATTCAACTCTGATGCTTCAGAAAAAATGATTATGCTCCAGATAGCAACTGTGCCTTTCTGAAGATGAGCTCTGAAAACAAATCACCTATTGCAGATACAGCTGTCTTCAGAACAGCTGACCAAACAACACTGATATCACTTCCTGCAGTTCTCAAAAATCTCCACAGACAGTTACAAACTGTTTCTCACTATGCTTTTGAAACAATTACAAAAACCATAATTAAGCCCTATTTCCTAATGTTGTGTATCGCCCTTTCTTACAAAAAAAAAAAAAAAAAATAAAGCACCTCCTCTTATGGTCAAATAAGATTAGAAGCAAACATCACTTAATTTACAGGCTGTTAGTTGTGCAAATCCACCTGTCCTACATGCATATGGCAGCATGTGAATGAAAGAGGGTGAAAGGCACAGGGATCAACTTATTCTCTCTCTTACCAGGCTCTTACAACTGTGAACTCACAGGTACTGGCCGTGGGGCAGGGAAACACCCTCTCATTGAACTCATAATTGAAGCAGCTTCTTATGATGATCCATTGGTCACTGTGGAAGCCCAAGAAGAATCATGACATAGTTTGGCCAAGCCCCAGAGCTTGAGAAGGGCACAGGGATGTTTAGGATGATGTTTCCTTCTCCTCAACAGTCACAGTCTTCCAGTAAGGGAAAAGATAACTTACACTTTCCTTTTTGGAGGTCTCAGCAATCAGAACTAGGACATACTTGCAGAGGAGGGGAGTGTCTGCCCTCCAAACATCGTTAACACACCAATATGTGCACCTACCAATGAATTTACAGTATGCATCACCTCATACTATTTAATATATAAGGTACATATTTTTTGCTTCTAAAAGAAAGCCGCACTGTATTATAAGTCCCAATTTTTGTCTGGATTTGACATTACAAAGAGAATTCTTTGGTACTGCTGTCAAAACAAATGAAGCAAAACACAACTTACAGACTTACACTGATACAGATTGACGATAAATATGAAACATTCTGTGTCCTCTCTTGGATGTTATGTGTTTACAAAGGCATTGGTGATTTTGTTATTACACTAGGCTTGGTTGATTGTGACATTTTTCTTGAAAGATGATCAAAGATTACTTCCAGCTAATAGTCAAACCCAATAGGTATTAATAACGAATGCTGGAGCCCAGTGTTTAGAAAGAAGTGTGACAAAAGGCTGGGGGTAGCAACGCATCACATTCTTGTGTATTCATTTTTTTTCAACTTTTGAACAGTCAACAAAAGAAGTGATTGGCAACAAATATTAAATCAAATAGGAACAAAGGCAGCCCTTGAAACTATAATGAATGTGCAGCTCATTCAGAGGGAAGAGAGTGCTGAAAGCAATGAGATTTCATGAAATAAGAGCTATGGCTTAAGCTGTAATGAAACAATAAATACATTCTTCATGAATATGAAAAGATATTTCCAATTTTTCATTGTCAGGTGTTGGCTCTTATATTACTGCAATCTGCCAACCAGCGCTATGGGGTTTAAACAAAATAGAAGAGATAAGACTGCAGATTTTTTAATATAGCAGTAAGTGAAAAAAATCATCATATTTTATCTTACCTCCTACCTTTTGAGTATGTAACAGATAAAACATGTTTCAGAAGGGGACAATCTCTACTAGAAAGGCAGCTGCTTGCTTATTTATGTCTTGTTCTGGAAGTACTTCCATAGGATGCCTGAATGCACGTGCCACCTGATTTCAAATAAGTCAACTTTCCATATGAGAAAACTAAGCTGCATAAAGAGACTTTGCATCTGTTAATAAGAATTTTTCTACCTTTTTCCTCTGTTGGCTGGATCTTTGGGACACTATGCTGTGAACTAACTTACGTAGTAAGCCACCCTATAAAGGAAGGTGGATTATTACAATCACTTTTTATTTCGAGAAACATAAATATCACATTGATACGTGTATGAAGACAAATGAATATCAAATATGACATTCCACTTTATTAACGCCTTAGTGCCTCTCTCTTCTCCCATCACCAACCTGTAGTGTGTACCTATTTATTTCTCACTTCTTTTTAGTTCTTTTTTGTTCTCCCTGACTCTTCCTTCTTTCCTCTTTGTAAATCCCTTGTTCTATAATATTACTTTTTATTCTCAGTCATTTTATACTTCCTCCAATTTTCCTTCTCTGAATCATCCCTTATCTGCTGCCTGCTTTTCTCCCCACTCTCGCCCCACACACATGCCTATTATTGCTCCAGTCTTTAATGTGCACCTCATCCCCATCTGTTCTTTATCTCTACGTTGTCCATCTTATCCTTTTACAGACAGACCATGTTGTTTCTTGCTGCCCACATAAGAAAGAAGGAGTCTTTTAGCTGGTCTGCTTTTCTTCATTTCACTGTGTCTTTCTCACACCACATCCCACTTCATAGTGAATGTTAATAACAGCTTTATAATATTCTTATCAAAAATAAAAAAAATACAGTTCTGAATCTGTAAAAAAGAAGACAAGGCTGCTTTGCTTTTGTGCAAGGTCCCAAAGATAAAGTCTTGCCTTTGTTGTCTCTATTTTGTCGTGCTGCTGTTTCTGACATGCCAAACAATTTACATATCTCAACAACCTTTACGCTTACATCTTTAAAACATAGCTTATAGGAGCTATTGATTAGAAGAAGCAATAAACATAATCTAGAGAGGAGAGCCCATTAGACTGGCTAAGGAACTGGGAAATTACTGATGTAAAATATACAGAGCACTGAGGAGATATTTTATAAAACTTTTTTTGTTTGTTTTAAATGAAGTTTTAGATTCAGCTAAACGATTTCAACTCCAAAAGTCTCCAGTATGCTTTGGATCACTTCCTGGAGCCTGACTAAATAGAAATGACTCTTAGTCATAACAAAATCTTCTACTTAGGCAAGAGCTTGCAAGGTCCTGAGCCTGGGTTGTGGCTCCACTCCTCCAAGCTGGGGGATGTAAGTATAGAGCACAGCCCTGCTGAAAAGGATTTCGGGGCACTGGTGGGTGGGAAGCTGGACGTGAACCAAACAGCCCAGAAAGCCAACCATATTCTGTGCTGCATCAAAAGAAGTGTGGTCAGCAGAGTGAGGCAGGTGATCCTGCCCATCTACTCTGCGTTGCTGAGGCCTCGCCAGGATTACTGTGTCCAGATGTGGAATCCTCATACAGGAGAAATGTGGACCTGTTGGAGTGCATCCAGAGAAGGGCCACAAAAAATGATCCAAGGGTTGGAACCCCTCTCCTGTAAAGACAGGCTGAGAGAGCTAGGGCTGTTCAGCCTGGGGAAGAGAAGGGAGACCTGAGAGTGGCCTTTCAGTACCTAAAGGCGGGCCATAAGAAGGAAGGAGACAAACTCTTTAGAAGAGTCTGTTGTGAAAGAACAAGAAGAAATGGTTTCAAGCTTAAAGAAGGGAGGTTTAAACTGGATATAAGAATAAGTTTTTTACAGTAAGGGCAGTAAGGCACTGGCATGGGTTGCCCAGAGGTGCTGGATGCCTGGAGACACTCAAGGTCAGGTTGGATGGGGCACTGAGCAACCTTATCAAGCTGTAGGTGTCCCTGCTCACTGCAGGAGAATTGGACCAGATGGCCTCTAATGGTCCCTTCCAGCTCAAATGATTCTCTGATTCTATCAAGATTATGGCACAAATGACCAGAAAAAGCATACCTTCCACTTTGGTGGTTTCTTTGAGTCTCGAAGAAAATGATGGGGAAGAATTTAAGAGTAGAGATTCAGGCATGTTTGAAAATGCCAGACAAATCACTGAAGAAATTTTGAAGAATCAGCATTTCAGTAACTTAAAATTAATAATTTTAAAACAAGCTTGAATGGGGCAGTTTCCTAGTTTTCTACTGTTCATGGAGCAAGAGGAGCAGCAGAACCACCAGATGGTATTCTGAAGAAGCTGAGTACACTTGCAGCTGATGAATTTAGGCTTAGATACTAAGAGCAAAGCAGGCTTTTTTTATGAGGGCAGATCTGGATATTGCTTCTTGCAACATTGTTTTGCTGTAGATTTCCAGTCTGTTTTTTGAAAATTTTGTTTTACAAAGAAAACATAAAACACATGGAACCTAGCATCCTGTCTTGTTGAAAGAATACGTGTATTTCTTTGCTAACAAATAGTTTCTTAAGGACCTATTATCTGAACAAACTAAAATACATGAAACAAGATTCAATTTTCAGTATTTCAGTTTTAATGATACATATGAAGTTCCTGTTCTATGTAGTGTTTGCTTGCAATCTATACAGCTGTGCAGCCATAGTACAATATTAAGAGAAAGTTATTAGTTAAAAAATCATACTTTGCTATTCTTGTAAAATGTAAGACCATTCATTTCTAATTAGACAAAATTCAAGGTTTATTTTTAATTTTCTTCCCTTTTTTTCTAGCAGAAGAAAGTAGGATTTTATTGCATAATTTTAAAATAAGAACTATTTTGTTAATATTTTTAAATCTTATATCAATTTTTGTCTTTTTCTCATCCTGACAAAAACTGACCTTTAAGTTATAAAAAAGTAGCATTTGTGGCCAATATTGAACTTGCTTTTTTTCCAGCAGATTCTATTTTAAAATCATAGAAATATAGAATCATACAATGACCAAGGTTGGGAAAGATCCCAGGATCACCCAGTCCAACCATCCACCTATCACCAATAGTTCTCACTAAACCATGTTCCTCAACACATCAAATGTTCCTTGAACACCTCCAGGGCTGGTGACTCCACCACCTCTCTGGGCAGCCCATTTGTGCCTGACCACTCTTTCAGAGAAGCAGTATTTCCTAATGTCCAGCCTGAATCTCCCCTGGTGCAGCTTGAAGCCATTCCCTCTAGTTCTATCACTAGTTACACAAGAAAAGAGGCCGACCCCCAGTTCATTACAGCCTCCCTTCAGGTAGTTACAGAGAGCAATAAGGTCTCCCCTGAGTCTCCTCCAGACTGAACAATCCCAGCTCCATCAGCCGCTCCTCATAAGGCCTGTGCTCCAGACCCCTCTCCAGCTTTGTCGCCCTTCTTTGAACCCGTTCCAGGGCCTCAATGTCTTTCTTGCAGTGAGGGGCCCAAAACTGGACACAGTACTTGAGGTGCGGCCTCACCAGAGCTGAGTACAGGAGGACAATCATTTCCCTGTTCCTGCTGGCAACACTGTTTCTGATGCAAGCAGAGAATGATCAATTAAACTGTTTTTATGTGCTTAATATTCTGTACTGGTAATAGCTTCCAAAATGTTTAAGATTGATTCTTATGGTGAATGTCAATAGATGCTAAGCTGAAGAACCTGTTCTCTAAAGGGTGTAGTTTTGCAGGTTTGCATAGTGCAGAAAGTTTCAAGCAGTACACAGGTAGTTAACACCTGATGTGACAACATGATGGTACTGTAAGCCACAGTAACTAGACTTCCATTGGATGTCTATGAGCCTGTGACAACAATGAAATTAACTCCTGCCACTTCAGTAAGGAATGGGCAGAGAGATATTAAACAAATACATAAATACTAGAAGTCCCTGAAGGTTAACAAGCCAGTTTCCTTTAGCTGAAATGACAGTGTCAGCCAAGAACTCAAGGACTCAGTCTATGTTTCTCTCTCTAAAGCAATTAGTCAATCAGTGCTTTCAAAGATTTGTGAAACAATCTGTCCTATTTCATGTATCTTTACAAGAATTACTTTAAAGTGATTAGGTTACTGCACCAAAGTCTGGCAAACAGTTTTACAGTACGGTTGTATACTGTTAAGAGAAACTGGTGGTATGCTAAAAAACGTCAACCGTAATTAAAACCAATCATTTTCAAATACATTGCAGGCTTTCAAAGCAGTGAGGAATGCTTTTTACAGAAAGAATTTTAAACCCTGTGAGCATGGACTTTTAAAAAATGTTGTTTAATGTGTTTTGTTTTGTTTTTCTTTTTTTTTTTCTTCTTTTTTTTTGTTTTTTAATTTTCTTTTTGTAATGGCATTTTGGAAGATGTTTATTCATTATGGCAGTCGCATCAAAAATCACTGGACTGCATTGTTCCTTCTCTGAACTTGTCACAGTTCTTATTAAGGTTGCATTTAAGGATTGTCCCTGAATGTAATTCTGAGTACATGGCATGGAATATGTTTTAAAGATTTGTGAGACACTTTGCCAACTATCTATTTACTGAAAAGTGACATTTTGAAGTACTGAACTGAAATTGTGTTGAGCTTTTGGCAAGTAGTGTTGGAAGGATCAAATATAGAAGTTTGAACATGGTTTAAACTTTCTTCTAATATAAAGCATTTAAATATTGCAGATTAATTTAATTGATGGTGGTATTTTGATTCTGATTTTTGTCCTTAGCTCAATATAAACCTGTAAGAGAAACATTTTTCAATATCCAGCACACAGATTTGAATCAAGAAAGTTTTTAACATGCAGGTACTATGAATTTTTACTCTCTTATGGAGTAAAAATGACTTTCCATTAGATCATCAATGATATTTTTACCTGAGTAGTGTGGCTCTCCCTATGTCTTTGAATCGATGAACCTGCTGTAGTGCTGGCCGACAGTCTTGAATATTCATTTTCCTCTGGTACACCTAAAGAAGAACAATAATAATTTATTTTCTAACCTGACATTTATGAATTGGTTGATTTCAGCTCAAGATTCAAAAGACTCTGACATATTTTACAACAAAGGAATGATAAATGTCACAGATTTGCCTGGGTATCTACTTCTGTGCTTACGAAAACTGGAAAGGTTATTGTTTATCAAGTATAAACACTATCATAAGTATGTATGTTGGTTTATAGAAATTGCACTGAAAGAACCTACAAATAGCACACTACCTACATGACACTGGCCAGGGGTTCCTCCTGCAATGCAGAAATCCCTGGTTTCTCTTCCCCTGGCTTCTTTTCATCACAGAAGCAATGCAGATGGAATGCAAAATGAACCTAAGGTCTGTTCTCACACTGATGTCTCTAGTCACGTGGGAAGTCAATAGCTCCAGGTTTTACAACTTCATCTCCTCAGTACTGTAGGGCTTTTTTGTGTAACTGCTGTGTAACTATTTCCATGTGGGAAATAGCTGTCCAAAATTCTGAAGTGTAAAAACCAGTGTGAAAGAGACAGGCACACCCTCTGGCATTAAAAGAAATGAGCAACTCTGTGCAGTGACCACAGAGCAAGGCTCATAGCCAGCATTTCCCATCACTTCTGCTGGATTGGGAAGACCACTCCTGCAGCACTGTCAGTGGATCTGGAAGATGAGATCAAGGGAAACAAAGGCAGAAGCAAAAAAATAGTGAGCCCACAATAGGCGTTATTAAGATCCTCACAAACTCACAGACACTATGGTAGGTCTGGCACCTGACAATTTTCCTATTGCTCAGTACAGCATTTATTCCAGTTTTTCATATTCCTATGGCATCCTTAAACAGCATATCACTACCTTCTTTCACCAGAGTTGGCCATCAGAAGAAAAGGATTAATCCTGTCAGGAGATAATGAAAGTTGAATTGTCCTCAACAGATTACCAACTGGAACGATAACATCTCATCTGAATTTGGGTAGGAGTAGATGACTTGTAAAGGCCCTTTACAACCCAAGCTGTTGTACGACTCTATCAGCTGTCACACTCAACGAGGTACCTACCTTTTGGGTGGCTAAAACTAGAGAAGGTGAATCTGTGCCTAGATAGCTAACTGTGAGATAAACAAAAATGAGGTGAACCCCGCTCTTTGTATACTGTACACAACATATCACAGAATTGTAATAGAAATAATTCAAAAGTTCAAATGCAATGAATCATAAACTAGTTATGAATTATGTACTGTACTACTCATAGTTCAGTTTCATGTTCCTATTCAGTTTCTTGTTCAGTCATGAAACTAGCACAGAAATACAAGATGAAACCTCTTCCAAACCTCTATTTTCTATATGAAAAATACTTATTTTTTATTTTGATAAATGAGTATTAATTCTTATATGGTTAGTGATGTATGATTTAACTCATGCAAATAAAAGCTGCATGAATTATTTCATAAAATAACCAGATTTTGTGAGAGAAACAGAACAAGAGTTTTAAAGAGAATGAATGATCCTTATTCCTTTCTCACTTTTAGTTTCCCCCTTATACTGTTGCATATCCATAGCTTTGTAGCTAAGGACAGCTTTTTTTTGTATTGTTCTTCTGAATGGAGCTTGTGCAAACTATTCCTAAATTTTGATCTTCTTCTACAGCTTCATACCACCTGGACTTTCTTTAGACACATACAGGCAGTGAAATGGCCAAAGCCCTGACTGCAGCTGTGGAGATAGAACAAACCTTGTGAGGATCCGGCCCTTCAGATCTACCCAAAGCAGAGAGGGCATCTGACCATGTTCTTTCAATGCTTTGAACAATGTTTTGTTTCAAGGTGGGGTCCTTTTTGAAGCTGGTCCATGAGGTATTATGTATATACTGGAAAGTCTGACATTCGCATTCTCCAGTATACTAGGTTTGTCAAATACAGGTTGTCACTATTCCTTTCCTACATTTACTAAAGTCAGTAAACAAACCCTGCTCTACAACATAATATTTGCCCTGAGCAAAATCACTTTTTTTTTTTTTTTTTGTAAAATGAAATGCTTGAAATAAATGTTTGTGTTTTTTTTTTTTAATTTGAGATTTCCTCTGAAATGTTTTTGTCAACACAAATTTTTTACAATAATAAAAAATTAATCACATTTTAATGCAGAATGCCTTTTTATGTTATGTGTTCTTAATTGAACTTGAATAAAAAATATATTGTAAATTATTTGCAAATTATAGACACTTGTAAAAGAACAAAAAATTTTCCTAGACCAGTAGCATGCTTTTGAAAAAGATACTGCTTTTGCATTATATTCATACACTTAAGGATCTATGGTGCATGATAGCCTTGAGCTAAGAATATCAGTGATTTTCTATGAAAAGTACTTTGATAAGCAGTCTTATCAAATAAATAAAGTTTCCATGTACAGCAACAGCAAGTCAACACAGACCAAGCAACAGCTTGGTGGAGTTTGGAAAGATAAATGGAGTAGTTGATTACACTCTAAAAGTTTTCCTTTACGTGCACCTAAGTAAATATTTGGATACCAGAGTTGTACACTGAATAAGACCTTGCTTAATTCAGCAGAAGGTTGGAAGCATCAGTTTAGAAGGGGCAGAACTACAAGAATGCAGGTTAATGAGAAGTACAGGCTGGAGCACAACTTCTGTCATCAGGAGTGGGCTTTCTTTAAACTATTCTCAAGTCATCCACAGTAAATGTTCATGTCTGTGTCACAGGGACATTCTGCAAGGTTGTTTGCTGTGACACCTCTCTCATTCTGAGATTTCCTAGACTGATGGGAACTCATTGCCTACTGTGCTAAGATCAAGTGGTAAGTTCCAATATATCATGCAGCAGACTGCAGCCCACAGATGACCTGCTTAGAGAAAACAGCCACCTTCTTGGCAGCTAAAGTTAGGCAAGATTCATCCCCTCAGCAGAATAATATACAGGGCTCTTAATGAAAAAGTCAGGTTCTTGACTGCTGATCAAAATGAACTATACAGTGAGTCCATTCACATGTATCTTCACACAACAAACAGTGGGCCTCAGATGTAGCTGAAGAGCAGAGGAACAAGCAGCAAAGGTTCCTTGGAGAGATAGCAGGGTGCTAATGGTGCTGGATGCTTGGCACAGTGCAAAGTGTGTGCCTGTGTGCCCACTGGGCATTATGCAGCACATTCAGTCTCCCGTGGTCCAAATGGGCAGTGTCATCTATGTAGAATCAATTCTAGATTTCAGTTGGATCACAGTGGTAAGTACCTCTACAGCACTCCACTGGGGGTAAAAAGTTGTCATGTACCTAGGGATTTTCTTCTTTTCACTAACCAAAGGTTCAATCACCTCAGTTGCATTATTAGTTGTCAAATGTAATAATTTCAATTAATAATTATACACTCCTCTATATCCCATTAAGTACAAGGTGGAAATAAACAACTGCATTTCACAACATTTTTATCTGCTGTGTCTGAGCGTTTCCCACTTACTTTGATGTTCTGAGTGATTTAGGATCACAGATTTCAGCACTGTAACACAGAAGATTATTATAGGCTTTCTGATGACTGTTTGCATTTGGAAAAGAAAATAGCTTAAAAAAAAAGGTTTCTTTTATAATAAAAGTCTGGTAGATGTGGCAGGTTTGTAGAAGACAAGCCACATGGTCATAGTACAGAGTTGTAGAAAGCTGTTACTAATAATATTACAAACAAAAAGAAGTGGATTACAATATATAAAATGAAAAAGAAACTTATTAAAATTGTAGGCTAACAGCAGTCCCAGAAATTAAACTCAGCTTCTCAGAGCAACACAGCATTGATCTTTTTGGAAGCTGAGCTAGTCAGTTTTTTAGTCACTTAGAAATGGTTTTCTAAAAAATCATTGGGTTAGACATAAGATTAACATCTTGGAAAAAGTTACTGTTCTTACGACCTTAGTGACTTTAAGTTTCACAGTGCTTCAGAGAAATGGTGGTGACACTTGTCCGTATTAACTCATGTGATGTTGCACAAATCAGGGGTTTCATACTAACAATGAAAAGAAGATTATACAGTTCCACTGTGTAGCAATGGGAAGCAAATTATTTTATGCTCACAAGTTTTGTAATCTCAGCATCAAGTAATTAATAACACATTTCAAGTTTTACTCTCTGCAAAGTTAGAGGAATCTTGTATACAGCAATAAAAAATGAAGTATTTTACATGAAAATATCTCATGGAACATTCAAAAAGAAAAGAATCATAGAATCACAGAATCACAGGAGTTGGAAGGGACTTCAAGAGATCATTGAGTCCAATCCCCCTGCTAAAGCAGGTACCTTACAATAGGTAGGTATATCAATATTGCCTAGAGATTTCACACAGATTTCAAAATCAAGATGTTGAAGTTGAATCCTGGAAGGATTTTTAAAGAAAGGTGTTTTACAATTCATGTAATCTAAGTACACTGAAAATTTCATTTTGTTAGTGCTTTTCATTATTATTAATGCTATCTGGAAAAGTGGAATTCCATACCACAGATTTTATTTTTTGATTTTGGTCTTTTGTGTCAAGGTAAAACTAAAGCTTATAACATTTCTACAACAGCCTGATAGGCAAGATGTAGATTTGAACCTTAAAATACCACAAATAATGTTAATCCCTTGCCAAGTGAGATACTGAGAGACCTAAAAGGACTTTTTTTCTGCTCACTGTCTACAGTGAGCAGAAAGCAAAAACATTCCTTATGAAAGCTGCATCAAAATCAGTAACCTTCCATTGAAAGTTTGAGTTTGATGCAGTGAAGTTTTTTAATGGAAAAAAATACCTTACTGGAAAATTCCATTGCACATTACACCTTTATGATTAAACGTTCCATTTACAAACAGTTTAAAAATAATTTGTTTATGCATAATAGATTCAGTGTATTATCGATATGAATAGCCCTGGCAACTAGTAGTTGCAAACACACTAATAAAAAACTTCACACAATTGAAAGCACTCATCTCACCTACCAGTTGGCCTTCTATTCAAGTAATGGCCATTTATTTCAGTAACTGCGATCATTTGCTAACTTAACCATAATCATCACAAATTAGAAACATAAAGCATCACTTCATTTCTACGCTGAAAAAAATGCAGCTCTTGTGATTAAACTCCCAGTTAAGGGATCTGGGGATAAAATGATTGCTCTTATAAAAAACTGATCTCCCGCAGGCCCCATTAGGACATCAGAATATATGATTAAAATCCTACATAGAAAGGAATCAAAGTCTTGGTCTACCCACAGATTTTGTGTTAATATAACAGTCTGACTGTTATACATTTGGAAAACACACTCCCTCCTCCCTAAATTGTTGTATTGATACAAATGGGGACACAGTTATAATGGACAAAGATGCCTTTTTCTTCTAATACAGTGTGTTCCCAGTTCCACACAGGAATGAATGCACCTCTACACTCCTATGACTTCTCAAACTGGATGAATTTTCTTTGATTATCAGAGAGAGCAGGAAGAATTATTTTGGCCAACAACTGCAGAATGAATTTCCCTGGGAAAAAAAATGAATTATTTAATTTTGAAATGCTTCATTTCAAGTAATAAAGCTTGATTTTTTTTTCATTTCAAAACCAGAGGATTTTTTAAGTAAAGCGTATCTGGAACGTGAAATATTCCTGATAAACTTGATTTTTCAGTTCAAACCTATGCATATTAAATAGCTCTAGCTTTCGATTTTTTTTTTTTAAGGATAATATATTTGGAAAACAAAATGTAGTATTACACTTGATACTTGATTCCTTCAAATTTTCCAGTGTTGTTTGCAAGCTACCAACTATATTCTACGTTATGTGCACCTCCACCCTAAGCATTAAAGGCAATACAACTGCTCTACTTAGGTAAACAATATTCAGATTTAAGTTTTTGGTAGGAAGATAGCCATATGCAGTGCCACACATATATTTAGACATTTGCTCCTCCACAACCATCAAAATAAATGTGGCTGAAGGAGCTGGGATTGTTTAGTCTGGAGAAGAGGAGGCTCAGAGGAGACCCCACTGCACTCTACAACTTCCTGAAAGGAAGGCTGTGATGAGGAGGGGTTTGGCCTCTTCTCCCAGGCAACAAACAGGACCCGAGGAAATGGCCACAAGTTGTACCAGAGGGGGTTTAGATTAGACATAAGGAAGAACTTTTTCTCTCAGAGAGTGATCAGGCACTGGAATGGCCTGCCCAGGGCGGTGGTGGAGTCATCCTCCCTATGGACAGTGGGATGAGGAGAGGCGTCTGGATGAGGAGCTACGACATATGGTTTAGTGGCTTATGGTAGCACTGGTAATGGGAGGACAGTTGGAATAAATAATCTTGCAGGTCGTTTCCAACCTTGTGATTCTATGATTCTATGAATACTTTCTTTTTGTCTCATTTTATATTCATACTTGTGTAATCACATTATCTGATTCTCCATAATACAGGTGTAATAACTTTAGGTTTATGCTTATAGGACCTTGAAAGATTTAATTTGGTCACTCTTCTTGCACCACTTTGATCATCTTGCTGCAATTACAAACAATTTGCCATTCACTAACAAGGCACTTGTACCAATGGGAAATCCTGATTTTCCATTTTCTCCTCCATTTTTCTTGGTCACAGAATCAGAAGCCACAAATCTCAGTTCTCCTTAGGCTATTTACAGACTTGGAGCTGAGGTAATTACAACTTCCTCAACAGAGGCTGTTTTATTTTTTTCACATTCAGCTTTTATTGCAGATGAGCTTATCAGTTCATACACACAAAGTTAAGCCAGTTCCAGAAACAGAGATATTTCACAACTCAAGAGATTCCAGCTTGACTGTATCTTTAAAAGCGCATTGAAAGGCACACTTCAGCAATTTTATGTTAGAAGAGATTTGGGATTAAAAAATGCTTACCATTTGATACCGAATTTCCATTTTCAGCAGTCACAGAACTGGACAGTGGATTAGAAGACTGAGTTCCATGGTTATTTGCATTTTTATCCTGCGTTTCTGACCCAGTATCTGATGCATTTGGATCTTCTCTGCTCCTCAAGTTCAGGTTAGTTTCAGCACCTGCCACAGAGAAAAGGCTTGTGAGCTTCCGATTTGCTAGTGGCTTTCACACAGAAATAGACACAATTAACTTTGAGAAACCAAATTACTTTATCAAATCAATTTAATTAATCGCTAAGTTCACTAGACCAGCAATAAATGTGGAAAGTTCAAGTAAATTACTTTTGCAGGCTTCTATTTCTTTTTTCTTTTTTCTCTTTTTTTTTTTTTTTTTTTGCAAGTGTTCCACTTGTAGCCATTTAAAGTTTATGAAATTGAAAGCTTTAACAAAATTTTATTTGCACCGTTTCTCTTCACATATACATCAGCTGAAAAAACTCCACATGTTTGTATTGACCTTATTTTAGGTCCTATTCTATGTCGCAGAAGTTCGTATACTGCTGTCATCACTGCAATGTCTTTTACCATCACATTAGGTCATAACAATAACAGTTAAAACATGGCTTTATTCTTTTCTTTTATTTCCCCCCTTGAAAAATGAGACAGCCTTTAACACAAAACTGTAAGTAGCAACATTCCTGCCAGCGAGGCCTCCCCACGGGCACTATTTACCCTGCCTCAGAGCTTTCCAGCCATTAGCTGTCACTTTCTATAACGTTCTGGATTTTCAAGTCATTGCTTCTAGTTAAATTTCTTCAAGATACCACAAGGAGCCCTGGTCCTGGAGTAGATCACGGGCTGCATACAGTGCATATTTCCTCAAAGAAAAGGGCAAAATTCTCTTTTCTTCTTTCCATCTTGACTGAGGGCCGAGGGGACAGAGAGACAAGGCCAGGAATGGTCCCCACTGCACATCCAGCACCTGGGGTGATTCCCACTCTGCTGCTCTGTGGCAGCCCCAGTGAGATTGCTTTAAGTGCTGCACTGGCAGGGCTCTCTGGCTAGCTCCATTTCAGCTCCCCTAACTCCCTCCAGCCACTGGGAGCTGGCATTAGCTGCAAGTCCTATTGGTAGTGGCTCATCTGTGTACAGAGGCCCTCATTCAGCACTTTAAAATGGAAACATTTCCTCTGACAGTCCTCAAAGAGCTTGCTTTTGGGTGGGTCTGCTTAAGCTTTGCCATAATAAGACCAACAACTGATGGAAGTCAAAAGACTAGCTATTAAAACCAGTGTTATAGCATTCACTCATATGTCCAGTGACATTCTCAGCTCTCTCAAAGATGCAATATATACTTATAAGTGTTAAGCACATAAGGATTTTTCAAGGGGAGAGGAAAAAAAAACTTCTTCACAATATAACAGATACTTTTCCTGCAGATTTTCAAACTTAATATTGAGTGCACAGTCAACTTTCACTTTCATGACTAAACTGAAAAAAAAAAAACCCTTGAGTTACAAAGTACCAACATTCTTTCGAAACAAATTAATGAAATGAAAACTATACTTCCATGTTGATTGACTTGAAATGTTTCCTTTCATTGAAAAGGGCTTTTTTAGTTTTGTTTAGCTTTCAGTTATCTAATACTGAATCTTTTTTAACATTTCCTTTTCTAACAAAAAAGCTGTCTTGAAAAGTCAAAAAGTTCATTTCCAAGCTGTCAGAATAAAACATTTCAATGTTTTTTTTTTTTTTCCCCTTTCTTGCCCTCATTCCCTGATCCTTACTTGTTGCCAGATCTGATTGGAGTACTTCGGTGGTGCTGTTTCATAAACTGCATATTTAGGCAAAAGTGCTATGCACTGAAAAAATTAGGCCACCTCTACCCGCAGTAAGTGATTTGGGGCAGGCGGCAGAACTGGAGTCTGAGCTAGAAAATGCATGCAGCACAATTACAAGAGCATGCCTGATTTAGCTTCTGTGCAAGCAAGTTGACTGAAAAATGTGTCTTTGCAGCTCGCATTTAATTTGTCTGAAAAGGAAATGTCAGTTTTGGATGTTAATAGTCAGTGCACTTGCCTATAGATCATAATCCACCTACATAATTATTGTGCCACCTTTTACATAAAGAGTCTCAGAGTAAGTGGCTGGGATCCTTATTTTTCTTGATACCCAAAAGATTTACTGATTTGCCTGACATCTGCAATTCATTTGACTATGCAAGTGGAAAGACATTTTCCTGTATTCCTATTCTTTTGTTTCATGCGTACATTGTTATCTTTTCACAGCATTCATGAAGGGCTCTCAGAAAAAAAAAAAATATATATATATATATAAAAATATATTTTTTTCTCCTTTACACTAAACAGCATTGTGGATATTTACTACTGAGCGAAAATCTCAAACTGGCAGAAACAAGTAGTGGACAAACAAAATACCTTTTGGGACAGCTATTTACATAGAGATATGCTATCCCATTCACTCTATTCAGTTGCTGTAACAAATGTACATATTCAATTACTTAATAATAGAATCGTGAAATCACAGAATCATAGAATGGCTTAGGTTGGAAGAAACTTTGAAGATCATTTAGCTCCAGATCATGTTGCCCAGGATTCCATCCAACCTGGTCTTGAATTCCTCCAGAGATGGGGCACCCACAACCTCTCTGGGCATCCTATGCCAGCAGGTGCTTCACCATCCTCTAAGTAAAAGCTTTTTTATAACATCTAAATCTCACCTCTTATAGCTTGAAGCCATTCCCCCTTGTTCTATCACTATCAGACTGTCTAAAAAGTCACTCCCCCTGCTGCTTGTAAGCTCCCTTCGAGTACTGGAAAGCCACAATTAGGTCTCCTCAGAGCCTTCTCTTCTCCAACCTAAACAATAGAAGGATATATTAAAGAAAAAACACTTTGCAGTGCCTTATTTCCTTAATCTTGTGGGCAGAAGAAAAGTCCATATTCTGTTTCAAAATAATCTGGATTGTATAAAGGTGATCGCACTGATTTTCTATATATAGGCATCTGCAGCTCCTTGTTGGAGCAGAGATGCGAATCTCTGGGAGAAGTGTAAACACGTATGTTGGCTAACTTCTAAAAGTCTCCTGGAGAGGCTGGAGTTTATCCCTAGCAAATACGTACTGGTTATTTATTTTTGACTTTGTGTAAAATGGATGAGTTTCTTAAGAAAATCTCTTTTACAGATAGGATAACAAGTGGATACTTTAGTCAGGTGTAACCAGGGTACTGTCCAGCATTGCAGAACTTACATAGGATGACTGGGCAATCCAGGCTGGAATTGGGTGTCCCTCTTTGCTGCCTCCCCACTACCTAAAACATATGCTGAGCATAAAAAAATCTCATGACTTCTTGTCATAACAGTTCTGTTTCACACAGAGTAGCATTGCATAGCAGTATCTTAGACAGGAATGCTGTGGATAACTGCAAAAGATATAGGGAAGTACACTGATAACACTTATTGATAAGAGTTATTGAAAAATTCCCCAATTCTAATTTTATTCATCAAATACTCATCTGAAATTCACTTTAGCCTCATGCATTCTCAGTCATCTGATATAATAGCTTAGATTTTTCTCCACATTAAAATCTACCTCCGCTTGCTGCCATGAACCCCTACAGAAAGAGTAGTGCACAGCACTCTCATGCCTTATCAACCTTCTGGAACTATCAGAAATACTTTAGGAGAAGGGAAGAAAAGAAGAAACTATTCCTACAGTTGCATATCTTCACCAACCCAAGCTTTTTGTGCAGACTTGTACTCTGCTGTTCTCACCAGATGGATGGATGATCTACCAGAAGCTTCCACTGTTTTTTTTGTTTTGTTTTGTTTTGTTTTGTTTTGTTTTTTTAGTAACAGCATTTTAACAGTTGCCAGCCAGTAAGAAATGTTATTTGAAGAGTCATCCATGCCTACTAGTGAGACATTAGCTACAGAGAGGTATCAGCTGTAAGTGCATGGTGGGAGTTCATGATTATAAAAGGAATATAAGCTCTAAGTGAAAATATACAGACTGTTTGCAACTGCGAGCAGCATTTGGAATATTATTTTGGCAAACTTAATCTGCCAAAAAGATATCTCTGACTCAGTCAAATTCTGCTTTGACTAATCTTGCAGTTAATGAAGATGTATGGATAGTAAGGATGTATATGGACTGGAAGCAGAATTTGTCCTTCAATTGCAAAATAGTTAATATAACTGAAAGCAAGGTCATGTACAGTGTTTTTAATCACAGTAAGACAAATGAGAGTGTAACAGTTATTTCCTTACAAGCAAGCTCTGTATTCCAGTAAGCCCATAATTAACTGTATCAACAGTACTTGAAAAGTGTAAAAGGAAATGCATGCAAAAGAGGCAGGTAGTGAAATCCACATTTGCATGCTAGTCTCAGTGTTCCTCAAAGAGACTGAAGAGTTTAAAACTCATAAGGCATCAGATGAACTTAGTTTCACTTACTTTGGAATAATAAATTCAGAGTATGGCAGTCACGAACATGATTTAACATATGATTCTATATCTGCCTTTTATTTTCATTTTTGAATTATTATTTCTCTTTTAAAAGAAAGTCAATACACTGAAAGACTAAATGGGATAACTTTGTGTCAGAAGACCAAACTGAACTCTTGTAACTGAGCTCCAAATAAATGAGTTCCAAATATCATAATATAATGATCTCTTTTTCTCAAGCATAAAATGTAGGGTTCCAAACACTACAGTTATTTCATAAGTAGTATTTAGGCTGAATTAATGGTGTTATCACCAAATTATAAAATAAACTAGTACAGGTCCTACTCAGATGACAGACTAAAGTGCAGTACTGAAACATTTTGAGGAATTATTAATTTTGTAAGGAAACTATATATTTAGTCTGTTTAATAAAATCTAAAGCAAAGTATAAATCAATGATTGATATCAGCATTTAGGTGGAACCACCATAGACTCTTTTTGCAGCAAGACAGGAGAAACAGAATGTTATTAAAAATCCAGCAGTAGCTCGCCTGATTGAATTGCAATTTACTTTTGTGTCAATGCCCTTTTTTCTGCCCTTCTTTCTTTAAAAACAGGCACATCCATAACTTATATCTGTCCATTTATGCTCTTTTTTTCAAACACTTCTTTTAGCATTTAGTGCTCATTTACAGTCTGACAGAAAACTCATTAATAACAACAGAAGGCCTCCACTGCTTCCAGTGGGTTTTGGATCAGATTCATGCTTACCTTGGATGCTTTGTGCAGTGCTGCCAGAGCACTGAGCGATTCATGATACAGGGTAAATACAGAGTGCCTACTACTTATTCTGTCCTGGTAATTTAAATGTGTTCACAACTGTTCTCTGGCCCTAAGGCAAATGGTA
This sequence comes from Tragopan temminckii, assembly GCA_028571105.1. NCBI lineage: Eukaryota > Metazoa > Chordata > Aves > Galliformes > Phasianidae > Tragopan > Tragopan temminckii. Next base: position 114,453,035 of record JAOWBP010000001.1, on the reverse strand, counting down.
AGAGATCCATGTCTATGCTATTAAACATACTTGTCCTCCACAGCAGACAAACCGCATCCAAGCTGTCTGCTGGGAATAGTCCCTGGCCTGTGCCATTTCCTGAACCATGCCCAAGATCTACCTGGAAGGGGGCCAGTCTGCCAGCTCCAAAACCATGCCAGGGACTGCTTGAACACTTTGGCTGCCCAGATGATTGAGTTGCCATACCCTGACATTGGCTCATCTACAAAAATAAACACAGCCCTTTGCCTTGATTAGTTACTGCAATCAGAAATGAACGGTCAATATTAAGCCCATCTCAGGAGAAAAAAAAATAGAAAAGAATAAAATAGTCCAAAAAAAAAAAAAAAAGAACCTCAGACAGGATGAGGCTAGTGGACCACCGAACGACTGCACAGTCTATGTTGAAGTCATATGCAGAAGTTTCATCTTCACTTGCGCTAGGCCAGTCTCTAATGATATAGGGAAGGCAAGTTTCCTTAGTCTTACTGCAGGGTAAACAGAAGTCATATGACATACAAGGGTGTATACCCCTCTTGATCTGATCTGACACGTATCCGGATCATTCTTTCACAGCACACATTCCACTTCATTAATTAAACGGAGAGCACAGGCTATGTTCCCAAACAAGGAATTCCTGTGTCACCAGCTAAGCTAGATTTGTCTCTGTCCTAACACAGAAACAACCTCTGTCCTAGTCCACAAATGATCAGTCCCATAAAATAAAATCCACAGATACCATAGAAAAAGCTTAATACCTTTTCCATGAATACTTTTCAACCTACAAAAATATGTAAGACATATTATGGAAAGAAGTATATGAAATAAAGGAGGAAATAGTTCTTCTTATCATTTAATATCTATAATAAATCCCAGAATAATATCAAACAATTTCTTAATGAAAAACATGTATTCCTGCAACAAATAATCAATTTATGGCTATTAACATCAAGATAGACAGCTATTCACAATTTTATTTGCAACTTTGAAATCTAGAAAACACTGTATTCTGGTAGACACATTTATTTGCTACTGAAGAAGCTTTTTGTTCCTGAGCTACCAGAGAATCTAAAAGCTAAATAGCTTGATTTCCTTGAAAACTATGGCTAGCATCCAGCAAATGAAAATTTCAAATCAAGCAGCTTGTCACTGTACACATGAATAAGTGATAACCGATGGATCTCATTAACAAGCATATGAATGGCAAGAAGTTGCAGACAGAAGGGATTCCTGATCTATGCCCCTGTTCTTTCCTGGGAGAGTCAGGAATACACCAAATTCTACCAATCAACCCTGAATATGTTCTACATTTCCTGCGGTAACTGGACACTGTGCAATGAGGGAAGATGATGACTGCACAAATGACACAGATATTGTCTGACGAAGGATAAGGAGAGGGAGGTTACATAAGGAGAGGTTGTTTTATTTTGGCTCCAGTGTTTATCACTGTGTTTTGTTGCACCTTGGCAATTTCACCTGGCATTTCCTGTTTTGCTCTGACTTACTACTGAGACATTCCTTGTCAGTGGAGTTTGCTAGCTACCCTCAGCATGTTATCTTGGGTGTCCTTTCGCTGGGTGAATGCATATTGCTTCAGATTAGTTCAGTTTACTCACATGAAGTCACACTGTGACCTGCTGTAGCATGACTGTTTACTTTGTCTGCTGAGAGCTGGAGGCAAGCAGATGCATCTTATTTGCTGAAAGAAATGGAGCAGGATGAAAACTGACAAGACAGGATTCCCCCAGCCTATTAGCGTGTACTGCCTGTCTCACCCTTATAGCTGTGCTGCCGGCTGCCACTGCAATAATTATTCATTGATTTATTTCATCTCACAAAGCCTGCACTGCCAGCAGCAATTGTAGGATTTCCCCCTACAGTGATGCTCCCAGGACAGGCAGCAATGAATTTGCAGTGTTGCTTGAAGCATCCTTCCCTCTAATTGGAGCTAGTAGAGGCATTAGAAGCCACTCCAGAAACCTCATTCTTAAATGCAGCAGGTAAATATGGCACGAGGGAAACAGACAATTCCTGCTATGCTCTGAGAAGATGCGTTTGTGCAAGTCTTGTATGAATTCTGGGAAGCAAAAGGAGTAGACACAAGCCATGAAGAACTTCAAGTTACAAACCTCACATTGCTGGAGGTGAATCACAGAGTCATTAAGATTGGAAAAGACCATTAAGATCGTCCGGTTCAGCCATCAGCTCATCCCCACCATGCCCACTGACCAGGTCCCTCAGTGCCACATCCACACATTTCTTGAACACCTCCAGGGATGGTGACTTCACCACCGTCATTAAGATTGGAA
>JAOWBP010000001.1:114431966-114450527 GCA_028571105.1 Tragopan temminckii | reverse complement strand
ATTGGTGATAGGTGGATGGTTGGACTGGATGATCTTGTAGGTCTTTTCCAACCTTGGTGTTTCTGTGATTCTGTGATGGAGGTGTGACACTGGTTAGCTAGAGCTCAGAATGTAAAGTTGGTAGTGAGAAGGAAGTTACTGAGGCAAATGCAAAAACCCCTAGATCTGAGTGAGCCCATGACTTTTCTGTAAATCACTTTACAGCTATAGAAATGACTGTTACAGCCATACATCTAGAATTGAAAATACTCAGGGAAGTTTCTTCTGATTTCTTGTCTGATGGATTCATGGTGGTGGGGTGATAGTGCTTTACTTTTACACTGACAACAATCATTACAAGTTACAAACCTTTTGCTTCTTCCTAGAAATAATGTTAGAGACACCTCTGGGTCAGGCAAGTTTTCAGAGCTGGTGAGGGAGACAGTAAAAGTGCCTTCTGTCCCTATCTGGTGGACTTTGGATTGTTTGAACTAGATTGTTTACCAACACGAGTCAAAGAATATTGCTGCTGAAGGGGTGAAAATAGCCTTCTTAAATATTCATCACTGACAAAGAATATCTAGACAGACTGCCATCTCTCCTGCTTGATAGCCTCTGAATAAGAACTTGGAATGTTTTTAATGCAGCAAGTATGCTGGAGTCATATCAGTGTATGCGCTTCAAAGAAGTGGGATTTCCTTCACCCTTTCTTCTTTAGGAATGGATCTCAGCAGCGATTGGCCTTTCTGAGGCTCCAGCATGTACCTCCAAGGACAAGAAGGAAGGCAGCTCTGCTTGAGACAACTTCTTGCCTTACAAGAAACATCTCTTTTCCTCATGTCCCCTACTTTTTAAAGTCTAATATGGAAAAAAAAACTAGCTGATTATACTCTGTAATAATGTTGTTTACTCTTAGGTGTGTTGATTGGCTGACCAAATAGTCTATTTCTTGTATTTGTGTGGTTAATCAACTGCTGCCATCTGGAAAAGGAGATGGCAATTTGGTACGAAACACAGCTTCCCTTTTTTAAACTGTTTTCTTCTAACTAACATGGATGCAGAAGTCCTTTTTGAAGACAGACATTTAAGCATGTTTACTTTTGTGTGTGGTATCTCAGTAACAGAACAGCTGTTACTGCTGGCTGGAGCTGCTGCTGGAAGGAATTATGTGATGAGACACTGTCTCAACCTTCCTCTCCTTCAAACGCAGTTGCAAATATTGTGAAAATAAATAAACAAAAAACCCCAAACAAACAAATAGACAGGGACTTCCCACAACCAACTGCATCACGTTGATTCTATTTACTTTTCTCAGAGAATACTTCTACAGAGATTTTTCAGGATCTCTCATACGAACTCTGGCACCAACAGCAACAAAAAAGTTAGATGAAATTTTGGGGTATGTCCTGAGGAGGAGTCCAAGGAGTATTTCTAGATCATCTGTGCTGTCATCCAACATACAGAGAAAGCTATTCTGGAAAACCTCTTGGACAACATTTGCAATTTGTTTTCTAAGTGAGCTTACCAAATAAGAACTGAATTTGGAGATATACCTTCAGCTTGTTTTTAAGTTCATGTTGAAGGGATACAGCAATGGTCAATGACACCCCCATGCTCCTCAAAGCAGGAATGTATGGCTATCGCAGATGCAGTGTGATAAGCATACATACTGTGTACAAATATAGCCAACCTGTGGCTAAAAGCTATCACTACATTCTACTAATACAGTCAGCATCATTATACTGAAACCAGATCTTAAGGAAAGAGCTAAAAGAAATACTGAAACATTAAACTTCAGGGCAAAAAATTTTTTCATGTTTTTTTTTTTTTTATTTAAAAGTTGCACCACACAGATGATAAAATTCATTTTCATTGCTTTCATTTTAAAACAAAGCAAAAGCTCTACACAAGGGAGCCCTGAATCCAAAGGCCTTTCTATGTTCCCACTCACTAGTGGGCCGGGGGAGAAGGCAGATACCCCAGACTACTGCTTCTACTTTCCCAACCTGCTCCATTTCCAAACCTGTCCTACTCTCCCAGTGGCACAGTGAAGATGTGAGAAGAGAGCATGAGGACCAGGGCACTCACATGTTTATGACCAGGGCTTTTTTGCACTCTCTTTCCAGCTGCCTTCTCCTGCTTCTCCATCCTGACACAGAAAATATCAATGGAACACAACCCATTTGTGGGATTGTTTCATGTTAAGTTGCTCAAGTCCTGTCAAGACTTGGGTCATCAGTGAGGCATGTTGGAGCTCGCACCATCACAATGCATCACTCTTGGATACCTAAGCCAGAAAGGTTAGGTGCAGCTTGGTTTGTATGTAACAGAAACAAACATTTCAGTGCAGAGATACCCATAAATGACATCCCAACTACTGCTGAAATTCTTGAATTTAGCTGGGTCCAAAAAAAGTCAAATTGTTTCACTGTTAACATTTTCAGTACAAAAAAAATCAGCATCTGTGACGCAAACCATCTCAGTACTTTCCAAACACTTCTGAAAGACTGGACGTTGAAAGAATGTATTTCTGCACAGAATTTAAGAATGCTTTATTTTAATTCCAGGGCAAAACAAAAATAAATGTCATAGTCTTGCCACTTTCTGTGGAATGGAATTACTGCTCTCTACTGAGGCTCTGTGCAAAAGCTGATTTAATACTGAGATTGATATAAGTAAGCTAAAAGCACCTGAACAGAATTCCTCACTCACGTTGAGAACAAGAGACTTTCATTAAAAAGTGTGTTCAAATTTCATTCTCCACTTCATTCCAAATACCCATGGTCCTGTAAAAACAGGTGATATGATGCTTACTGCCAAACAGCCAATATTCTTGGTTGGTATCAGGAATTAAAGTGTGCTACAATTCAATTTTCTTGTTCTCTCAGCTATTACTAATGTTTCACATTAATGTACCTTCAGTTTACGACTAGTGACACAGTTGTTCCCAAACAAAGTTCTTTGTGGTTCTCTATCTTGAATCACAAATAAAAAACATCGAAGACTGTTTAATATCTCAAGAAGCCCACAACACTGTCAGACAACTTCCTGAATCAGCCCTGAATTTGAAACAACAATGTCACATCAGATAAGTGAAGAAAATGCACTGCTATGAAAATAATCCTGGAAATCTCCACCTGAAGTACTGAAGTCACAGTTATAGGTGGGATAGTATTAAAATCAATGGGCTTGAAATATCCCTAAGTTTAAGCAGTATGGTGTGGTTATGGCGCTCCAGTATCAGATGGAACAAAGAGACATGCAGTAAATCAAGTCTAAGAGGTAAAAGAAAAACCAAAAAACAACAGAACAAAACAAATCAATCACAGTTACATAAAAGGAATGCCTACAGTTTTCATAAATGGGTCAGTTAAAAGCAACAGCCAAGCTTGCTATTTCTTCTCAGCTTCCTTCCTGTTAAGCAGTGACTAGGTATGAACATGAGAGTCTGCACTGGGTTGAACTGGTCTGTCAGCTCCAGGATCTTTATCTGTAGATAACTGTGGTATAAGATGGGATCCAAAAAAATGAACTGATATTTCCTGGGTGATCCTGGGGTCACACTTCCTCCTCCAACCCCTATACGATTGAATACCAGCTTTGGAAGCATGTGGACAGCGCTAAGAATTTGGTTTTATTTCCCTAACAAGCACTTTGAATGCAAAATGAATATAATAAAAGTTGATAACAATATCCAATTATTTTTTCAGCTGAAATATAAATTAGATTTGATTTGTTCTGTTCTAATAATTTGCAGGTAAAAAATGTCTATTGTGATCACACACAATGCTTCGTTTTCATGTGACAACAGAGAACCGAAGTAAATTACACATTATGATTTTAGGCTGTAGCAGTGAAATCAGGTTGGAAGGGAAATGCTCCAGCAAAATAAATAAATAAATAAACAAATACATATATATATATATATATATATATATATATATCATAATAGAAAACCATAAATCTCTTCAACAGAAAGCATATTTTAGTTTTTGGACTCTGAAATGGAGAATTATTCTTGGTATACTGTATTTATCCTAAAACAATAGATTTTATTTTTTGTGACAAATTGTCCACATAATGGCAGATTTACAGATGGGGAGAAAACTACAGATTAAGGGGATACATTCCAGACTGTAGAATGTTCACAAACATTCGGCAAACAGAAACGGCGGGTGCTTTCTGAAGACTCTTCAAACCCCTTTCTCTGCTGCAGTAATGCAAACCACAATTATTTCTTCAGAAAAGTCACTCAGCATGAGCTGGACGGCAATGGCATTACCAGCAGTTCAGTCTCCTCTTTTACATTCTGCATAGGGCATCTACAGCTAGCCAAGTGTGGGCCCTTTTTTGTGACTCACACTAAACTGTTAGTAGCAGTGCTTTGGTTTTTTCCCACTTTTCTGTACCTACTGCAAGAGATTCAGATTGAAAGCTGCAAGTAATTGACAGTGAATCAGAGAGGGATGACTCTCCTGTGTTTAGATACCTAATCTGAAAATTAGTCATAGAAAGTCACCCTCGTTCCTTGATAATTAAGGCAATTACATAAACAGATATTCATCTCTCTCAGAGAAGCACTGCTTAGCTTAATTCATTAAAGTTTTAATGCTTTGAGAATTTTACTTAAAAGATGTTATAGAAGTCTAATGTCTCATGTAATCACTCCTCCAGCATTCACAGGTAAAAGAAAAAAAAAGGGCAACTGGGCTTTTTGTTTTACTCATTAAGAAAGTAAAACTATCACATTGCATCAATACAACGTAGGAATAATGAGATGCAGATATGAATATTATCTGTATTAAGTTGCTTAAGAAGAAAAGCTGAGTGGCTTAGAGGATAAGGGACTGGGATTTCCTCTCAGAAACTCCAGTGGGAATTTAATTTGCAATCCACTGTTGAGACATTAACTGCACAATAGCAGCTTATTCTAATCTGTTGATAGAAGGAAATTATTTACTAGCTATCAATGAGATACCTGCCTTTGACAGGACAGTAAACCTCATACATACACATTAAATCCTGTTATTTTCCATGTTTGTGCCAATTTCAGCAAAGAGTATTTAGCAAGTTTTAGTCCCAACTAGGTACATCTAAATAGCTGTATTTGTCACGTGCAACAACCTTCCTATGACTTCCAGTGCTTACACTGGAAAATGTGAAAGAATTAACAGACACGTGAATCTATCTGTATTAGAAACATTCCATGCAAAGTGATTTATATGGATGCTAAAAATACTGTATAAATACTCTGCCAACAACTTAAAGTTTACATGTCTTTTTTGTTGTTGTTACATATGTTACTAAGCTCTTTTTGTGAAGGAGCAAGTTACTGAAGCGTAGACTTGTATACACAGGCCCACTTGTAATGAAACTAACAAAAAGTCACAAAACTTGAAGCCTACACATTGATGAGCCGCATAAAGGAAAGGACTTTCGGCAACTAAACCTCAGGCAGCAAGTTTACACATCTTCTTTTGCCCACGCTAAGAAGTTAAGCATCCATGCAAACTTCTTCTCAACGAGCAGGAAGAAGAGAAGGCATTAAGTCTTTATCTCAATAGCCTGATGGCAAGCAAATTCATCCAAGTTAAGGGAAAATCATATTTCGTTTGCTCCCTTCCTTTCAGAATCCATATGAGCACATACTCTGCCAATCCAAGTGCAGATGATGGTCTGGAGATTATTTCCTCTTTTGTTCTGAAGCTGAAAATTCCACTTTGTGGGGAGTATTAAAAGTATAAAATCACAAAAAGAATGGTACATAATCTGAGTATTATTTATCCACGTTGAAGAAAACAAAATTCTGACCTTGCTCTGCAAATATTTAATATGAAATACTTCAATATGCAATTGCCTCCTCCTTCCCAGGATTGCTTTAGATGTGAAAAATGAGGAAAAAAAAGAAGTGTATACTCCGCTAGAGAGAGTGGCTTTGTGATTAAGACATTGAATTAGGTGTCATGAAATTTCATTTCAAATCTAAGGCTTTAATCTAGAAATACCTGAGTAGTGGCTCTACATATATGATCATTCGGTTTCTATCTGTCTTGCAAACTAAAGCTCCTACTTGTATCACTCATAAAGTATAGAAAAAAATTTGTGCATATATTATTATTGCCCATTTGCACCCGAGTCTTTTTTGATATGGAGTAGAAGGAATTTTCTGTCTAACAATACAGTTGTAGATTCAGCAGTAACTCTTTTCAAGCCAGGAGAAATCACTTCCGCTCAGTTCTCAGTTTTTACAGTTTTGCTTATTTAAACTGTAAGTTCTGCAGAGTCAAAATCTTCTCTTATTACCCATAAAATATTTCGCAAGAAACTGCATACTTTATGATTGATCATTGCTTGAGTCTGTAGACTATTTCGTTGTTTTAAAAAAAGCCCAGGCTATAACATCAGGCAAGTTGTTACAATTTTATTATTTTTATTGTTGAATGCATGAAGGAAGGGTGATCTCAGTTCAGTTCACAATAAGCCAGCAGTCCATCAGAAAACCACAAATCCATTCTACTGGAATTAAGGATGATCATTTCCCAGAGAGAGGTCAGGAGCCAAAAGGATATCAGTATTCTCAGGCCTTGAAATTACTCCTCCAGGTAAGAGGAAGGCACGCTGGCAGATCTGTCTGTATTATACTTTTATTGGCAAAGAGGCTTTTATCTCCAAGGCTGATGGTTCTGTATAGAGACTCATTGATTCCCATAGCTAACCTTCCTTGACTCTGAAATGGCCCACACTTTCATCTTCTGTTTTGAGTTAAGGTTGTTATTTGGTTATAACTTACAGAAGTAAAGTGAACTGCACGTTACAGAGTGCTGCTCTAAGTCATGTCTTAATTTTCATGAATTTCAATTATTTTTTTTATTTTTATCACACCTTCTCTAATAATAGAATACTACAAATAACCAAATGAACTGAAGAAAGGGGGCAGTTTTCCAGGAACTTAATATACATTAAGCAAGAGGTGATAAAAAATCATAAGGTAAAGCAAGGACAACTTCTAATTTTACATAACTGAGTCCATTCTACTGATTGCCATTTAATTAATTGTATCAGAGGTTAAATAAAAGACTATTCCACCTGAGACTATGAAGTACAAGAAAAAGTCAAAAGCACTGAACATACCATCACCTGTATTCCTTTATCACTTTCGATCTATCTACTCATTGCTGAACTACTCATATGTAGCTGCGCTTAGTATTTTACAGTATTATATAGCTTCCTAGTTCATAAAATATTGATTCTAGTCTTTCATTCTGTATCTTTCTTGAACTTTGATCTTCCATAGTTAGTGTTGCCTTGATGAAATATTTAGAAGTACAACATTTTCCTCGTGAACGGTAAATTTAGAGTTTTTATATGGCAGCCTGTGTTAATGCGCTATCTTCAACATTCAGGCTGAACTCTATCATGGTCACATTTATTTGAAAATTGAGTTTGCAGAATCCTCAAACCCAAATAAACATTTTTAAGGGTAATAGTCAATTTTCCAACTTGGCTGGAGTAAGCTTACCATACCAGATACACTCAGAGAGCCTTGAAAAGATACAACCAAAGAGATGACTTTAAAACTGATAGTTATTTCCCAACAGATAAAGATGTATTAACTATATAATAAAAGCAGAGCTCTGGCTTAAAAGCAAAACAAAAAATTTGCTATGTATTAGTAGGCATTGAATGTTATCAATTTACTTTGTCAAAACAAGCAAAACTACTGCAACATCTTTACATATTTCATCAATCCCAATACTCAGAATAACAAAACATTTACTTGAGGTTGAGAACTGAAGAAGTCTCATTTAAAATCTCATGTCTGATTGAATTCAGTATCTAGGAACATTCAAGGTCCAACCAAAGCTTTTTAAAGGTCTGGAGGACTTACAAGGACTTACACCACCATGGTTTCTTTGATGGCTGGTACAAGCCTTATTACCAGTATAAGTGCCTTGTGTCCATATAGCCACTGATTTTCATAAAACTTGTAGAAACTCAATTATTTTGAGATCTTTGTCACAGAATCATGGAGTCATAGAATTTTTTAGGTTAGAAAAAACCTTCAAGATCATAAAGTCCAACTGTCAGCCTGACCTACTCAGTCACTAAAAACCATGTTCTTCAGCACCATGTTCACATGTCCCCTGAACACCTCCAAGGATGGGGACTCTGCCACTTCCCTGAGAGGCCCATTCTAATGCTAGACCATCCCCTCTTTGAAGCAATTATTCCCGATATCCATTCTAAACATCCTCTGGAGCAACTTGAGACCATTTCCTTGCATCACATTACTTGCCACCTAAGAAAAGAGACTGACAGAGGCCTCATTACAGCCTCCTTTCAGGCAGTTGTAGAGATCAATGAGGTCTCCCCTCAACCTTCTCTTCTTCAGACTAAACATCTGCAGTTCCTGCAGCTACTGCCAGTAAGTTTCATTTTCCAGTCCTTTCACTGGCTTTGATGCTTTTCTCTGAACATGTGCTAGCAGCTCAGAATCATTCTTGCAGTGAGAGGTCCAAAACTGAACACAATATTCAAGGTGTGGTCTCCACAGAGGGACATTCACTTCCCTCACTCTGCTGGCCATATTATTTCTGATGCAGGCAAGGATGCCACTGGCCTTCTTGGCCACCAAGGCGTACTGCTGGCTTATGTTTAGCCAGCTGTTGACCAGCACTCCAAGGTCCTTTTCTGCCGGGAAACATTCCAGCCACTGTTCCCCAAGCCTACCTCACCACTGTATGGGATTGTGCACAAGGGCACAACGCGGTACTTAGCCTTGCTGATGATGAAAACAGATTAGTGACTGCACTGTTGAATGTCATGTGATTAGGTTCAGCCCATCAATCTAGCCTATCCAGATCCCTGTGCTAAGCCATCCTATCTTGTGGCAGTTTTACTTAATTTGATGTTGGTCTGCAAACTTACTGCAAACTTCTCCTCATCCAGATCACTGACAAAAATTTTAAACAACACTGTGCCCAATACTGAGCCTTGAAGAATGCAACTACTTGATCCCAGCCTTTCTACTAGTTCTTCACCCTGTGAACCATACACCTGTCCAAGCCATGAGTTGTCCGTCTCTCCAAGAGAATGCAGTGGGAAACAGTGTCAAACTACAAAAATCCTGGTATATGACATGCACAGTGTATTTTCTGCTAAGCAGGTCAGTTTGTCATAGAAGAGCGGGTTAGTCAGGATTGACTTGCCTTTTATAAACCCACGTCAGCTATTTCTGATCACTTGATTGTCCTACATGTGCCATGTGATAACATTCAAGACGATCTGCTCCATAACCTTCCTCAGTACCAAGGTCAGACTGGCAGGTCTGTAACTCCGTAGATCCTCGTTCCTGCCCTACTTGTAGACTGGGCTCATATTCACCAACCTCCAGTAAACTTGGAACTCCCTTGTTAGCCAGGACTGCTGGTAAGTTATTGACAGTGACTTACTGGCACTACTGCCATCTCCTACAATACCCTTAGATTAATTCCATCTGATCCCATTGACATATGAACTCAGATGATGTAAAAGCTCACGTATAGTTTCCAGTCGGATTACAGGAGCTTCAGTCTCACTCCCTGTCACTGTCACTGTTTTCCAAATCAGGGGACTGAGACTTATCCTCACCTTTCATCACTATGTTTCTCCTGACATCCTATAAATGATCATCCTTTTGCTGTTGAGGTATTTGATTGATACAATAAACTCATTTTCACATGATATACAACATTTGTGCTTATTGCATTGAGACTATAGGAATGTTATAAATTATCCATTTAATTCTCTGTCATACAAATGTTTTGGTAAAAGAAAAACTAACATCTCAAAGAAAACCTGAAGGCCAACATTTTTCATATGCAACAAATTCCATGCATTTCTTACAATTACAACAATCTTGTTTTAAAAAAAAAAAAAAAAAAAAAAGAATAGTTCTGTATTTTATTTTTACCTACTCTGTCACTTTTTAATGTAAGTTTGTTCTGGTGCAGAAGAAATACACAGAGATCAGTCTTACCTTCTGGCTCCCTGATCTTACGTCCTGCTGCAGATTTCCGTAACACGCTCCGTCCTGAGTTGAACAAACTTGCTAACTCATCAAGGGGACTGGTCAATGACCTTGAGTTTGTAGGACTGTATGGAAATGAAGATGATGAATTAGAGTTCAATTTCCTGTGTTCTGCTCTTGCCACCTTTGGGGAATAAGGCAGTTTGGAGAATGGAGAAGGTGAACATCCAAGCTGAGCAGGGTTTGGTCTCTGAGGTACTTTTGATAGATCTGAGTTTGTACCTGTTTTTCCTGTATTAATCAGAAAACTAGCACATGGCTCTGGAGGAAATGCAAAATGCGTGGAAGCCCGATAGGAAACAGGAGGTGGTACAGGAGGAGGGGGTGGTGGAAGAGGAGGAGGAGGTGTTGAAGGTGGAGTCACTTTGCTGGAAACATTGAATACAACCAAGCCTGGAGATGCTGGTCTTTCACTCTCCCCCTTTTGGCTTTTTGAGTACTGTGGTGATAATGGACTTGAGCCTTCTGACTGCACAGGGTATTTTAAGTTGGTTTCCAAGACAGGAAGCTTTTTAACTTCTAGTGGTGTTAGAGGTGATTCATCAGAAGCAGGAGAACATGTGACAGGAGTTGGAGGAAACACGAGAAGTGGTGGCCTGTGAGGGAGCAAATTAGGGAAAGGGGCTGGAATGTCACATGAATCTTTATAGTTCAAAGCAGCTTGACTGCTTCCATCCAATGTTCCGTCTTCAACATGAACATTTTTTTTGCTTTCAAACACCAGAGGAGGAGATCCAGTCGCTATTGGAATTATCCCATTACTGTTGTTTCCTTCTTCTGGGAGAAAATACTTCATTTCTTCGTACACAGACTCTCCTTGCTCTGGGCTTTCTGCTTCAGCAGAACTGTGTTTCATTGCATTCCCTACCATTTCAATATACACAGGCTCATTTTCTTCCTCTTCTTGTGACATATAGAGACTCAGTGTGCCATGTTGTGGCACATCAGCAGAAGTTGCTCTCTGTATTCCTGCAGTGTCATAGCTACCTTGTTTGACTACTGTGTTTGTCTGTTTCACATCCCCAGGCTTTTGACCAGGTATTTCTTCATAAGAGCCACTGAGTTTTGTATTGGGACTTCGTTTTGGTTTTCTGGGAGGTATTTTTTTCATGGTACTATAGTCATCACTGTGTGGCCTTGGACGGGTCAGAACTAGGGAAGTGAAAAAGGTGTGTGTTATTAAGAAATTAGATTGAAATTAGTTTTTTCTTACACAGGTCTAGTACTTAAACTTTCAAATCTTGCATAATTTTACCATTAAAAGCAGTTACATACAGAAGAATTCAGTCAAAAGTATACATATTTCAATGAATAAAATGCAGAACTTTCAGCATTCTGAACCACGAGCTTTTGTTGCCTGGACATACAATCTGCTTTGGTAGCCTCCACTGTCACTAAAACTGTCACCCAAGGAGATATTTTTTGAATCCAGATATTCACTGCAAGGTGCGTAATGCATGGAAATACGTGGTTGTTATTCCTTTTGCCCCAGGGGAAGATACAAGGGTGTGATTTTAACTAGGAGTTTCAGCATAGCGCTACTCTGACATGCATGTTATAATCAGTACTGAAGTATCCAACTTTTATGCAGTATATAACATTCTAATTACCGGCAGATATTATCCCTATCTCTGCTTCTTTTGTATTGCTGATGTGAAAATAATTTTTGAAGTTAGGGAATCGCATAGCCTAGGGGCAATTCCTCAACTGAGTATACAGTTAACAAAACTAGATGTCTTTTCACAGCCTCCAGGCACAGGAGCGGAGATAATAGATACCAATCATCAATAGGTGATTAGTCTTTTAAGATAAAAATTAAAGGGTGTAAATCAGAGCTGGTTTCAGACAAAGTCTAAGGAAATACATAATACTTGGAAAATGAGCACAGCAGGGAAACTGGTCCAATTGTTTTGCGAGTGCATAAGCATTTCTGTTAAGACCACGCAAACGTATCTAAATTGTCATTCTTTCAAAAAATTCTGTTAGAGTTTTCTGGCTAAATCAATCATTTCTTCCAACGCTGTGCACTGAAAGCCTAAACCACTGCAGAGATCCATAATCCACGCTGAACTAGTTTAAAACTACTTATACTGAACACACACAAGAGTTCACCTGACTTTACGAGGAGTCTGAATGAGCAAGGTAGAGGTTTTTCTAAGAAAACTGATCTGCATCTAATAAACTGGGCGTGAGTAATTATTTTGCAAGAGAGAGGGAGCTGCAAAGCTCTGCAGCCAGTGTGCAGGCATAGGGAATGGTTACATGTAGCTTTAAACCCAGCCTGAAGAATCTTCCTTGATAAGCTTAGAGGATTCTTTACACGAAACAGGACAAATCAGGCTTATCAAGGAAAAGGAGAATGTCTCCTCTCTCTTCGTCTTCTACTCATATGTTTCAAGTGTGTAGGAGGACAGAACAATTGAACTCAAATCTGGACTTAATGCACGGTAACACATTGCAATTCTTTTGGGACTTTCACAGCGCTTTCATTTCAAACAAAAAATTCACCATAAGCAAGGTATGGCACAAACATAAACCGCTGAATGCACAAGTCATTTCTGTGAGCACAGAGAAAAAGTAGGAGAATGTTTAATGTTTAACTTGGTGAAATTCAAGAATCTGGCATTTTGTATTAGCAATGCAAGATATTCTAACAGTTTAAAAGGTGAAAGAAAATGGTCAAGGGGGTAGAATAGCTGGAGCTGACAAAGATCATTTGTCTCTAGAGGAAATTCTGCAAACAGGCTCAGGTTGTTGACAAACGAGGCCATTAGAACACACGAGCAGTTATTTGCTGATTTGGAGCAAATGATAAATTGACTACCTTTATTTACTGCCACTGAAATATTTCACAGAGGCGGGGCTTTTCAAAGGCGCTTGACCATGTTTGGAAGGATCAAAGCGGAGGGAACAAATCAATAATCTAGAGTAACTTTTGTGACGCTTTCCCCTTTTCTGCCTGACCTTCATTAGCGGCCTCCTTAGAAGCTGCCGACAAGCAAGCACTGACGGCCTCATAGGAAGCGCTCAGCCGTGTGTTGGGGTCCCGCTTGGGTTTGGGAGGAGGCTGTTTCCGTGGCGACGGCAGGCTGCCGCTGTCTTCCATGCTGAACACTGAGTGCAGGGATGGGGACCTGATGGACGACCCAGCCACAGAATGTACCAAGCCTTCCACCGCCATGGGGACAGGCACAGAGCTGGAGTGAAAGTGCTTTGGCGCTCGGTAGCCGGGAAAGCCATCCTCAGGGAGCTTCCCACCCTTGTCTTCAGCTCTGAAAACACACGGAGGAGAGGCCCAGATGCATTATTCAAGTGGTAACAATGAACCTGTTCATGCAAACATAACAACAGCTTTTTGGTAAACAGCCTCCCGCCTCCCCTGCTGCGCGGAGGGGATGTGTGTAGTAATCTCCTGACAAACAAATCCAGATCAAGCTGCTAGCTTTCCTCCATTTCCTGTTTCATGATAAATTGGGACACTGGCTCTCTTTTCACACAGATGCAGCTTTCCTTAAGCAGTTTCACATTGTGGATCAGACACTCCGTGAATGAATTGTTCACACTTTGACTGTTGCACACAATCAAAAGCCGCGTTTCCAATCTGAATGATAATTTCTGGGAAATCCATTTTAATGGAAAGTTACTGAGGCAGCAAATGCTGAGCCTTTATCGCTATTTTCTGAAAAGACAACAATAAATTCTATTTAGATAATGCAAATCTTTAAAATATTAATGACCCTTTTAACCAGCTACAGTGGCTGTCTGAATGATTCCACCTAGATATATACATATCCTCCTGTGGAGGCTTACTTGATAGCTATCCTTTTAAAGATATTAATTATGACATTATGCTTAGTTACTTCAATCACAGTTTTGGACTTTTGCTTATTCCACTTTTTTTTTTTTAATAATTTATTTATTGCTATTTCAATACAAATAGAGAAACAATGTCTTTCAGCCACTTCCAACAAATTGATTTTTAACAGAAATTCTTCAAACATTTTACTCTTCCAAAAATCAAAATGCTAAAAACCTTTCAGCTTGGAGTGGCAGCCTATTAGATAGATGTCCATACCATCATTTTACAGACAAACTGCCAAGCATTTTTTTTTTTTCAGATTGTATTTCTGTATGGCAGATCACCAGCAGGGCTGGAATTCATGTGCAGGATATAGCCAGCTGCCCATGTAGTAAATGAAACAGCTAAAGATGAAAGTGTGGTGCTCAGTGGATAATTTGTTTTCACTGTAATGTTTAATTACAGTCATTCTGACAAAGGCATTTCCTCCAATATGTAATCACTGGGATATTTGAAGCTAATTAAGCAGATGTACTGCCATTTTCACTTTAATATAGTCACTGACAAAAGCAATGAAAGCAAAGGCAGTTGTTCCAGATGAGAATTAAGTTCCTATGGAAAAGTAAATATCTGTATGTCCAGCAAGTTATTAGAAGCTTTCCTGTTCTTGATACATACCTGTTTCTAACTGCAAATGCTACTTTTACCCAATCTGAGAGAAGAAGATCTGGGACTCCATTCCTGGGAAAACACTCTCCAACCATTTGCTGGACTTGTAAAACAGGTACTCCTGAAAACTCTGATGGGAGCTAAACGAAAAGGCTTTCATCTATTTTTAAATAAGAGGAAAGAATCCTCTTCACGGTCTTTCTAGTTCATTGTATAATCAGAATTTCTTGGGCTGCCCTTTATTGTATTTTAATGCCTTCTTGGCTGTTCTTCATTTTTTTTTGGCAATTACGCCATGTTGGAATTCTCAGATAAGTTTTGCTTTTGTTTAGTTGGTTTGATGAAAGTTCAACTATAATCTATTTTTCTTCAAATGAAAAATTTCTAAAAAAAAATAAAGGTTTCAGAGGCTTGAATAAGTTCCTATAAAGCTCAGTCTGCCCTGAATAAGATATTACTCGTGTCTTTATGTTTCTGGACATAATTACGTGCTCCAAAGAAAAACAGTGTCTAGCACTGATCTGGGTTGAATACATACTTGAAAATGCTCTTGCAATTTTCAAGTTATGCTCAAGTCATTTATGTGACTTTAAAATCAGTAAAGAAAATCATAAAACTGAAGAAATGATTTAATTCCTTACTATCCAACCCAGAACATATTTTCTCAAAGCTAAAATATCTTACCTTTTGTGGACTTCTTCTGGTCTATTTCTAGCCTCTAGCTTTTCCCTGTGGTAAGCAGCATTCATCTCATTGCGAATCCGGTCATTTTCCCGAGCAATGTCAGAAGCATTTTGAATGACCAAGGCATCGTATGTTTTCAGCCCCATATCCTCAACAGTCTGCAAGAAGACTTTGACTGAGGTGATCTCTTGCTGTTTGATGCTCATCTTCTGCAGCACACGCTGGCGAGCTAGAAATCCTCTCACAACTACCATAACACCATAACAAAAGAAAAAATAATAAACCAATGAAAGACAACTAATTAATTAGTCAGTAATAATATTACCGTGTGTTCTGCTGTAAACATAAGTAAATCAAGTTCAGTCGATATCTTATACAAATAGTGAAAGAAATGTACATTGTATACAACATACAAAAAAATGCATGTGCCCGTTTTATATTGCCAGTGCTTAAAACCAAGTATGACAGCAAATTCATTCACAAATTTAAGCTACCAGAACTCAAAACGGTTACTTTCACTGAAAGTTATTTTTGTTTCCATTACAACTGGAAACTTGGATGTCTGATGAAGAATGCAGAAGTACGTATTTAAAAAGGAAAGGTCAAAAGATTGTTTTAAAATAATACCCTGAATAAATGATTATTGCATTGAATATGGTAGAAATTAAAAGACTGTCTGTATCTGTTAATCTTCAAACAGTATTTTCACATTTCAGTGTAACAAAAAATGGGGAAAAAAACCCCAAAACAAATAAAAGATCTTTTACTGACACCTAAAGACTTTTTTTTTGCCCATTTTTTTCAGCAGAAACAATGAATGCACATTTCTGAAATGCTTCTGTCACATAATTTCCATTTTTCAGCTTAAAACTTTCATCTATGTTGCATCAGCCTTACATATCTAATAGGCTTATTTTCTTACGCTCCTTGTCAGCCTTATGTTTTGGTGTACCTCCTGTAACAGCTTTCTGTGCTACTTTCCTAAAGTTGAATATGCAGTACAACAGTTTCTACTCAACCTAAATATCGCCTTATCCCCTGAATTTTCAGAAGTGTCCAGCTGAACGTAACCAAGGGACAGGGGCTTCTGTGACCATGATGAATCCAGCACTAAATCAATCACTTTACATGGAACCAGTGATGTTAGTATGCCTTGGCATGTGTCCTGGCTTGGGAGGAAGAACTATGCTAAATAAAGGTGTTTTGTCCATGTTTTTGTTTTTTTTTTTAAGCTCCCCAAGATGATGTTTCTTTCCAGGTCTGCAGTAACTGCTGTGTACCTCACAGGGAAGAAGATGTTTTAAAATTATTTTCCTGGTACCTGAAATATTGCTGATTTTCAGTAGCTCAACTTACGGGTAACAACACAACAAAACAGGACAAATTTCATTATTCCTTATTATGTTTCCCCTCATTTTGGTAAACTCAAATTTCTTGATAAGTAAACAGGAAGTAGACTGTATAAGATGTTGATTTGTGTTTCAGAGATGCTAATTAAAATATGAAGGTTGTAAGATAGAAATGCTACTTCTTATAGGCCTTTTTAGCAATGTAACTCAGTGTCAGCCACAAGAGCACTTCTGAGTAACATTAAATGACAGTCAAGTTCAATTAATCTAAAGGAAAAATGTAAACAGAAAAAGATAGAACTAGTCTCCTATGAATGTAAGATGATCTTTAATGAAATAAATAGACAAATTGAGGGCAAAAAAAGGCATTTTCTGTCTTCTCCTATTTCCTCGCTTAAATATTTAACACAAGATTTTGTTTTCGATTTTTAGAAATGCTCTGTGCCTAGCTGATACAATATAAGAAAGGGAAATGTTCAGGTATTATTATTCATCCAAAATTCACTGGATGTGGAAAAACTTAAGTTCGTATACTTTGGTACTATCGATAATGGATAATTTTGAAAGTTTACACTCTTGTTATAATCACAGCCAGTTACATCAATCTCCAAAGCTACGTTCTAGAATAAAATCTGACTTCTTAAAACCTGAAACATTAATGCACTTACCCAATTGAGTTAAAAAGGAAATTAACAGCACAGCTTTTGTTGACTCTTTTATGAGAATTCACAAGGGATATACACATTACTGAATCTGAATTTATAATGTTGCTGTTGAGGAAGTAGTGGAATGATGTACAGATTGCTATCAGAGTTCACTGCTTACAAGTATGAAAAAATTCAAAAAGCTTACAAATCAAAAATTATTCCTCTGTTTGAAGGGTTTTGTCTTCAGTTCAATACAGAAATAAACAAAACAAGAAAAAAAAAAAAAAAAACAAAGAAACAAATGAGAAAAAAACCAGAACAATTTCATGAACTCAAAGACTGCTGTGAAATGAAAACTGTCATTTCCTGGACCTTTACTGCTCAGTATTAACAAGTATTGTACAGATTCTAAGACTGTGCTCTGAACTCGGTCCTCATTTATGTAGCTGCACAGTAATTCTCACTTACAGAGATTAGAACAATTCAGGTTAGCATCCTCATGACATAAAATTACCTAATTCTTCACAGTTCATCTAAGGACAAAGATCAGAAGAATTAAAATTCCATGGATCTGACTTCAGTGAGAAAAGTTTTAACCAGTGTCTATACAATGTACTAATTAATTCTTAATCAATGTACTAGTTAATCTAGTTGAACTGTAATGAAAGACTTTAAGGATGATGGGTTTTCCTACAGATCCAAAAAATTTTCTCAATGATTCAATATGAGCAAAATTCCCCACATGTAGTTATTACTGGGAGAGGGAAGGTGAGAAGGATGAAGCCAATAAAATCTGACAAACAAAACGACAAGATAAATCCTTGTTTTTCAAATTTCCTTTAAAAAAGTGTTAATGGGAAACATTGCAGACTACAGCTAATTACATAAACAATGCCATGTTTTAAGGAAATAGATGTTTGAGATTCTGATAGGAAATGGAACAGTAGTAACAGGAAATCAGGAGAAAGTGGATAGCAACTCCTTTAAAAAATGTGCCAAATGGGTCACTGTGATCTCAAAACAAAAACAGAGGAAAAAAAAATGCATAAAATAAAAAAAAGCAATTTTTACTATAAAAACTGCAACAGAAGGAGAAAACAAAGACAACTAAACGTATAAAAATATTAGTTTTGTATTCATGATATACTTGCACAGAAAGGTATTTTGCACCCTTGTTGCCTTATTTTTTAGCTTGGAGAAGAGAAGGTTCCAGGGAGACCTCATTGAGGCCTTTCAGTACTTGAAGGGAGCGTATAAACAGGAGGGGGAATGGCTGTTAATGAGGGTAGATAGTGATAGGACAAGGGGGAATGGTTTTAAACTGAGACAGGGGAGGTTTAGGTTAGATATTAGGAGGAAGTTTTT
>JAOWBP010000001.1:114410299-114426763 GCA_028571105.1 Tragopan temminckii | reverse complement strand
TTTTTCTTTTTCTTTTTCTTTTTCTTTTTCTTTTTCTTTTTCTTTGTCTTTTTCTTTTTCTTTTTCTTTTTCTTTTTTACAGAAAAGGTGTAGGATGTAGAAGAAGAACAGACATTCAAAACTAGGAATGGATGCTGAGATGGTGTGTAGGTGGCATGGAGGCAGTATTAGCTCATACTTAATAGGTGTCAAGGGAATCTGTAAAGCTGTTCTTTAGTTTAAAAAAGGCAATTTGTGGGAGTGCTGTGTGTTTCTGGCAGTACTTTCAAAATAGCTACCTACAAAAGACAGAGAACTATAATCTAATGATATTTTACACAATGACACACATTTTCACAGTGCATTAATGAAATGTAGGAAAAAAAGCCTTAAAACTATTGTAAAATGTGTCTTTGTGCAGTGTATATGTCTGCAAAAATATTATAACGACGAACACATTTACAGGGCACAGTTCTTTAACAAGGACTGAAGTGTTATTTTTAAAGGCTTACTCTCTCTGCTTTATTCATTAGCTTTTCTTTACACATTTTAAGAGTCTTCCTTTGTCTCTGGCAGACTACTGACCCTACACATGCTGACTAAATCTATAGTCAGGCATAGCTGATGTACGCTCTTAACGTAAGTATGAGTAGTACAGTATTCACGCATGTGACATTAGATATTTATGCAAGTGCTTGTCAGGATTTAGACTTTAGGAGAAACTGTCATTCAGCTCTCTGGGAAAGGGCAGAGAAATGGACAGTCCTATTTCAGAAGAACATGAAGACCTCATAATTCTTCATGCTGGTGAGGAGACAGAAAGGACTGCATCAAAGGAAAGGAAATAAACAGTAAAAATAAGATGTACGTAGGGAATAATTAGTGGAGCAAATCCTACCCCGGCTTTACATCAAAGGATGTTATAGCCTAGAATTCTATTCTTCCTAAATTCTAGAAGCAGACATAGCACTGAAAAAAGAAGTGTCTCTGTGTGTGAACAGAGAAACATTGGCAGCAGGCAATATGGACAGCAATGGCAGAGAAGGTAAACCCTGAGGTGTGAGGCTGGAAAACTAAATTCAGGCAAAAATGAAATGAACATCAGGACCAAATATCAAGTGAAATATCTACAGCAAAAGAAAGAGAAGAAAACAACAGAAAAGGATCAAGAGGGATACAAATAGAGAAAATCAACGTCGAACAAGGAAAACTGAGTTGGAGCCCAAATGCGAGATAAAAAATATCAGAATGGAAACAAGACAGAGGTGTTCTGCGGTCGAACAGAATGATCCATCTTATTATAAGGCAAAGGGGACACAATGGACTTGTACTGTGTAACACAAATAGTTGCAGGTGGAGGATGTTTGGGCCAGCCCTTTGGTAATACTGGGGAGGTCCAGACTTAGTCTGCGGTTATTTGTACTACCAGCCAATTATTTCCAAGAATACAACAGAATGATATACTACTTGGACAACATAATTTTTGCTGACAAAATTCAAAGTATGGTGAAACATAAACACTGATGTTTTAATCATTTAGCATTAGTTTGGCAACTCCTTCTGGGGTTGTTTGTTTTTATGCGATCTTCAGAATGTACTTAATTCTTAATTTTAAAATTGCCTCAAAGAAAATTGACTCTCAAAGCAGGGCTTTAAAAAAGAAAAAAAGTAAAGACTTCCAGCACAGCTAAGATTACTAAATAACAAATAAATAAGCTGGCATACAATTTACAAGGCTCCTGAAACAACTTTAACAATGTCTGCAGCTGTAAAAACGTGGACTAGAATTAACACATCTTTTCCATGCAGCTACACGCTGCTGATTTGGAGCTTCAAAAGAAACATTCTGACCGACCTTCCTCTACTGTTTATTTAACATCTGAGGAGTCTTCGGATCATACCATTTAAACTTAACACCTGTTTCAAACTGTGTGATCTCTTGTGTTCGGAATTCAAGGCTACTTATAGGAAGAAATGATTATGGACTAGAAGAAACAGGCTAAAAATTGAAAAGATAAGCTCAGACAGTTTTAAAGCAGTCTGATCTTTCAACTAGACAAGTATTCCTAGCAGTCAAAGGCTGAGAGATTCACTTTTAGTGAAGTCTGGCCTTTGAAGAGCAAATCAAACTGATATAAAACACCAGTTGTTTGCATTCTGGCAAGCTTCATCTAAAGTAACTGAAGGGTTAACTGAAGACCAATGACCTTAGCTAAACAAAATGCAAAGCTCCGAGTTCTGATGAGAAAACTCAGTAAGCTATGAGCTAACTCCCCTTTATTGAATTCATATTTGCAAGCTTAACAGTGTGAGGAATGATAATCCAAATAAATGAAAGTTTCCTTCTGTCAGTAAAAACAGCCAAGGACTGCTTGTGCTCCAGATTTCTCTCACAGTATGCTAATGTTTGCAAGATAGTCATGCTGTTGGGATGATAGGCTTTCTTTATCCAGTACGTCACTGCATGACAATAAATGAGCAAATAAGGTCAATTTCCTAATATAAAGGCCTTAGGATTTCTGGAGAGCAGCTCAAAATGCAGCAGCCAACACTCCCAATCAATTTGACTCTAAAGTTACTAGATATCATCTTGCTCCTTCCTCTTACATTAACAGAAAAAACTCTTGCTGACTTCTCCAGGGGGTTAAACAAGTCTATTATTTTCATTCTGTCTGGAACAGGAATGGCTTGTTTTGATTTACAGATCTGATTTTCTCTTACATCAGTAGCGCTTAAAAATCACAGCAAGTAGCTAAGCTTGTCATGGTCGGGTATATATTTAAACAGAAAGAACAGTTCATCTAGGCTGCACAGAGAATTAGGATGCAAAAGCAGCCTTTCATTAGTAGCTCTGCATTTTTATAATTTCAGTAGTTAAGTGCATGGTTGAAAGTACACTGTGTGTCAGCTTCAATTAAACAGCTCTTTTATTGTCCCAGTTTAGTTATCTCCAGCTCAGCTTACCCAAGTAATAGCAACATTTCATAAACCTATCAACACTTCTCAAAAAACGCTTTCCTCTAACACAGAAGCTGCCGAATCAAGCACAAAACCCCAGCTAGCCGATAGTGTTTGCTCTAATGCTTGACTAATAGAAAGAAATAAACCAAAATCAGATTCTCGTATTTGATCTTCTTCACTTGCCCTCAATTTTTAAACAGGCCACAGTACTTAGAAGAAATCTGTTCTATGAGTAGGGTTTGAATTTTGCTGTTCTGCAGGCTGATAAAACACTCTCCAAACACAAGTTATGTGAGAAAGGAAAGATAAATTGTCAAGCAGGAAATAAATACAAAAAATCAATTTCCTTTACTTCTTTTGGGAACTCACTTCAGAACACTGATTTGCTTTCCCCTCCCCCTCAAGTTAATACGACTTCTCACAAAATGAGATAGTCAGGTACGTTATCACAAGGAAGTTAAATAGCTTATCACCTAGATCCATCCAGCTATAAAATCCAGATTTTTCTTTCTCCCCAACCCTTCTGTGGAGTTTACTGTCACGCTTGTCCTGTGATGATGACACATAAGCAGGAGGTTGATTTCAGATGTGTGTTGCTTTTTCCTAAACTTCATCATTCTCAGTGCAGATATTTTAGCTATCTATTTTTGGTTGATTTATCAATCCAAATCTGTAACAACTCTTCAGGGAAGTGCAGCTAGCGGTATTGGGGAAGACATTCTTTGACTTATTCATGAAGCCAAGCATCAAACAGCTTTTCAATTCCAGCAGTGAATTGTTTGCAGTAGTTACTGCTGGTAACAGTGGCTGAATAAACTGGTTACATATGTAAACCCATATCTCTTGGATGATTTTTACTGATGTGCTATAAAATGACTTTTTTCCTCTGGCTTTACTAGCTGAAATCACCCTGGGTTCCTAGTTCTTCTTTTCCTTACCTTTCTTTCCCCTCCTTCTCCCTGCCTCATTTTTTTTCTTTTTTTTCTTTTCTTTTCTTTTCTTTTTTTTTTTTTTTTTTTTAATGAGTCCCCTGCAGTAAAAGCATAGAGGAGACCACCCATGAAAACTGAAAACCGTATAAACCCATCTACTTCTTAGTCACTGAGTAACAATGGTGTAACTCTCACCCACAAGCATTCCTATTGCAATTAACTTACCAGCACCTCCTAAGAGTTTTGCTCCTTTCTCACAGCATCTCATCTTAATGCTTAAAGATTGCACATGGATTAGAAGATATGATAACATGTTCCTCTAAACTACTACTCCAAAAGCATATATAAGCATCCTAACAACTGGCCAGTCCCTAAACTCCACACCTGCCTCTGAATCTGGTCTGGATGGTGTCTTGTGGTATAAATTTCAGTTCTAGGCTTGGGAAAGACCTTAGCCTGAAGTGACACTGCCTAGGAGAATGTGGTGCACTGCACTTTAAATCACAGAAAGTTTCCTTTTCGTACATTAGCTTACACAGTGTGAAAGGGAACACCGTTTTCATTAGAAACTGCAAATGGTAAGGAATCAGTGAT
Organism: Tragopan temminckii; assembly: GCA_028571105.1. Classification (NCBI taxonomy): domain Eukaryota; kingdom Metazoa; phylum Chordata; class Aves; order Galliformes; family Phasianidae; genus Tragopan; species Tragopan temminckii. The sequence continues at coordinate 114,422,297 of JAOWBP010000001.1, read as the reverse complement.
GCTAAATTACAAAGTTACCCTAAGAAAATGACAGAGTACTCTTTCCAAATGAAGACATCGCAATCCTTATTCTGGTGAAGATTAACTGTGGTACAAATAGGCTGAGAAGATGGGATGGAAAGCTGAGAGCTTTTTATTCACTGTTTGGTGCTTGTCTTTTTGTTGTTTTGTTTGTTTGTTTGTTTGCTTGTTTTGTACCTGATGTACAGTGATCTCAGTTACACAGCTCTATCTGAGTCTGGGCACTGGTGCCTATGCAGGCATTGACAAGATGGAAAGTCTTAAGTAAATGTTTTGCATATCTCCTATTACCACAGCATTTAGTACAGCATTTATTGTAGAATTTTACACGATGAAAATGTTTGTAGCTTTTTTTTTTTTTTTTTTTTTTTAATAATTCAGGAACCATTCAAGCCTTAAAATGTGTTCACCAGATACCTTTAAAAATCTGAATACAAATTTAAAAAGTGTACATGCTTAATTGAACTCTTTTTCTTCCCACAAGAGTACACTGATTTTTTGACAAAATGATCACAGCTACTCATTTGGTAGAAAACTCAGAAAATCATCTTGATTCTACTCCAAAGCATATATTAAATGTCAAAAGAATATACTGTTGCAAAGGATCTGGTGGCTTGCCACAATGGAAGTGACTCAGCCAGCTTGTTTAAAGAATGATATTTTAATTGCTTTGTAGATCACAAACCTGCCAGCCTTGTAATTTACACTGCTGGAGAACAAGACGACATCTCTCCTTGGCAGACAACTTCTTCTCTCCTGCTGCTGTATCAGCCAAATCTTTATACCTAGAAAAATCAGCAGAAGTAGAGTTACTCTAATGTAGGCCTGGTTGACATTTTTGCAGACATTGTCAGTTTTCCTTTGACTTTCAACACTTTGATGTCCAAACTGGAAGCTGAGGATTATGCTAAGGGTGAAGTAAACAAGGAGGACAACTACATTAAACCTTTCATATTATTAGACATGACATTGGTTAACAACGGTGTGGAAGTGAGGTCTAAAGCTGAGATTTGCTTCCTGTCAGTTGTTTTGATGCCTCACTGAAAATCAATACAGAAAGAATGCAAAGCCTTACTGACTGATTTCACTGGTACTGAATTGGGTCACTGGAAGGGAGAAAGTACTTTTTTCAGTATGTGTTACATGACATGGCTATTAAGAAGTAATTGAAAAAAAAAAAAAGTGACAATAATAAAACTGTTTTCTGTCAATCTAAAAAGAAAATTTTCGTCATTTAGAAGGATTTCAATGAAATGTCTTGTAGCAAAGAGACACTTTTGGAAAGATCAAGAAGAGATTTAATTACAGCATCAGAGTACCTTCAAAGCATTTAACACTAGGTGTTAAAATGCTCTTCTATGTACCAGAGTAAAAGAAACAATGTAGGAAACAATTTATACAAAGCCAAATAATGTACAACATTGAAATTTTAACTTATTACAACATACTCCTAGGGAAGCCCATGAACTTTCCACATCTTGATGCCACATATTACTTATTATCTGTTCTTGAAGGCATATCTCAGTCTTGATATAACTGGATGTAATGAACTGGAATGTTTTTTCATTACCAAAAGCCAATTTTGGAAAGGCAAATGTGTCACTTACAATTAATCTACCAGTGAAACAAGGTTACATTCTGAAGTTAGTGCGCCAGCTACATTTCCTGACATTTAATTTGTTTAGTACTTCAAAAGCTGAATAGACCCATAACTCTGGTACAACCCAGATTTGTTGTCCTGAGCCCACTCACACATACCATAGCATGCAGAGCTGCAGGGCTGGAATGACTCCATGGACATCAGTGGTCCCAGAAGCCATAGCACCTCCAGAGCAATTTCCTCAGGCAAACTGCTGTGAAGTCAAATTGAACCTACATGTTCAGCATCTTCGAGCTGCACAGAGCTCCTGCAGTCTGGAAATGTCAACTGGTTTGGTAGAAATCCTGCAGAGAACTCTATGCCTAAGCCTACGCTAGTAAATGATATGTGAGAGGAATTGTTTCTCTGCCAAAGAAATGTTTGGAAGAATGCTGGTTCGAAGGGGCCAAACTTCACCTGAGACCATTCTAATTAGCCTAACATTTACAGTAGAAAACTGGGAACTCTAGTTTCTCAGTAGCTCAACCATGGTCACAAATACATTTGCATGATGGATTGTTATTAAGGCTGTAGTCATCTTGTTTCCATACTGGCATCAACTGAATTTTCTTAGAAATCAAGGATAATCACAGGTATTAGAGAGACAAAAACTGGAAAGCTCAGCAGCTGCTGACTGAAACAAAGACGATTATTCAGCATTGACTCAGAATCCATGATGAAAAAATGGCCAGCCTGAAACTTACTCACAGGAAAAACCCAGAGAAATATATTTATTCCTGAAGCAGCATCAAATCAGAATTTAAAAGGCTGAAATTCTAAGTTTGGTTCAGATTTGCTTTATAACCATCCAAATCATAGGACTCAAAAGGATAACCACTCTTCACAATTTGTATTATACAAAAGACCAGACAAAAATGGTCTACTGATTTTCCCCAATCTTAAAAATATCTGAAATTCCACTGCATCACCTTGAAAGTCCCATCACTGTTTACAGTTAACTTCTATCCCTTAGAGAGGCTCCAGGTCTGAGGAGTGTAGCCTAGTAGTTGTGGCAGCAGAGAAAGAGATAACTATCCAGTTCTGCCACAAACTTCCTTTGTGAACATAGGAAGCCATTTCAAAAATAATTTACCCCTCTGTAGGTTAGCTATTGAAAAGATGCATTCCTGGTCTGAGTTAGTCACCTGGTTCTCACAACGGGCTGTGAAGACAGGTACTTCTACCAGTGACTTGCTGTGAGCATTCTAGACATTTTTCTTAAAATGAGAAGAGATTGCCCTCTGGAGGCACTCTTCTCTGCTGACCACAGATGAACTCAAAAGAGAAGTCCAGGCTGAAGGCCTACATTTTCAGTAGTTCCGAGGGTTCTCACCTTTAGGTCTACTTACCTGACCAACTGACTCATCTGCAGAGTGGGGACTAAGAGAACTTCCTTATTTGTCTTACCTGTATTTTTCAGATACATTGTCTATCTAAGCACTTAGAATGAAAAAGCACCTTCAGGTTTTGTATTACCATCTTTCATTTCTGATCAATCAGTTTTATCTTGTCTAAGGCTGTTTAAAAAAAAAAAGAAAGAAAAAAAAAAAAAACACAAAATCTGCAAGTATTTTTATATCCAGAATGGTTTTCTGATTTTATTATTTTTTCTCTGGTGCTGACACCATGGAAGTAACAGGAAAGGCTAAACAGGGATGAGCAAACCATACTTGTGAAGGTGTAATGATAAGCTTACTTGTTGGTTTTTTTTCCCATTTTTTTTAAACCTAATTTTAAATTAGTTAAACCATTAAAAATTTATTCACTTATGGTTTAGGTACTTTTTATATTTTAATTTTGTTGGTACCCTCAGTGTTAAAAACAAAGCAAAACAAACTTGATAATAAAATGTGATGCATAGAAAGAAATAAAAACTTTATCAACAACACTATTATCAAAACACAAAATGGTTCATCTTTAACATATCAGATAATTTCTAATGTGAATGGAGTTACTGTGTAGACAAGATAATTTAATGTCCTGTTAAACTTAACGCTTTCATGATCTCAAAAATAGCAAAAAGAACTTACTATTTGTCATACTTACTGTATCACAAAAAATGGTAATAAAAGTACTGAATTTATGATGCAGGCTTGCATAGATAAATTTGAGTTATGTGCAAACACTGGGGCTTGCTTCTCGGGAAATGCAATCTTGAGAGTCTTTGAAACCTTCTCTTACCAGAGAATTCTGCAACCAATGCAGTCCTAGTTCACTCAGGTGAATGAACAATCAAGTTAAATACCAGGCTTCATCTCACTGACAGATCATATATTTTGCCCCACATAAATAACACAGAGAATATTTGCAAGGCATCAGAGAGGATCCTGAGGGACACAGTGAGCTATCTTGCTAACAAAAAACTTAAGTCAGGTAAAATATACTTCAGCAAAACATCCATTGGTGAATTGGCTGTGCAGACTCTCTTAAGAGACAATAGAAGACATGATTTGAGATAGCCTGTTGTAATTTTGACGCTTAAAATAGGTCAGATGAATTGAGTACTGTAAGACTGTTTCTTTCCACTGAGTATAAAGACAGCATACACTCCTGACTCTAGCAAAGACATCTAATGTTAGACGGTGTACTCCTTTCCTAGGCAAGTCAAGAAGCTGATAAAAAGTAAGATTTCATGGCCTAGCCAGAGCAAACCATCCACTAATGGATCCAAAACAAAATACAAACCAAGTAGATTTAAAGGATTACACTGAATCACCACACCTCCACCACCATGCAAACACTAATGCAGTGTGCATTAGGAAATGCAAGACCGCTTTCCTTGTGCTCTCCTTCCATTTACAATTTACCACCGGGGAGCTCTCCCCAGCTCCATCCTTCCAACAGGAAATCAGTGTGTGATTTCCTCACCTTTGTCCTTAGCACCCTTCTCTTCCCAATCTGTCATTTTTACACATCTAAATAGAAGAAAGACCTTAAGGCTAAACAGGCTGGCAGTGTGAGCGTGGACATTGCTTGGCTGGCACCCTCTGGTGTTTCAGAAACTGTGCTCTGACCTCTTCTCTTTCACTTCTCATTGATGCTTTTTATCTGATCATTTTCTCCCTCACTTCCCTAAGTGCACAGCTGACAAGACTCAGCAGGCTGTTTTTTACCTGAGACAGAATATTCCTGAGTTCAGGTTATGGCACAGTAACCCCCAGTAATGCTCTCAGGCTCAGCGCGCTAATTGATTTACATGCAGTGTGAACAAACAGGCTGTGGGGCTGTACTCCCAGTTCTGTATGCACACCAAATCTTTAAGCGCTGGAATAAACACCACAGGCTTGATTTCAATAGCACACCAGCGTAATAGAAGATACTAATGGAAAGAACACTGCAAGTGCAAAGGGCACAAAAACAAGCAGCTCCAAATCAACAGATTACAATAACCGCATAGATGTCCTTGAACTGAAGCCTCAGAACTACTTTGTTTTATTTCTTTAGTATATGCTATTCTTTCTGTAAGGTCTTTCAAAATGACAAAGTCAGAGATATCTACCCACTGCAGTCCAATGTTCTCAGTCAGAGGATAACATTTAATAACAGGATTCAAATCCTTCATGAAAGCAACTCCTTCTCTCCATGTCTTTGTCTTGCTTCAAAAACAAAAATCACATATGGCAGGCACTCAAGCTGCCTTACAGCAATTCTGAGTAATGTAGTTTTAAGTGTTAAATATCAAACACAGCTTACGCACAAAAAAAGTTGGTCCTGACAGTGCCATTCATTGTGTTGCAGTTTGCTCTTCTCTTTCTTGTGTTTACTACAATGTATTCTGTTTGCCAAGTTAAAATAGCATGATTCAGTAAGATCTATTCAAAAGCTAGCTAATAAAAGAAGGCAATCCAAATTAACCTGGATCATGCTAAAAGAAATGCAAAAATTGTCATCACAGAGGAATAAAAACAGGTTGCATTGTCACGCTGAATTCTCTTTTCTTCCTTTCTAAACTTCTTCTTTTCTTTCTTTGACAATCAGTAACAGCTTGATGTATTATTATGTCTGTGAAATATGTGAAAGAGATGGACTTTGTTTGCAATACTTGTCACTATATGCTCATAACTCAAGATCTTCAGTTTTGTTTGTTTGGATTTGAGGAGGATGGGAAAGTGGGTTAGGCATGGTTTGTATTTGAAAAATCTATCAAGTAAGAGCTGAAATATCTAGAGGACCTATTTACTGCAGAAAGAGGGTAAATACAGGATGTCTGGAAATCTTTCAAGTGATAGAAATCTTGTAAAGACAGTCACCGGTAAAGAATAGGATGGAATTTTGATTCATGTTATGTAAGTACAAAGGATACACACTTGTTCCAGTTCCCTGTGTTATATCCCCCTCCCCCCCCCTTCTTTTTTTTTTTTTTTTTTTTTAATTAAAGGAAGAACCTAATTATTTTTGAAATATGAGTACAAGGGAAATTCCAGATAATTAGAAAAGGTGAAATAGACTATTTTAGTTTCCAAGAAAAGAAAAGAAAAGTTATTCAGCCAAATATCTGTACAATACACATAACACACGCAAAAAGCTTGTTATCCAGCATGATTAACATATTAACATCCAAATCGGGTATTCAAAATTTTGGCCTGAATAAATCCGTGAATGGCATGAAGAGAAAGATGACTTTATAAAGAACAGATTAGAGTAGACAAAATAGATCGCATCTGTGGCTTTTTTTGATAGGAGTATAAAAGGGCTATAAGTTTCACATCTATATGAAACAACCTTTTTTGGATCGAGTCTGCTTCATGCATACTTACAGAGATAATCCACATCGGTATGGACATGAAAATACATGCATGAAGTGCAATTTGCCTGACAGGTATGAAATGATGAAGTAGTATACATGGCAATACACCAAAACTTTACAATACTTGCCTACTGCACTAGTACAACAGTGTACAACAACCTATAAAGCAACTCAGGACTAAATGGCTAGATGTGAAGACTAATTACAACTAAGAAAGACATTAAAATTAAAGTCATTCTCGAAAAAAATATGAGCAGTTTTATTTTCTCTGGGTTAACCTGATAGACAGACATTTGCGGGCAGAAAGAAATCTGGAAAGCAATAATACTGCAAGTGACCTTACAACAAACTGCCCAGTTACAATAGTTTAATTACAGAGTTTTTAATAATGCCTCTAGATACCGGAAACTTTTCAAGTGACGAGATATTCTGATTTCCTCATACAACGATTAAAATTTCATTTCTTATATAATGGCACGCAACCATATATAACATGCTTTAACATGCCTATGGAAAAGGGAAAATATACTTAGGTGACATAAGTGGTATGTAACTGAGACAAAATAGCAACATTAAGGACCAGGAAACAGAAGTGGAAATGATTCAGAAAATCTGCAGGGCAACATTTTACAGTGACCTACGTGTGGGTCAGCCATTTGTCTCACATGGAGCGCAGCACAGATTATTACAGAGGATCTGGGCAATGAAATCCACTGAATCAGAGTAACCTTGTGCAGGAAAAGTCCATCTGGAATATTTTAATTTAGACTAAATAATATATAAAATTAAAATCTCATATAAAGAAACTATTTTGTGATGGCTGACAGACAAATGACTTACAAGGATTTTTTTAATTTCCTAAATGTTATGGGTTTTTTTGCATTAGGTTTTGTCATCCTCAATCTTTTATAGGTGTCCAAATATAAATTTCTGGAGAGAAGAAATAATGAAGACATATGTCTTAATCCTAGAATATTTATTCATATACTCTACGTAATTAAGCAAGGGTTTCCTCATTTCAGACAGCAGAATAATAAATAGAATGCTCAGCTCTTGAGATTAGTGGATTCAGCTATGCAAATGGAAAGTGAATTCACAACACCTGCTAAAGATTTGCATTACAATACTTTTGCATCATCTTACTTAAAGCTGACATTCCCATTCAATCTAGATAAAACAATGTAAAAATGGGTCCATTTAAAGAAGTGGCAAAAACTGTCACTGAATCAGAAATACACTAGCATTGAACAGACTATCATTCTTGCAACACAAACACCCTCAATTGTATACATGTTTACAGTTACCTCCAGATATAAAAGCCTTCTCCACAGCTAACTTCCTTTTCATGCTTGGGCACTCCCTAGAAACACACACAGAGCAGGAAAATGCTTCCCTGTACGTACAACATATTGTCTGCAGAACAAACTTAACATCATCAAACTCCTAATTTGATTCTGTATAACAGAGATGATACAGTAGTGGTGTGTAATGAAACTAGTTTCCCTTCTCCACAGACACTGCCAAGTGAAAACGGGGCACCAATAACAAAAGTCCTGCAAAACTCAAACATCCAAAATCATAGAAAATCAAAAGCTATGCTCTTTCAAAAAAATCAAAATAAAAAATACAGAGATCAAAACAAAGGAATTTCTGGGAGCGGGAGTCTAAACATGACTGAACAGACAGGTAAATTTCTGCTGTTTCCTACCTCAGAGGAAAAACCTGCCCTGTGAGTCTGAACAACACCTGGCTGCTCATGCTATAAGGAATCATAAGACTACTGTTTTTAAGATCACAACCCTACAAGCCAAGGCCTTTGGTGATTACCATAGTTTTGCACATATGTCTTCCAGGAACTTTGTGGCTGGACCTCACCAGCAGGCCAGCGTTGGGCAGGTCAGGATAGAAAGCCATCCTTCAAGGAGCACAGGACAAGGCCATGACTGCTGACAGACAGATATGAACAGTCATGGATGTGATATTACAAGGGGGGACAAATTAAGAAAGGACTTTAAAATGGTCTTCAGAAAAGGACATGCTTGGACCCGGCTTTTGTCTCAATTTTCGAAAGACTGAAAACCTGCAAATCGGTTGTGTAAAGCAAAATGAATCATGGCACAGACTTTTAAGGAAAAATACACAAGGTCTTTTCAGAAAGGTGATGTGACTGTGAGCTGCAATGTTGCAGCCAAACTAGGCTTGCACAGTTTCCCATTTGGTCTCCTGTTACCAGAGGGAATGCTTCTTCCTTGGCTCTCTGGTTGCCAAGAAAGCAATTCCAAGTCTATGTGGAAGTACACCGAGATAGAATGCAAAATCAAAATTAAGGGAAAGAGGAATAAAACTGATGTTCCATCTAGATGATTCTTTATTTCTTCTTTGCTTATTTTTTTTTTCTTTTGTGCAATCAAATAATAGAAACACACAAAGTCCTTCTGAGATGGTTTACTAGTAACTCAGAAGAGGTAGACTGAGATTGTGAGGAAGGTTTCAGGGACCTTCTTAAACCATACAGGCGGAACAGTTTCTCTGGAAGATCATCACTAGCTATATGTCTTCTGTGAGAGTTTCCCTTGTGCCCTCTGAACACCAGGAGAAGTATCACTCTGGGTACTGGGGATTCTACTGGCTCACAATGTGTAACAATTAGACAAATCGTACTGCTGAAAAATCAGCATTTTCCAAGACATCTGAAGGTTGCTCCCTTGGGCTACTGTAATAGTACCAGAACAGATTCTGTTCTCATTAACTGTAGAGTATGGCAGAGATAGTTCTGCAATCGATGACATTAAATAAATGCAACACTGGTCTAAGAAAAACAAAAGCAAAAACAAAAAAAAAACCCACAAATATCCACTGACTAATCTACGTATCCCTTGCACTGGATTTTTTTTGCTTTCATATGTCTCCAGTATTAACCACCTACTATTACTCTGTCTGACTACGAAGTCTAGCTTCAGGAGGTCTCATTACAGATTCTTGTGCTGAAGATTAAATTGTAAAGAATATCAGGATGCAGCTAAGGAGAAAAAGGGTGCCATGAATATCTGAGTTGAGTGGAAAGAATTTAACAGCTGCAGAACCACAGAAAGAAAAAAAACAGCAGGAGGGTCACCGTGGCTTCTGACTGTGGGGCAGTTGGACTACATTTATATAAGCTTGATGAGCAGACAGAATCAGTCAAAAGTAACTGATTAAATTTTCTAGGGACCAAAAGCACACAGTTATATTTAATTAATCAACGAATGCACAGAAGTGATTTTAAAACTATATAGCAAAATTAATTTACCCATGTGACAATTTGCACCATAATTAGATAATTCAAAGTTCCTGCACAGTGCTATTAGCATAAACTAATGTGTTCACAGTTACTTGCTTAAAATGTTTATTTTAAAGATAGCTGTTTGTATTAATTTAGTAGAGTTAACGTTTTAATAGGTATTTCCTTAAAAGGCTTTCAATGTATAAGGATTATTGAACGGATTAGTGGTTGATAATATTTTCTTTTAACAGGTTTATTTCTGCAGCAGGTATTTAAGTGAAGTTCTTACTACCATATATAAATCCAAGACTATTATCTTTGTCATTAGGGGCTGTCAGCAAATTGTGAAGTACTCAAGAACTATGTTGGTTGGAACAACAAAGTTCTGAAAACAGCTGATTTTTTTAACATTAACAATTAATGTTATAACAATTCACGTTATTGTTTAATGTTATAACAATTCACGTTATTGTTTTGGGCACAGAGATTTTGGGATCCTCTTATATGGCTCAAGCACCTTCAGTATTCATATTTGCACTCAAATATTATTTTACTTATTTTTATAATCCATTTTTTAGGTGGAACCTTGTACTGTGATATTTTAGTATTCTGTGGAAACATGATTAGAAACAGCAAGAGCTTTTAAATTCACAGATGTAAAATATGCATAGGTATTATAAGGATAACATAGAGGGTTATTTTATGATTTAATAGATGTTTAGTTAACTCTAAGGGATGAGAAATGTCAAATTCAAATAGTGGAAGCCGAATGTCAGTCCAGAGATACTACGAGAGGCATGTAATCTGGAAATGAAATAATAAAAATAAAAATAAATAAATAAATAATAAAAATAAATAAAATAGAAATGAATAAATAGAAATAAATAAATAAATAAATAAAAATCCACAAACATTTCTTTAAGTTAAAATAAAGAAAATGACTGAAACTGCCAGAACAATTCAGTCACAATTGTGTTTGCTGGTGTCCTACATATTTATAGTTGCACAAGAAAATAAATCTAAATAGGAAAAAAAAAAAAAGGTGGAAAACACCCCTAGCATACACACAGAAATTGAGAGAAAAAAATACCTTAAGGTTATCTTTCAAAAAACACAAAAAATACAATTATTTGTATTTTTCTATTGCACAAAAAAGTAATCTCCATGTAGGAAGTTCCATTAAGATTCATACATTCCATACAATCTGACATATAAATAAAACTGAAAGATTATTCAGATTGGACACCACACATTCAAAAGCTACAAACTGTCAGCCATAAAACTGACCATGCCACCTTTATTTCCCTGTATCTGTGTATTTTATTACTGAGTTACATCCCACCACTCAGGGGACCCCTTTTTATGCCAGTCTTGCAGAACTCTAAGTACATGACAAACACAAATAATTCAGCTGACTTCACTGAAATGACACCAGAATTTACATCCAATTACAATTGCTTTAAAAAATGAGGGCTGCATTATAAAGTTTAAAAGATGCCTGGAAAATGCTGAAATTTCTCCTTCTAAATAATGAACAAAGCTAGACATCTCAACGACCATTGAGAAGTCTGCTCAAATTTTTCTCTTATACTCATTTGTGTACTGTGTCAGTGAGCCCCAGAAACACCAACTGCTTTATCATTCTCACAGTCTAACTCTGTGGCATGTTGCATGAGGTCTGCTGTTTAGCATGTAAAATACTGCTTATTCTGCGGCCAGGAGAACTGGTGGTACCATGGTTTAGCTTCAACAACTGCTTCTGCTTTAACTTCAATATGTTCTCTGCTTTTTTGCTGGAGCCTTGTTAAAATTCTTTAATTCTGTACCTTGCTGTGGATGAGATACAGACTGACCCTGTGAATACCAGAAAAAATACCAGATACCCAAGATGAACAATTTGAATCATATCCTAGAAGTACTCATTTCTCTCTAAGTTTAGGCTAATTAGTTGAGTCCCTATATGCATCTGAAGAAACCTAACATTAACCAATTTATTTTCTGTATTTTCAGTATTAAAGAGGAACAGCATAGAAAATGAAGCCAAGCAGCTGCAAAGAAACACCAATGAATGAGTATTCTCATAGTATAGAATACATAGTATTCTATTAACATTTAGTATATGTTTAACATATACAGATATTTAGTTCATTCATTCATAGAATCATAGTATCACTCAGGTTGGAAAAGACCTTGAAGATCATCAAGTCCAACCACAACCTCACCATACTACCTTAACTCTAATAACCCTCCAGTAAATCATGTCCCTGAGCACCACATCCAAACGGTTTTTAAACACATCCAGGGATGGTGACTCAACCATCTCCCTGGG
>JAOWBP010000001.1:114328181-114410199 GCA_028571105.1 Tragopan temminckii | reverse complement strand
GCCTTGTTGCCCTTCTTTGGACCTGCTCCAGCACCTCAGTGTCCCTTCTGTACTGAGGTGCCCAAAACTGAACACAGCACTTGAGGTGAGGCCCCACCAATGCTGAGTACAGGGGGAGGATGACTTCTCTAGTCCTGCTCACCACACCATTCCTGATACAAGCCAGGATGCCACTGGCTTTTTTGGCCACCTGGGCACACTGCTGGCTCATATTCAGCCAACTGTCCATCAGCACACCATCAGTACACCATTCATATTATGAGAGTCAGATTCTACCAATATCACGCTGTACAATTCAAATGGCCTACAACCTCGAACACAGTCCCAAATACGGACTCACATCTAGGCAAATCCCTAGGTGATGTACACCAACTCCACCATTTGCAGTTTGCCAGGAAGGTCATCAGAGGACTCTCAGTTCTGGTCATCCCTTACAGTATAATCAATCTCTCACATCAGCAGGATTTAACAAGGGATTAATAATTTAGCATAATTCTGAGACTGCCATAAATTATTCCAAACTGTACTTCATTATCAGATAGGTGGGCAAAAGAACACAAAGACAATACATTTAAATGCCCCCACTGAATTGCAGTTAGAAGCACAGTTCATTTGGGGTTAGGTTTGAGGACAAGGAGTACTTATAAGAAATAAAGTAATAAAATAATACAACAGTAAATAATAAATAAAAATCAAACCTTTCTTTGTAGTGCTATTGGTGTTTGAACTTCACAGAAATATCTTTACAGAAATATTAAGGTTTCAGATTTCTCCATTTCTTTGTGGACATATGTTTTTGAAAGCCCAAGGCCAAAGTTTGTCTCTTACACTTAGGACATCAAATTTTCTCGTATTTTTCATCTAGCTATACATGAATAAAATTAGTCTCCTCCAAAAGACCTCCACAGTTTTTAATACCTTAATACTTTTGCACAATTATTAAGGCAACTTCTATATAGAATTTGATGATTACCAAAACTGCCAAAAAGATCACAGTATTAAGCTTTGTTGATGACCTTCATTCTTCATTAGAAACTAGTCATTACCATTTTTATGAATTTGTGTTAAAAGCACTCTCAAAACGATGACTTCAAAATACTTCATTTACTCATCTTTTCTTGCATTTAAAAAGAAAGACAAGCAAAAATGCTCATCCTATTTATTCTATCAATCAGAAATACAGCTTCCAGCTCTAGGTCCAAAGCTGCAATCTACACAATACTGAGATACTCACTTGGTATAAATTGGTACAGTGGTACCAACTTACATCTACTTTAATGCAATTCTGCTTTTTAACAGCAGTAAGACTATATCTTGTTCTCATTGCAAGCATTTAAGTTACCACGGTGCATTGTTCTATACCAATGCATTGTTCTATAACAAAATTGATTGATATTACTGTTTAGCAAACAATAAAGCTAAAAAGGCCACTCAGTGTGATGACATATCAGTAGATTCCAAAGTGGGCATTCTCACTAATGCCCTGCTTAACCTGCTTAACTTGTTCATGAGCCTCTGAAATGATTTGCTGCATTTTTTGTCAATTCACAAGTGATCATGATGTAGCACCCTCCAGAGGAAAAAAAGACAGAGAGAGGAAAAAAAGAAAGAGAGAAAGAACTGAACACCACTCTTTGTTTCTGAACAAAGAGAATTCTGATTTGCAAAGGTAAGCCCTACAAAAAATCCACAAACGTAACACATCGGTGCAATGCTGCATCAGTCAACATTACAAATTTGATCAAAAGTTTGCAATAGTTATTCCTAATAGCTTTATGTCAGCTGCAGAAGGGCAAATGTTACTAGACAAATGCAGTGACATTGCCATGAACTTAAGTTTTCATGTTAAAAAAGGCTCCTCTTCAGAATAATCTCTCAGCAAAGTTAGCTGTCCGGATGAGTTAGCAACCATTATGTTCTCTGAAGTCATTCTGGATCTTGCGCTAGACCACTATTAGAGCATTTTGGTATCAATGAATGCCTTGAGTAGAACTGCAGATTTCAAGATCTGTGGTTAAATGTAACCTCTACAAGCTTCATACTTAAAATGAGGAAAACCTGTAATTAGAACAGGTTTTAAAAATACTTTTTTCACTCTCACTGCTAATATTACTGTAAGAATCTAATATTATTGTGTTCCATATGTTCTTTCCAAATATTTCCAATAAGATAGATGTTTTGCCATCTATTTTAAAGTTACTTTAAAAGAAAAAAATAAATAAAAACAAACAACTAGAACGTTAACACTTATTTACATTCTATTTTCAAAGTATTATATTCTTTAAGAATTTTTATTTTTTCTTTAATTGACTCCACATGGATTACATGTTAAAACTTAGATATTCAACATATTCTGTACACAGCAAAAAATAAGAGTAGCCAAATTAAAAAAAAAAAAAAAAAAAAAGGGAAGAGTAAGAAGGTCTAGTATTACGTCTCCAAACTTTGACATGACTCTGTCTTCCCAGTTAGAATAAGTAACTGTTTATAAGCTACATGACTGCACGTGCATAGGTGCAACTAAAGATTAAATTGACTAAATTTAAACCATTTTAATAAAACAACTGGAAATAGTGAATCATACTATTCTATAGATTAATCTCTTCTGTAAGAGATGTCTTTACATGCAGCCTGTTGGCTCTCCTTGACAGCATGAAATTTTCTGTCTTTTTCCTTGAGCAGCAATTCAAAGCAGAACAGGAGTTGCATTATGAAAAAAAACAATCAAAAACCCAGGACAAAATTGAAAGAGTTAAATCCAGAAAAGACAGTCTAGAAGTCTGAGAGACAGTTATAAAATTCCAAGAAATACAAAAAAAGTGCTGAAGTCATAGAAACTCATCAGTACTCATCAGCTACTAAATCAAAGTTTCAATTTTCCTAGCAGTTCACATAATCTGTAGAGATTTTTGGAGGGTCTAACAGTCCTCAAATTGTGCTGCAAACAGGCAGTCTTCATTCAGGACCTGAACAAGACATTGCAGTCTCCACTATTAAGTAGGGATCCAGACACAAGACCTATGTGTGACACATGTGCTTCAATCTCCAAGGTGGAGGAAGATAGTTCATAAACTCTTCCTTGCCCCAGGAAATTAAAACAGTGGCAAAGCAAAGCAGTGAGTATGGCTTAGAAATTTAATAACCACATTAAAGAGGAAAAGAAGAGGAAAAAACAGTTTTATTTTTTAATCTAATTTACAAAACTTTAATGGTAGAGACAGTCATAGAGGATGGTACCAAAATAGAAGTGTTCAGAATGAATGAAAATGAGAACCTTTGTGCCTCTTTTTTTACCTTACCATGCCTGAACAGCTGCATTCTGCTTCACCGAACAAGAAATATAACCTCAGTTCATTACTCGGGATGGGTCCTTGATCACTATCAGTATTGTTAAAAATTTATATTCCAAATGGCTTTTACATGTCTTCCTTGAGCACCAAGTGAGGTGAATGACACGAAAGTCAGCCAGAATCCATTTTATTAATTGATGCAAAGAGATTAGGTCCTAGATATTAAACTTGTACAACCAGGCTCTACCTGTGTCCCACAGTTATGAGTCCTCTTATTCTATACTGGTAGTAGAGCACATAATGAATACACATTTCTTTTGCCACTGCACAGAATAGTAAAAAAAAAAAAATAATTACTGTGTTCCTAATAGAGTTCCTACTGGTTATCCTGGGTGGTATTAACTTCATTTTAAGTAAGACAAGAAAATGCTAAATGCTCGAAAGAAACAGCCACCTGCAGATAGCCATTTTTTGACGTGGATAGAGATGGTGCCAAATTGTTCTTTGTCCGTATTTAGTTCTCCCTGTTGACTATGTATGGGTGGCATACACTAGGCTAGACCTACATGGTTAATTTTAAGCAAGAGGACAGGAAAACGCCTCCCATCTCCAATCTCTGAATTACAACCCGTTTTGGTAGTTGTACACAAGTTTGAGAAAACACTAGAGCCCTAAGGAAGTTGTGTGAACAGTTCCTACTTCTGTCATTATTTCATTGTTTTCCTTCTTCCAGGAAAAGGATATTTGAGAATATTTTACCTATGCACACAATTTTGGCTGCTAATTGGAAACTCTGAACTCTTTCCAGTGTTGCTCTTGCTGCTTTCTTTCTTAAAAGTAATTTCAAAATCAAGACCCTTGAGATATTAACACTGATGATAAGGGCAAACTTTGTCAGCAGTTCAAAATGCATTCTATTTAAGGCTCTTTAGTTTAAAGCTAAGGCAAAGACTGATTTCTGACTCTCTACTCAAAGAGCTTTAGAAACTGAGCCAACACTGCAGGCAAATTCAGCAGAAACACTGCAGCTGGAGTTGGCAAATCCTCTAAAATAACATATATCATTTTACAATTAACTTGGTGCTGCCTGTTTTTACAGTACTTAATAACATCTGACCTTATTAATTCCCATTTTTATTACATATTCATTGACAGTAACTGTCACAGCTTCCACTTAAGAACCAGAATTTCTACAGAATTTCTCTTTTGATCAGCAAACCTTGGTGATTGAGGGGTTCATCTAGCAGCTGTCAAGCTTCACTTTGATAATACCGAAGGAAAAGTCATAAGTCTAAAAAGGACAGCAATAGAAATAATGATTAAGCTTTGTAGCCAAGGAAGAAGTGCTCTTGCAGAGTATGACCTTTCCTTAGCTACTGTCTTTCCTTAGCTATCAGAAGATTTCAAATGTGAGACTAGTCATATTAATCCCTAACAAAACATTAATAGGAATTTATTCACATTCATCCAATTAAGAAAGCAATGGTTCTCTCTGTATAATTGACAGACCATTCAGTTTTTCTGTTTATTCTTCCCCTTTTTCCCCTTCACCACAAAGGCTCTTAATTCAAACATTCTATCTTTTTATTAACCAAAAAAAAAAAAAAGGGGGGGGGTTGAATTTGTCATTACTTAGGTTTTTTTTAACTCTGACCACATTACCAACAAGAAAGACTCTAAACACAAACAGATGAAAACTGCCAGGAGGGTGAGGAAGGGTAGAAATTCACTGTCACTAGGGAATTCAGTTTGGGATCTGGGCCACAAATCCTCTTTGATTTTATACAGTGCTTTTAGACCCACCATTAATATCCTTTACTTCTCAGGCCAGGTAAACCCCGGAGAACTGTATAGTACATGTAGCTCTAGAAAAACAAGAGTTCCTTGCATCACTAATACAATACTCTTTGCAGCTGAACAACACAGCTGCAGTTCAGCCCACCATAAGGATCCAAAGACACATGCTGAAGATGAAATTCTTATAGTTATGGGGAAACCTCTCACCAGAACCAGTCTGGGGACCACAACCTTTGTTCCTTTGGCTGAAATCACTCTTGGACTAGTAGTTCAAAGGGTCATATCTACATTAAGTTAACAGGCCTTGTGTTTTACATACATAGGTCTATTTTTCCTTCCCTTGGGGCCACAAAATCGAACTGCTTGTTAAGATCCCTCAAATGTGAAGGAAACTCTCTCCTATAAAAGAGAAAACCTCCATGAAAATCAAGAGCCCTTACTTATATTTAGTATTTACAGACAACCACTGAGCACAGATGATAGAATAAAGTAAAAATTATTTAGATTTCAATTTCTTAGGAAGCATTCAAGATAATATTAAGGTACAGGCAAATTTCAATTTCATTATACTGAGGTGCATCTACGATTGAATTAAGAGAAGCAAATTGCTTGTTTTCATTATTTCCCTCTGTGTTATTCTGTATTCCTCTGCATAGAGAGTAATTCTTTTGCTCCTTGAGGCAAGCCAAGGGGAGAGTAAATGTTTTCAGAGAGGATGAACACATCTCTGAGACACGTGAGAGTAGCCCTGAGAAGCAGGACTTGGTTGATGAAAAAACAACTTGAGCTGGCAAATGAGCACTTGCAGAATAAAGAGTTGCATGAATTCTAAATGTCACAGCAGTGTGAGGGAGGTGACTCTTTCCCCTCTGCTTTGCTCTTGTGAGACCCCATGTGCAGTACTGAAGTACAAGAAGGACATGGAGTTGTCAGAGTAGGTCCAAGAGGTCCATGAGAATGATCAGAGGGCTGGACAATCTCTTCTGTGCAGACAGACTGGGAGAGCTGGGGTTCTTCAGCCTGGAGAAAAGAAGGCTCCAGGAAGATGTCATTACTTAAATACTTAAAGGAAGATTAGGGGAAAACTGAAGAGGAACTATTTATGAGGGAAAAAAAGAGGCCCCATGACAGAGGAGAAGAAGTAGGTTGTCTTTAAGGTCATTTCCAACTCAAGTCATTATATGATTCTATGTGCACTAAGTTTCATAACATATATCCTTTACATAAGTCAGTCCTTTTTAATTGTTGAAGTATTAGAAAATGTAAGTGAGCCAAAACAAAAACAAAAAAAAACTGAAACAGGCATGAGGAAAGAGTTTGCCTTCACCCAGAAACCATGGCATAAGTCTCTCATTCATTCTACATTAATTCAAAATGTCAATTATAACAACAATAATAAAAACTGAGTTTTCCACTAATTTCTAACAATAATAAAAATGAAATTGTGGTATGAGCATCTTTTCACTCATAAACATGCAAATCCTAACACGTGAAATACAAACACTAAACCAGAGACAACTACACTGATAAACTGAAAAAAGGAAACTATTTCTCTTTTTTAATTACTTTGGGACAATATGCAATATTTTCTATTTTATAAATCATAAATAGTATAATTAGTATAATATAAATAAATAGTATAAATTATAAAAATAAAAGAATTGCATGAAATTGTCTTTTTTCACATTGAATACATTTTTTAATGATATTTATAAATGTATTTCCACGAAGTTCATAATTCCTGCCCTTAAAAGTAACAACCCTATATGCTTTGCTACCAGACATGATTTTTCTGTTAAATCTGAAAGACCCATCAACAAAACAACACTGCAAGCACTACCAGAACATGACAGAAGGCTTTGTAGGTAAGAAAAAGCTTTTATGAAACTTAGTTTACCTTGACAAGAAGTCTGTGAAAGAGAAACGAAAGGGATATCCGTATCGTATGATTTTGACCATGTCTAGGACACCAATATACTGCAGTTGAGCAGACACATAAAAATTGTCAAAAGTATCTGGCAACTTGGAGTTATTAGGCTTTATACAATGAATAGAATGTGGCGTGCAGTTCTGTAGCTTCCCAATAATATCTGTAAGTGATTTCTGTGGGGAAAAAAAAAAAAAAAAACAGAACAGTTCTCAATCATTAATGCGCAGGAAAGGCAACTGCACAAAACATATGCTCTTGTAACTCTTTAAAATAAGTTTCTCAAAAGATATGTCACAGCCATGTAAGTGGCTTACTCATGAATATGATTTTTTCTGCCACTGTAATCTGTAGAGACTAATTCTGCCTTTTTTGATTGTTGTTATTGATGTTGTTGTTGTTTTGGTTTGTGCTTTTTGTGTTTTTTTTTTGTTGTTGTTTGTTTTGTTTAATATTTCTGTCCAGAAAATGTTTACTAACCCTGAGTTGTACTGCCACAGTGGTTGGGCCCCCTCGTTCCAGTTTCTGAAGAAATGAGGATGTCCCCTTCTTTTTCAGCAGCTGTGGGAAAGAAAAGCACACAATGGCATCTTTAATTCAAGATGGGCACTAACAATTTGCTTTCATTATTACACAACTTGATAACAAAGGCAAACATTTACACAAAGAGTACGTCATTTACAATGATTTGGTTTTCAGAAGGAATTGGGAAAGAGGATAAAAGCCTGCCTGTGGAGATATGAGTAACAATAAATTTCTGATTTCAGAAGTAGCCGTATACCGCTGTAAAGATAATATTCCTTCTCTGAATAATTGAGCAAAGCCATATTGTTTGAAATTCTACTGTTGAAGCAGGACTTGTGCAGGTAGTATCCCATACAGTCTGCATATTTGTAGGACAATTCTGTAACTCTCTGAAAAGTTTCCTTATGTCTTCAGCAGATGCTTAAGTGGCTAAATGTAAGCACAGGTAATTAGAAAATGTTGAAGGCAAATCAATAATATGAATATCTTAAAAAACCTCTCTTCTTTTCCTGTATGAGTGAATGCAGTTTAACTTTTGTTAAAGTAATTTTCACCTCTGTTTGCCATAAGTTATCAGTAACTTTATATTATGCTAGAAATAATGTTATCCTTCCCATGCATCAGAACTTGGAGTAGAGAATGAATTTATTTTATACTGTTCTACTTCCTATCTTTGAGGAAAAAAAGGAAATAAGCAACCTAAAATATATCCCATTATCTTTTTTTGTTAAAGTTTTTACAGAAAGGCTGGGAAGCTACTGCACTCTAGGATTTGGCCAAGCTCTTAGATTCAAATGTCTGTATCAAGGCTTTTGACTTTTTATTGCCTTTCTTGAGTCCACTTACACCATAAAACTCCCTTTCTATCAGGTCAGCACATTCTGGCCCACTCCTGCAATTTTCCTATTGCTTTAAAAAAGGGTCTATTTCCACAGTTTGGCCCTCCACAGCCAATTTCCATTAAAAATATTGCAGTGTTAGCAATTCTCTACTCACTTTGCTAGATTCTGGAAATCTTTCTTATTTCAAATCTTACTTAATAGCATGCAATAAGATTTTAAAGGCAGAACAGAAAAGTGAGCTGTTTGCTACAGGTTTTTTCATTAAAAAAACAAAAAACAAACAAACAAACAAAAAAACCACTAGCCTGGCTATGACATTTCTTAGTTAATGTTTACAAAATGTTTTAAGAATATAACTAAAAGTTACCTCTGTACTCACCCATTTCTCCCAACAAATTAAGTCACTAATCCTAGACTATTAGCTGAGTTAGCGGAAGAGCCAGGAAAAAAGCTCTGGGTGCTAAATCTTTTGCCAGATGTCCTGTTTTGCATACACTTCCCATGGGAAAGAGGCGTTTTGTTCAGTATGAGAGATAGAAAAGAAAGGAAGCAAAGCGAGAACCAAAAATGAATTTAATTCAATCTCCTTGGACATCTCTCGGTATGGCTTAAGAGCAAGACTACATCACCAATGCTGTACTTCTCTATTACTCTTCAATATATAGCTTTAAGGTGGAAAACATTATACTTTTAATCTACAGAAATAATATATATATAAAAAAACTCTTCAATCTCTGTTAAGAAGCCAAAGCCTTCTAAAAATCTCTCTTTACAAGCACGATATTTAAAAGCTTTAATCAGAAGGCATAGCAAAAGTTTTGCAACAGACAAGTTCTTCAACGAAGAGTCAATGAAGCAAAGTAATCATAAAGAAGAGTAGTGAAAAGTCAATGATGATAAGAGCCTTTTGATAGTGATGTAGATTCACGTGACTCAGCTGTGAAGCCCACTGACTCTTCCAAAGGAAGCAAGAGGAAAGCAGCACCATACATTAGGAAAAGATTACAGAGAAACTAGGGAGCAAGAGCTGACATCAGCAAAAGAGAGTTGTGAGAGTACTAATGAAAATATTTTTTCTTTTATGTGAAAAGGAAACACAGTTTTCATGTATCACAGAGACTCGAGAACCCTATTCCTACAAGTCCTTATGTGCTCCACAATTACGACCAGCTTTTGGTCTACCAGCTTTCATGTCTATTTTGGGATAGATTCTCTGTTCTCTTGATCCTACTACAAGTAGAGTGTTGAGTTCAAAGAGGTAGCCTACTCTTAACCTCTGACAACATGTTCCAAAACAATGAAAAAGTCACCCGTCAGACCTGAAAGGTCTAACAGTAGGTAAATACATGGCCATCTGTAGAGAAACCTGTGATTATATACCTTAACAAATAGCCAGGATGGCAGATGAGAAGCTGAAAGGACAAGGAAATCATAACAAACTCTTATGTGACCTCCAGACCTAGATGTGATCTTCTCTTCCCTGGATATTGAGGAGTCTAGAATACTCACACACAGTAACGTGAAAACCTACCATTTTATATTTCTTATCAAATTATAACACACATTATACAATGTATTATATGTATCTGTCTCAGATTTCAGCTATAAAAGGAATAACATCCTCTGGTTGATAATTCTTATCTTAATGTCCCTCTTCCATTTTCTTCCTCTTTTTTTTCTTTTTTTTTCTTCTTTTTTTCCTTTGTTGCCTTTTCCCTCAGGATAAAATGCAATAAAAATACAGTAGTTATGATTTTCCAAAATATAGTCGTTTCAATTCTAAGCGAATGAAAAAAATGCCTGTTACATTGCATTTTCAATTACAATAAGAATAACAACAACAAAACAGTAACATCATTTTAGCTTATCACAGTGGATTTTCAAGTCTATGCAGGTGAAAGGAAGAAATTACGTGAGACAGAACAGATACAGGTGTGGACTTGATCCACAAAAGAAATTAAGTACTTACCCACTTTCAGTTCCTTCATCAGGTGTATAGTTCAAAAAAGCACTGTTCCAGTGTTGGCACTGGAACAGCTTAGATATATTATGCTCTGCTTCAGTCATCCAGGACAGCATACTACCTCGCTTAAATTAGGCCAACTTAGTATCTACAAACTAAGTTGTGTACTGTCTTACTTGCATAGTTCATCTCAAAGCTTACCTTCAGGAAACCAAGCAATCCTTGCCTCTGTGGGCAGATGAAGGATGAAGGTCTCAACTATTTCCCATCTAACACCCAGTAGTTTAAACCATTCTCATTGAATCTGGAAGATCTGACTTAATTTATTGTGCTTCCCAAAGGAATATTAATACTTTATCTCACTCTCAAGAGAGTAACTCCTGGTTAAAAGCTATTTCGGACTGGTGAAAAGCCTCAGTTTCAGAGGTCCCAGCTGCGTGGTGTTTCTCTCAGCTTCATTAGGCTTCTAACTTGGACATGCCTTTCATGCTTCCTTCCATGTATGGGACTAGGATCTTTTTCAAAAGCTTAGGAAACTTCCTTTAGGAAGCTGTTACTATAGCAGAAAGGCACCTAAATGCACCTTGTGATGCCTCAGCTGTTTGCTAAATATATTCTCAAACCAACACCATTCACTTCAACTTATGTTTTTCCACTGAGATTACTGACAAGAACAGTAGACAAGAATTGTGGTACTATCAGCAGTGAGGCTATGAGGAAACTCCCATCGCTATTCTGTGGAAGTGCTTGCATAAAGCCCTCTAAAAGACACATGAGAACAAGCTCCTTAATTCCATGGTAGAATCAACTTTGTGCAGCTGTAAGCCAAAAATAAAGTTGCACGACTGAAGAAGCCTGGCAAGGCAGCTGGTGCATCGAGGAAACTACTTGCTTCTTTTCTAGAAAGAGGAATTCCAAAGCTTTATCAAGAATGGACTCTGCAAACCATGTGATTTCTCCTCAAAAGAGAGATGTCCCATGTGACATTAACAACTACATTTTAGTACCCTACCAAAGTTTTGTTTGCTTTTTATTCTTTTTAAATTTTGGGGCTGACTCAGCTAGCAGAAAAAGAGGCAAGTTCAGAAACTTACAAGTTTGATTTGTAGAAATGTACAAGTTTGATTTGTTTTCAAGTCATCTGAAATATTTATATGCAAGTAACTATATAAACTAACAGTTTACAGAGTTCATCTTCGTACAAAACCACAGAAGAGTCATTAATTCCTACCTTGCTGAGCTCCACGTATTTCTTTGTTTCTCCACCTGCACAGGCTACTGATGTCTTTTTATTCAGCAGTGCTGCTTTACATCCTTTGAACTTAAGGGAATGATATGGAGGAACAAGTGATCCAGTCTGTGTCAGTTTGGACTGGAACAATTGTTTGATGACTACATTTTCGCTGGCTAGGAAAAAAGAAGAAATTAATGCATGAAAATAAAATACAGTTTAAAAACCACATACATAAAGGAAGGAAAAATATGCATCCAGTAACAGACAGTTAAAAAAATAAACGAATGTAAAATGAATGGACATCCCAAAAACTATTATTTTATGCACTGACAGTTACCAAAAAGCATTCAATATCTAAGAATGTCAGTCATCAGTAACATTCTTTTTAAACCTATTTAGGTCCTATTCTGAACAAAACAGGACAGAAAACAAAACCTCTTAGGCTATGATCTGTCCAAACTTAATTACTTATGTTATAATCACATTTGATTTTGTTCCATTACTGACTACTAATCTATCTATCTATTAAAGCAATGTAAGAGATACATGATGCACTATTTATCTAAAAAGTAGCATTTAAAAATGATCAATGCACTTGGCAGCAGTCAATACTGGACAGCCATTGCACCAAAGAAAAACAATTATATAAAATATAATGTAGAAATAGATTAAAAAAAAAAAAAAAAAGAAAAAGGCTAGGTGAAGCACAGAACTATAGCAAGCTAAGTTCATGTTTCTTTGCACCAAAATCACATTTAAAATATTTAAAAAATAATAATGCCAAACATATTTTTGATGTAGTGTGATAATTAGCACAGAACAAATAACTTTCAAGAGATGTTTTTAAACTAAAACTGTGAATCTTAGGACAGATAGGATACTTCATAATAATTCCAGTTAATGAACAAATGGAATAAAGGTCATTAAAAATGCCATAAAGTTTAGCATAACAAGTAGAAATCTTCAGTTTGCTATTTAATAACTGAGTAAAGATATATTTACTAAATGTTTAAATATAATAGATTCGCTTCTTCTTTTCTGTGGAGATTATTATTACTGACTTAACACTAATAATAAAGTTATGAGAAAAATACTAAAGCAGGTACTTGAATAAATTTTAGCACAATCGGTGGACACACTCCATTTTTTAAATATGGACAAATGTAATAGGTAGCATTAAGAAAGACATTAAAATTTTGCCCTTCAAATCAAAACAGATAAAACCTACGTTAATAGTATCTCCTGGTTCATCTACAGGACATGTATGTTCCACCTTCAAACATATATATGAAAATGATTTTGATGTTGTTAGTGTATTTAAAGGTTTTTAGCTGAGTAAGGAAACTAAATTCAATGAAAAACAAAAGAAGAAAGCACTTAAGCTATACATGTATATAACTTATGCAATTGACACAAAAGGAAAAACGTCACTGACAATCAATAGTTTTAAGTTCCAAAAGCCTAAGTCACTTAAAAAAGAAGGAATGTAGCCCTTAAGTCACTTAGATCCTTTTAAATATTCTGCTTTCAGAATTTATCCATTAATTATATTTATTATTATTTGACTTGTTAATTATATATACCCACTCACTGCAAATCAAATATTTTATATGCAATCCAATTTTCCATTCCTCCCTTTTAACAGCTGCATAGATTATTACACAAAATAGCAAAGATGATGCAAAAAGAAACTGTTCAAGAGAATGGAAGAATGCTCTCTTGTAGAATACACTGGAAATTGATGATAAAACTTCTTGTGCTATTTGGAAGATAATCATATAAATTCCAATAGTGAGAACAGGAACGTATTTTAAACTATAATCAATAGGATTATATTCAAGATTAATTCTTTCCTTTCTTTTCTAATCCTTCATGTATACTATATGCCTTTGAAAAGCATCAATTATTTTACCAGAGAGTTTAGTTTCACAGTAAAATTGCTAAAAAACAATATACTGTAACAGCACGGCTGATTTGGAAGACAAATATTTCTTCCAAAAGATCTCCATTTCTATTGAAAGAAATACAAATATGTAAGATATTAAGGGAAGACTGCACTAGTTGGAACAAAGACAAATAGCATCTCAGGGTGTACTGACATTTCCCTGAGGAAAATGTTGTTTTTCTTCAGAAAGAGTAAACGAATTAGGTTTTTAATTATCCAATTATGAATCATTAATTAATAAATGGAGATGCATTATTATTAGGCATAATTATACAATATGCACATGGAAAGGTATTTAATTTTGTATTTCAGTGAACATTTGTATCTATTCACTGGAAAACAAGAATGCCCAGATGATACTGCTTCTAAAAATGATACTCAAGCAGTGAAGATGAAGATGACTTTTTTTTTTTAATTGGAAATAAAAATATGTATGTGCTATCTTAAAAAATGAAAATCAAAGTCCAGGTTTAACATCTTGATTTCTAACAACAACAGCAACCACAAAACCATTTACTTACTTTTCATTACAAATATGAGATTTTGTGAAAGGGAATCTTTATTTTTTTCTACTGCACCAGCAATTTCGTAAGTAACCTATAATAAAATATTGTGACATCATTAGTAATGATCACCGCACCTATTAAAAATATTACAGCAGCAGAAATGAAGCTGTGGGTTTTTTTCCACTCAACAGTTAAAGCCTGGCACCAGATAATGTCTTTCAATCCTTTCTTAATAACAATACTAACCAGAAGAACTGGTTGCTGAACACAGTGTCTCTGTGAGAAATTTCATCAGACTGATTCCAACACACTTTCACAATGCAAGGCTGAATCAGAAGTGTATAGAAAACAGTAACATAAACATTACTTTCCCCGTAGGATGAGGGCATCAGTCCTAGCCCATCACGTTCACACCGATCATAGCAGACACTCATGGAGCAATCTGACTCCTAGTTCACAATCACAACATGCTCTAATCATTTATGCTGCTTCTGGATGCAACTTCAGTCTATAGGTTATGTAAAAATTCCATCTACCCTTCTAACAACTACGTACGTAAGGACTTTGGAAGACATCAGCTGACTGATGTCATAATTTCTAGAACAGACTGTCGAAGTGTTTCTTCATCTGTCATCTGAATGCAGATAAAATAACATATGTGTTTTGTACTCCAAAGTGAACAAAACCCAATGCTCCAGACAGACTTCCTGAAGGTACATCCAAAATAATTATGTCCAGGTGCCCGTTTTAATATTGAGCCTACCTCAACTCCTACTATACAGAAAAGCAGCACTGAGACCAAAATGCAGACACTGAGTCTGAAATGCCAGTTAAAACTTTTACATCACTATTATCCGATTTCTTTGCTCTCATCTTTCCAAATATAAACTTATTTTGCTTAAAATAACAATATTTTACAACATAGAAGGATTAAAATAATAGAGTGAAACAGAATTTTCCTATCAATAGTTTGTGATTATGTTTCACATCTTGGCTAGTAGGGCAACCAATACTAAATCAACTTTGGACACGATTTTAAAAATCAACTGTGCTGCCCAAGTTCTGTTTTGAAAACTAGACTAAATACAAATGATGGGATTTATCTCACCTTATGTAAGTATGGATGAGTACAACTCAGGCACACATGACTTCTGTATATATGCAGGAAAAAGGTATTATATACCATGACTCATCTGCCCTATTTTTCAATGGGATGCATTCCATTCTAGCAAGAGCTTATTCCCAACCACTATGAGTGTAGATTAGATGGCCAGCCCTGATATGCAAGTCTCCAGCTGCAGCTGAGGATACTTAGCTAAATAAAGCAGACACACAGAGTCTAATGGCTACAATCCTTCAACACACCTAAATTCCACCAACAAACCATGATGATGCCCAGCCTTTATCTGACTGGTCTGTAGAAGAAAAGCAAGGATTGGACTTGCTAGACTTCAAGTTCAGCACCAAGAGAGAGTTAAGTGTCTAAATCAAACAGTTCCTTGAGCAGGAAATGATGTAGAACTAGTTAACAGGAAATAAGTATCTAACTCCACCTAGAATTGTAATCATTTAATTTGGCACTATAGAAAGATGTCTACTGCCACCCAGAACTGGGCAACCATCAACTTCTTCTTACAACCACTCTTTCAAGTAAACCAACTTCTTGTCATTTATTCCTGTTGTTTTTATTTATTTATTTATTTATTTAATTAATTATTTAATGTGGTCAACAATTGTGTTTACTAATATTATAGATGCTACTCTTCAGAAAACAAGACAGAAACACCCAATTCATAGGACAGATTCAAGGCAACCTAACTACAAAGCTTAGAGCTTCTTCAAGGCCTGCTATCTTACTGACAACAAAAATCAGCCCACGTGACAGGGAAATGCACACTTCGCCAGTTTTGCTAAACCTACATAGTGAATTTCAGTACCTCTGCTGTATTTCCTTCTGCTGACTGAGGTTGGAACATAATTTCTTGCCTCACAAGGCAATTCTGCTAGCTTGAGAGGACAGGCTGTTCTGCACTGACAGAAACTGTTTCTCCTCTTTATGTTGAGACCTGGCATATTAGTTGCATCTCTAAAATTTTTCTGGATCATATTCTGTTAATTTAGATTTCTATGCTGCATGCACACATAGCTTTAACTTAGGGAAGGTTTTCCTTCTCATCATTCAAACTCTAACACCACCCCTATCCTGAAGCTTGGTGTACTTATTCGTGTCCCCTCAGGTTCAGGCTATGACAATACCTAAACGAGTGCTTCCTGTTTCTCGGATGAAAGCTCTCATCATTACACTACTACACAAAGAATAAGTACTACTTCATAACTTCCTGAATGAAAGGGAAATTCTACAGAAAGCTCATTTCCGAAATATAGGTGGGTGTTTGGTATCTTTTTATGGGGATAGCAGAAAGCAGCTAGTTAATTCACAGAGTTTAGAAACAAACTCTGGCTTGCACAATAGTAGAGTCCAAAGAGAATTTTAAAGTTAAACAGAAAAAAAAATCTACCGACAGTAGCATCACCAGGAGTAGGCAGATACTTGATGAGAATTTCTTAAAATAATTTGTTTTTCTTCACCTTGGGACCATGCTCTTACCTAAAATCTGTTTTAAATTTCTTACTGAATCTATGTCCCTTAGGTATTTGGGGCATTTTTATCCCTGTATATTTAATAAAGCTGTAAATTTATAATAAAGATAAGTAACACTAATCAGTTCATTAATTTTCTTTTCCATTGGGTCATTTGACAATTATGTAATGCTATCTCACTCATGAAAAAGATTATATGACTTATTATGTGTATAATCTGTTATACTTAGCAATTGTCAGATGATGTAATTAGTATGGCATCTGCCATGGAAAAAGTGTAACAATAGATTACATTAATTTCCATGACAGTTCCAATAATATATAATTTTTTAACTGCATCTCATAAGAACATACAACATAGTAAACTATTAGAATAATTTAAGTACATTATTAAATGTTTTCAGTGTACTTAAACTAAATGTTCTGCGATATTGGTCCATAAAAGATAATTAACAGAACTTATTTGACAAATTCATAATGCCAGTTCCTAATTGAGCATCTTAGGCTTTGACTAAATTAGAAGAAGAGAATTACTATTGATGGGAAGAGTAGGTAAGTATAGCAGTGGGAGATAATACATTATGATTAAATGTGTACATTGAAATGGAGAAGGTTCAGTACCGGGAGTAGTATAATACATCACCAACTTCTAGAACTATATTCATAAGATATCTCTCATAAAATATAAAATGCAAAAATGTTTACAGGATTCCCTTCCACGAAGACGTTACTAACTCTCTGTAACTTTTTCCACAGTAAATTGGTAAATTAATTCACTGCCTAAGGACATGAAAGTGACTCAATGAAATGGCACTCCAAAGTTCAGTATTTGTCAGTTCCACAAAAGAGGAAAAGAAGGCCTCTCCACAATGCTTATTTTGTTAGTGTTATCCTGGCCCCCCCAGAGACACCAATATACAGAGGAACTCTGCCTAAAGCACGTGTATTTCCTCCACTTATTTCCCATTGGTTTTCTGAAGTAAACTTGGCCAAAACTCTGCACTAATTAGCACTCAAGCCCAGTGTATAGCAATTTTGAGGAGAAAAATCCCAAACAAATGTTATATGACTCAGGTAGGAATTGTGCACTAGCTTAGCTCATGGTTCTGGTATTATAAAATACACCCCTTATTCCCACTTCCATTTATTGTAACTGTTTGATCTGTCTTGCTCTATACGATGAACATTTCAGAGTAGACCGAAGGTAACCAAAGGTAACAAGATCTTTAGATAATATCTGAACCAGCTGGTTTTATTATAAAGAGTGCACAGCTGTACGCTGTTTTGTTTCAGCAAAACATTAAAAAAGAAAAAAAGAAAGGGATTGGATTTACTTCCCTACTTAAGATTAAGAAAGGAAGAGAGCTTAAACTAAGCATACTGGTAGTGGGGAGGTCAAAAAATCATTCAGTCCTGGACATTCAGGGGAAAATACTGAGTAATACTTCTAGTATTATTAGTGATAGTATTTAAGAACTTGAATCTATCATTTTTCTTAGGATCACTGGGCTTCTCATCCTCCCAAAACAAGTCTTGTAAAGCAATGAGTAAATACTTTTTAAACATTCTGTAAAGTCCTATTCTAACATTCAGATATAAATAGTATAACACTCAAACTAGAAGGTATTTAGAAAGCAAAGGGGAGAGATGTCTTTTTTTATTATTTTTTTCACTAAGCTGAGCCTGTAAATGAGTGTCCAAAATCAAGTCTACTTAAGGAAAGAGAGAGAGAAAGAGAGAAAAGGAAGGGAGGGAGGGAGGAAAGGAGGGAGAGAGGGAGAGAGGGAGGAAGAGAGGCAAGAAGAAAGAGAGAAAGAGAGGGAAAATGTACAGCTATCTTGTCTGTGTGAAAAAGAGAATCTTTGTTAAATAACCTTTATAGGCTTTGGTATAGCTTAGACGAGACTGATTTGATTGTTATGTCTGGGGATTCAGCCTGGGGAAAAAAATAGAGAAAATGAAAGCATCCTTATTGATTAATCCATCTCCTTTTGTTTTTTGATTTAGAGGTTCAGTTTCAGAGTCTGCCTGGGAGAGGCATTTCAGAGACAACTGCATTGGTGAAGGTGAGCTGACAGCTGAGAGGTATTTTTGAAATGTGCATTGCTGAGAAATGGCACAGACATTGATCTGCACTTAAAGGACATTATGTGCGCTGCTTTATAGAGCAAAGAAGTTGGTCTTTTGGTCTGAACAATTTATTACGGTACTAAAAGTCAAAACAGCAGCAAGGAAACAGTGACAAGGGGCTTACCAGATTTGTTGATGCAAGTATAAATTTAAACTGCATAAAGCTTAAATTATAACACATTATTCAGATTACAAGAACAATGAAATTGCTCATTACCTCAGACAATGGTATGTTAAATGTCACTACAGATAAAGCTGTGTCTCTTGGCATTGTGCTAAGACAATACATTTCTGGTTTACTTATTAGCATATTGATTCTTCCGTTAAAATAATAATAATAACAACAACAACAATTTTGAGTTGCCAAAAAAAGTTCAGTGATGGAATTTTATTCTTCAAAAATCATGACTATCAGTAAGGCTGAGATTTCAGAGGCTTATTCACATGAAGCTCTATATTACATGAGAGCCCACAGTGTAAATATTAATGTCATCAAGAAAAGTATCTAGAAATTCAGTATTACACACTTTTTTGTAGTTTCAGACAATGATTAAATGTATTGATCAATCGCACCCACAAAATACCTATTTCCTCTAGGCAGTCAGGCCCTGTGAGAAGCAGCAGGGAATACCTACTTTTACACCAGGCAGCAGAAACAAAGCAATAACCTCTACAAGCAGATTTTTTTCCAGAAGAGATCAGACTGCCAGTGTTCAGGGCAATGTGTAAAACAACTTTCAGATAAAGGCTTCCACTAGAATTTTTAGTCTTACAAAACCTAAATCATTCTTTTCTACCTTCTGCCTGAACTGAACAGATAAGCATTTGTCTTAGAGCACTTGGATACCAAGACATTAAAGGGCTCTTAGAAGAGACTTGCAATACATCAAGACATTGTAGGATTCTGTTCAGCTGCAAAATTAAAACTAGGAGATAAAGTAAAATACTTGATATTATCAAGTACTATTATTCTCAGTAGCTTTTGCTAAGCATGTCATCATGGAGTTAAGTACTGTATCGTAGTGCTCCTGCAGATAAAGGCAGATACAGTGTTGTGCGGGCATAAAAGTAAAATTCGAGAGAAACAAAGAAAGATTTATTTGCTTCCTTCCACAGGATGGTTCTGTCACATTTGTGTAATACAGTATTCTCTCTTGGCTTTCACTGAAAAATCTCACTTATGCACTGATCTCTTCTGTGTGCAGAAGCTTACTTGTGCATGTTGATTTCCTTTTCTATCCCACTTTTTCCATTCCAAAGCAGTCAAGAGCATATGAAAAAAACAACTAAGGTCTCTCCGAACGGTATCATAAATAGAGATTTTCTTAAAGCATTATTTCTCTAGAAAATCAAGCATGGATTCCAAATTTGGTGTTGCTTTTCCTTACATATTATTCAGAGCCTCTTCCCCCATACTCCTTCCTGGATTCATTTTGATCCTGGGCCTTTCCAGACCATTATCTCTTCTTCTCTTAGTACTGCCTGTTCTGAAATAATATAAGGCTAATTAGGCTTGGAACAACGGCATGGTATGTGCAGTCCTTGGAAAGGCTACTGAGCATAAAGCATAAGGGAACAGGTGATACTTCACAATGCATAATGATAATCAATCAAAAATACGTGATAGTGGAAAACAAAGAGAACTTTCCTGTGACTATCCTGAGATAAAACGTTGAGATATCAACGTGTCAGAGGTCTTCAGGATTGCACAGACACGTTTGTGTCAGTTATAACTTCCTCGTAATATAAAGCTAGAGATACTGGTATCGTTCACAAAAGACTGTCATCTCAATTAAATATCAATTGGCAGGTCACTTCAGTAAGGCAGCACTTTTAATAGCTGCTTTTTCCAGTATAACTGCACATGGGAGTTGCTTAAATAGCTACCATAATGGTAGCTATCTGAGTTAATATATCAGAACCCAGTCCTTTTTGGACTTAGAGCGACATACACAACCTGTTGAAAAGGAGCCTACACCAGATCCAACTTGGAACATTAACTTTTTTTTTTTGCTGCAGATGTCACAGTTTCCACATTGACTGTGAAATACAAAGCAGTTAAAAGTTTTGTTACCTAGGGAAATCAGGCTGTCTGCCCTCACCTTCTGTTGGACATAAAGCCTGCATTCAGTGTTACTTCCACAAACAGTAACCCAGAACCATTGCTTGAATACAAATGATTAAGAGTAGAAGTGAAGAATTTTGACTACTTGCTGCATTTTACTGGTAAATCCTTTTCTACCCTCTGGGTCTGGTTCATCTTTCATCTATACTCATGTAAATAATGAGAAGCTTTACCAAGTTAAAGGTGTTACAATCAGAGAAAAATTGTTATAAGTGAAAATAAAATCAGCTCCCTGGTTGTGAATTTGTGGATTTCTGAAGATAACGATACAGAGGAAGACTGCTTCATACCAAGCTTGTTTAAACTCATTTAATTGCTATCAGACTACAAAAATGAGTACCAAAACATGTCAAACTATACTGTCACTTCATATATGAAATTCTTATCTTTGAGTGCCAATAAAACCTGATGTATTTAAAGTCTGATCTATTAACAAAATTCATTAAACATAAATCACAGACAACATAAAATTCGTACAACACATAGTAGTAGTGCAATCTCAAGAACAGCATCAGCAGTTTTAAAAACTTGATTTCTTAAAATTCAACTGAGGAAGATGTAGCCATCGATAAAAAAAATACATGTAAGTAATTATATAGTTGAACAGTGCTATCATAAGATTTTATGTAAATTCCTATCATAAATCCCTGAAAATTTCAACCAGTGATAGCTCAATAAGAGTTCCATGACATAGGAAAAGTACAAGTGTCTTTAAAGATCTTGCTCAGTCACTATTAAAGTAGGGGCTGTTAAGCACTTGCACAGGAACTCTTCTCTTTTGGCAGCAACATGAACATTTTAATGGCATATGGTTGCAAAGTACAACCTGACAGTCTGGCATAGCTCCTAGGCCAATGTAAACCGAAGGATCTCCACTGACTTCAAAAGAATGTGTGAATTTATATTACTTGAAGAGCCATCTATTTGTTCATAATTTTAGATCAAATGTCATTACTATTATTAGAAAAGGTCAAACCAAGAGTCTATGTAATAAAAGAAAAAAATGTAAACAACCATGCAAGGATAAAACACACATTAATGAAAAGCGTACTCCGGACCACTCACAGTTTAAGTTTCAGAACCCAACACCTGAAACTTCAACGTTAATAAATGTTCCTACCCAGTCCTTCTTTCCAAAGTAAGAAAAGTTCTTTCATTTTTAAGAAGCTCATTGCTGTGATTGTGATATTAATACGGATGCCTTGCTGCTGCTTTCTTATCAGTTTTCTGGTGTATGGAAGCTTTTTAGAACTGTCTTGACAACTTTGGATAATCACAACACAACTTCATGAAAATATATTTACCTAAGAACTACAGAACAGATTTATAAAGGAATTTAGACATCCAGTGACTTTGTTAGTTAGCTCTTCACACTATCACTTTAAGTGCTAATAAATTTCACAAAACATTCATTGCACTGTTATCTAACTCTGTCTCAGTAGCAGAGGTACTCAAACCACTTACCTCTGGCAAATAATTTGGGCCTAAGTAGAAGGCCTCACGATGAAAGTAGAGCCACCAGGAAGCTATTCAGAGTATTTAGGTTAAGAATTTAAGTACTGCCCAAATACTCTCTATCCTTTCCGTAATGATCACAGTTGTATCATTGGAACAAATTTGCTTGCGTCAGAACACTGCTGATGCCAAGTGAGAGCCACAAAATAGACCTTTCTATATATATTTCAATATATTGCTGCAAAAGACAAATCTGGTCAAAGAAGCCTAAGCATGCACATCCCTATTTCTCATCTCTGGACAGCTCAGGGGACATAATGTTTCCTAGAGATATGACAGAGCCAGCAAGTCTTTTTTTGGAGGCAAGTCTTGAACTTATCTCCCAAAGAGTACCTACTGCCAATAGTCAGTAGCATAAATCTGTTCCACCTGAAATATTTGTCATAGCAGAAAGTGTAATCCAGTGGAATACCCTTAGCAACACAGATGAGAGCTATTTTTCTTTTGTTCTTATCCTTGCAAGAGCTCACTTCTGAATCTAAACTGATATTTCAGCAGCATACTGGAAAAACTCCAAGCATTTGCTACATGGAAAATCACATGAAGATAAGGTTGCTCTAATTACCTTTCACAGAAAGGAGCAGAAAAGCTGTTACACTTGGTTTTAGCATTGTAATATGCATTCCAATCAAAAGACTTTAATATAACTGCCCTGTTTCTTGCTCACTGAACTCAACTCTTCTGTCTCTTGCTTAGGTAAAGAGAGGAGCACCCAGGTGTCAGTTTTTTGGTTGAGCTGCCTGCAGTGTCCCTGTGGCTACTGAACTGATTACTTAAGAGGTCACACAGCACCACTGTGTCATGAAAAAGCCAGATTCTGCAGGCTTTCCTGAGTTCTAGGGTTTTTAAAGTCACCTAATATTCAAAGTCATCAACCAATAGCAAGTACATTCATATTTATGAACAACACAGTGCATGTGATCACAATGTTGTGGATCCTACGCACATCAGCTGAACACAGATTCTCAATTTGACAGACACGAAGCTTGTACAGCATTCCATCAGTGAAGAGACAGCTCATGGAATCACTGCTTAAGACCTGGAGAGTGTGGAAGGACACAGTGCTTGTTTCAGATGTTTGCTCAGATGTAAGAACTGATTCCTGCAACTTTCAGTTTATATTCTCACCCGATTTAAGTGGAAATTTTTTAAAAGAGATAACGGAGAACTCCAATTTATAATGCCTCTACCATCTCATTAGCTTATTTCAAATACTATACTTAGAACAGAGAGAAGTGGCAGCACATCGTATTAACTACAGAAGGACCGATCTGTTAGATTATAAGAAAAAAATTACTTAAATGTATAACTATTTCGCTTGATTATGGCCGCAGGTCATTGTGGAAGGAATGTGAAAATGAGAGAGTATTGGAAAGAAAAGGGTAAGAGGCCCGTCTAACAAAACTGATTGTGCTTTTGCCATGAGCAATGAAAAACATTCATCCTGTTTCACAGACAGATTCAGAGACACAGCAATGTTCTGAGATCTCAACGGAAAAAAAAGAGAGAAAAAAAAGATATTTTAGTTATGATTACCAACAAAAAATGCATTTTTTTCTTGGACCAGATTAATACTGGTATCCATGGTACCTATAAATACAGCACAGGATCTACAAAGAACCTATACTGTTCTGAAATAACTTTGGAAAGCAAAGTAAAAGCCAACTAAAAGGGCATTAAATATTTATGCCAAGATATCACAATCTCCCCTCTTTCTCATAAGCAGTGAAGACACAATTTAGGAGTTGGAATTACGTAGATGCAATCCTGCTAAAAATAGGCCTGCTCAACATCTACCTATTCTCTAACACTACCAGAAAACACCATAGGGGTGTTTACTGATTCTATACACATATTGCATTGCAGCTTAGTAGCTGTCACCTGAAAATTCATCATTAGAAAGTGAGTTGTTATTTACAACCAGATGTTAGACAGCCCTTGCAGAATTTACTCTTTTTCATGAACTGTGTGTAACCAATCACTCAAAGAACTTACCCTGCCAGCATAATGCATAACAGTGAAGGTAGAGCCCTGTTCCTTTGGTGCAAGGTTTCCATTTCCATCTTTTGTGGAGGAATACACTGTATTTGTGTCTGATGTATCCAGGTAAGACTGAATCCGTTTAGAAAGACTCTGTTCCACTGACCAATTAGATTGGCTTTCTTCATCTAGCATTGACAAAAAGCCTGATGGTTTCTGAAATGAAAGATAGACTTTTCTGTTTTTATGCATCAGAATTCATTGCTTGTGAAATAAAGCAGCTTGTAATTTAGCAGGATAAAAGGAAAAAAAAAAATAAATATAAATATTCTGTTAAGTCTCCAAAAGATAACTCTGCAATAAACACAGGGAATAATATTTCATTTGCCAAAAATGATAATCATTGCTGATCTTTGAGGAAACTGATTGGGCTGTGTTCTTGTTAGAAATTTTACTCCAGAAACTAGCTCCAGGTGCAAAGAAAACTGCTGAACTCACAGCAGAGACTGGTCAGTACTGTAGTTGCATCCAGGACACGGCATGATACGTAGATACTACATGTGAATCTGTGTGGGCAATGACTTGCTGTTACGTCTTCTTCAACCCTAGATTGTTACAAACCTGTCAGCCCTCAAGTTTTAAGGGCAGATATTATGACCACAGACTTTCTCAATAGATTCGTAAATCAGAAAATACAGAAAAGCGTTGTATTAATCTGAGATGTGGAGTATGTATACAAATACAAATGATATAAAGTGAATCTGAAGACTACCTGAAAGAAAAAATCCAAGGCTGCAGTATGGTTTCCCAGAGAATACACAGTTTCTATGGTAACTCCTTCTTGTACACATTCTGTTTGCTCTTGTAGGAAAAGCACTTCATTGATATACTGGTGTATCTTCTCATTGGTCATATTGATGCACAGCTATTGCAAAACAAAGAAAACATAAGGATTAGAAGTCTACTGGATAATTAATTGGTGTAGGGTTTACTGTATATCTAACATTAAATTTGATGAAACATCATTTCACAACATATTATCTCTCTGTAGACCACTGATTAGAAAGACCCTAGGGAAATTTACATTTTAACAGCTATTAGTATTAAACTGGGAATAAACAGTTTTCTGTCTGCATAGATCACTGTGAATTCCTCATAAGAATCATCAAATACCACCCCTAACAAACAGTGCAAATTTATTCTAATTCCATTGATTGAAGTAGAGCAACTTTAAGTATGAACTGTTATGTTCAATATTCTTCTGCTGTATATATTCAGGGAGACTATGCAGATGCAATGTGCTTTTTGGAAAAAAAAAACACAACCTACACATTTGCTTAAGATCCTAATTATGTAGTTATTTTAGTATTAGCAAATATGTTCAAACCCTGCTTTCACATAGAAGAGCACCAGAACTCACTGGGTTTTGTTCAAATAGATCACATAAAACACCTAGCAATATTTTACTAGACGACTCCCTCCATTTTATTGATATTCTAAGGGAAAGTTGGCAAGAAGACAGTCTTCAGTAAAAAAGTTCAAAGTCTGTGAAGATAAATAATATAAAAAACTCTCTAATATTTTCTTTGATTGCCTTTTAAGACTTGTAGTGACACTTTTCTAAAATAAATAGTCCAATACAAAACTTGTTTCCATTTACCAATAGGTGAGGGCTGAATCAGCTTATTCTGGGACCTTTTGTACTTTATTTAAAGTTCATAATCTTCAAAGAAGTTTAATAACTTTGTTGAATATACCTTAAACTATTTTATTTATATTAAAATGGAAATTCTAGTGGGAAATTCTAAAATCTCCTCCAATGGTGTATTAACTATCACTACGAAATTAAGAAAACAGAAACTCTTAGAGGGTTGGAAGACACTTTATTTGAGGAATGAACAACTGCACAAAGTCTCTTTTAACATTAAACCAGTCACATATTTGTTTTGGCCATAAACTACACCTTCCATGAACAAATTGTAAAAAACTAATTCCAACAGCAAGACAAGTTAAAAATATGAAATATTTAGATCAAGCATACAGACTTAAAAAAACAGGTAAGAGAAAAGAAAATGAGAAAAGAATAATAGCTGCCTGAATTTTCCATCAACTCCTTGTGCTAGAATAGCCACCTCGCACTTGTTCTACAATGAAGTAGGCTACTGTCAGTAACTATAAGAAGAAAAAGAACAAGAAACACATTTTGTAACCAAATGTCTGTTACTAATTGCCTTTACCAATGCATGAAAGTGAAGACAAAAGACAGCTTCAAATAATAACACTGTTTTTAAAAAGGACTTTTGTCTTATTTTGTTAACTATGAAAGTATGAAATTGATTTATACTATTTAATTTTATGGAAAGAGATAGCTTTTAAAATTTTGTGTCAGGCAAATATAAGCTTTGCTGCTTGCTTTCCAAATTCAAATTCTAGTTCCAAAATCTCTTCAGAAGACTCTTAACATTATTTTAGAAAGTATGTGTAACATTACAAGCTTATACTTCACAGGACATGTAAAGCTTTGACATGACACATGCCACGTATATTTACAAATGAGATCTTTAGAGAGTTATTTAATTATTCCATTAATTAATTTTACCCTAAGGGAAGCTGACAAAATCCCCATAAACTTATAAACTCACTGTTCTATCTAGCAGTGGTTGTGAGCAGCAGCTCTGCAGAACGAGCACCAGGAGAGCAGCCAATGGCTGCTGAAAAGCAAAACACTCTCATCATATCATTCCCCATTTCAATGTTTTATACATCCCACAGGAAAAAAAGGTGATAAACTGTAGGTTTTAAATTAAATGCTTGAAACAGGTTGCTGTAATAGTTAAAACAGCTGAAATGTAGAAATTTGATGAAAATGAACACAACTACCTTTGCTAACTCATCTTCTTTTGGTCTGTCACATGAGGTTTATAAAATAATGACATTTCCTGTCCAAATATATGAAAAATTGAGAAAACCACATGTACTTAATTTCACCGATGCAAACTAGATGGAAATGTAGCAGTAACGATTTTTTACCTAAAATAAATGTTGTGGGAGTATGTCTAAGCATTGTATGCTTGCTTAACTTTATGGAGTTACTCAGCATTACCAATGATGCTTCTTGTCATCAAATATGCTTAAACTATTCTTTGCATGCCTTTAATTGGCTCCATTGTATGTCTCTTCACTAGAAACATTCTGTTCCACTTTCCTTTCTAATCC
Organism: Tragopan temminckii; assembly: GCA_028571105.1. NCBI lineage: Eukaryota > Metazoa > Chordata > Aves > Galliformes > Phasianidae > Tragopan > Tragopan temminckii. The sequence goes on along the minus strand of JAOWBP010000001.1, from coordinate 114,382,603 downwards.
TAACTTACTGTCATGTGTAGGTGAAAAAAAAAACCACACAATGTATGTGTCAGAGTCTTCATTAAAAAGTACTTCTAGGATATTGCAAGAAAACAGAAGAAAACAAAAAGGTCAAGTTCAAGTCTTTAAACAAACTGAATTTGAAATAGCATGCAAATTGCAATATTTGGGAAAAAAAACAGAGTGCCATTTGATAAAACTGGTAGACTTTCACCACATTAGCTTGATCTCTCTTCCTTTACTGCATTTGGCCAGTTAGTACTATTAAGCATACTCAAAACTAAAATTAAAGTAGAAAATTATACTGTGCTCCAAAGTCTGAAAAGCATCTATTATTAACGTTTTGGGGGTTTTTTGTTTGTTTGCTTTTGTCTTTGTTTCCTTGTTTCTCACTGTATAGAAAATAACATCTGAAAAAGCATAGTAAAAAAAAGTAAGGGAGAAAACTTGATGACTGACAACCAGTGGGGGACCAATGGATGTAAACATCTTCTGCAAAGCTTACTTACATCCTTCGCTTGTGCAGAAGGATTAGCTCTCTCAAGGGATGTGTATTCAGAGCACTGAGTAAAGCTTACCCCTGTCATATCAACCCATATATCAGAATGTATTTTATTGGCCAAGACGATGGAACTATGACGGCAAGTTTAATTTGTAAAGATGTGCTCCAGCTTTTCACAAAAACATGATTCTGAGAAAATGGAAGGGTGAATCAACTTCTCAACTTCTGCTTACTAAGACTGGATACAGAAAATATTTTTAGATCTAAGGGAAGGTAATCACTCACTTCTCAGAAGTATATTGGTTACTATTCCCTCTTGTATCTGCTACTTTAAGAGAAAAAAGACCTCTATATATATGCATATAAATACCCACATCACTTTTCTCTTTTACTACTTTGTGCAACAGTTCCTGGATTTCCACAGCTTTTATGCAGAGTAACAATTAAAATAATTTTAATGAATGTATAACACCAGAAATTATTACTTTTCTTCCTTTGTTTTTTAGAGGCAATAGAACCTAATGCAGAATTCTTGTGTTCCACACAGAATCAACACAAACTCATAATGCTTCTGACTCTCTGTCAGAAGAACTTGATTTCACAGGAAATTTATGTTGTCTTGGGCAGTCTAGTCTAGTATTAGATATGGAGGTTGGTGGCCCTGCATGTGGCAGGGGGTTGGAGCTTGATGATCCTCAAGGTCCCTTCCAACCCAAGCCATTCTATGATTCTATGAGAGTGCTACATAGTTCAATCTGAAAGTAATGCCTTCTATTAATTTCCACAGAAACCACAACAGATATAAAGAGCACAACAACACTGTTCGATAGAGTATATTATCAGCTAAAAATCACTCTTTTTCAACATTTTCACTACCATTAGCTATGCATTTTCACCAGCAACGAACGAGAGTCTGTATGCCACAATCACAAAAATCTACACCAGTGGAGATGACCCACCATTGCTGTCACCAGCGCTGAAACACACTGCCCACCACCTCACTGTACTCACATCCATTGTTTGGTCTCCAGAAACATTCAGCAAGCATCAGTGAATGACAGTGGATGCCATTCTTTCCACATGGAAGAATTCAGTGACACACCTTTGCTCCATCTGCACTTCTATGTCAGACGCCATTGTCAAATCGCCCCTTTGCTGCCATCTGTCACACGGCAACAACATGTAACGGAATATTGGTGGGAAGGTTCAGCCTCTACTGCCATATCACCAACATCTGTCTCTGACATTGTGGGCCAACATAATAAAATAGGGAGCATTACTTTCAGAGCGACCCTCATATATTAAAATTTTGTTATGCGTAGTTGCTACCTGAAAGTCCTTCCACAAGAAAGTCTGTAAAGCTCTTCCATAAAGGACAAAATTTCAGTACAAACTGGAATATACATCCACCTGATTTTGAACACACAAGAATATTAAACAAGCAAGGAACTAACAAGGTTATAACAGTTCTTTATTTGAAGGAATCTGGACTTAGACATCCACACCACTTTTTCCCTCCTACTGCTGGTCATGAATACTGATGTAATGGGATGCAATGGGGTGCTGCTGTGAAAAAGCAAAAAACCAGTTAAGAAAAGACCTTGGGCAGCATTTCATCTATCTCCCTGTCTGGGAGTCTAAATTTTTAGATAAAGGATTTTATTTTCAGCCTCACCGTGTCTACTGTAAAAGAAAAAAGAACAAATAATAAAAAAAAAAGTATTTTAATGTCAGGTACATGGTGAGCATACTGAGGTAGCCAACTTTAAAAAAGACTAACACTAATTTTCCAGTGGCTTTCTGGAGCACTGGGCAGATAACAGCATCCTGCTCAAATGAAACAAATGTGACCAGAATGAAAAAAGTACAAAGAGACTGACAGGGAACAGGACTACAGCATGACTAAAGCCACAAGGAGTGAAAGATTCTCAGAAACTGGGTCGGGGAACAAATTATAGCACAGAGTTGTAAGGCTCCTGAGGGCACTAATTCTTATGGTCCTGCTCAGTTTCCTCTGGGCCCCTCCCTGTGTCCATGTCCTGTCCCTGTCCTAGAGGCCCCATAGCAGTGTCAGTTTCCAGATGTGTCTTTAACTGCTCCTGATGGGACTCAAGCCCTGACTTGCTTCTTGCTGCCTCACTGCTCATGATGGTCCCAGTTACTGATACTACTTTTCCCAGCATGATTAGACCTTGCATGATAGTGACCATTAGGATGGGCATGGCAGGTTCACGGGTACCAACAGGGCAGCTGGCTCTTGCTGTTCTCTGGTAAGGATATTAAAACCTTCCTGTGCATGGAAACTAGCTGGACCTCATTTCTATTCCTCAGGACAGGTAAAACCAAATAAGATTTATTTTTCTGCATAAAATTAATTATTGTAATGCGTTTCAGATTGCCTGAATACAGACACTTGTGTACTGACCTCCCATCTGCTATCATTGAGACTGTAATGACCATAGGAAAGTTAATTCATGTAACTTTCACCTATTCATGTCTATCTATCTCTGTAATAGGCAACATGAACTTACATTTAGATAGCTAGAAAAAGGCTTATGGATGAGGAAAGGTAATTTATTTTTAAAAATATTTCATTATGACTGATTTGGCTAGAGAAGGTGACGTGGAAAATCAAATGAAGTCTCAGCAAAATTAAGTAATAATTTAAAAGACTTACTAAATCTAGTAATAAATGCAGGCAAAAACTCCTGTGAACACAGCTGGGTTGTACAAGTTCTTTTGCCTCACTGTTGTGACTCTGAAGTGAAGTCTTGAGTGGAGCAGGCAATGCACTGTGCTCTAGGAGCCAGCTGACCACTACAGTAAGAGAAACACAGCACCAAGCTGCCACAGGAGACACACTTCTCTACTACTGAACACACTTTAATAGGCATAGAGTTGAACGAAAGTCAAGAGACACTTGACTGTCTCAATCCTGACTCAGATAAATCACATTTCCTATAAAAAGGGGGTTACAGTTTTTTTCTGCAATTCATAAGAGGTCTACAGATTCCAAAGACCATGCAAGAGCTAAATACATTACTTAGCAAGAGCTAAATATTTTTTCAGCTTATCACTTGACTTAGACAACAGAGAGGAAATACTGTACTGGAGCCCATTTTACTTAACTGCATTATTGTTTTTTTATAATCTTCCACAACTACAGACCTTGATTACTCTGTGTTTACACGTGGGAAAGATGTGCTACTCTTTCTACTTTACCATCTGGTTCTTCTGATATAATAAACATAGAAAGAATTAGGGGAAAATGGTGCAGACAACTTCATCCATCTTCTTTCCTCCTTACAGCTTATATTCATTTGCCATGAGTTTATCTGTATTCTCTTATAGTCAGAGAACACAGTGCCATAATGATATAAAGACCATAGCAGTATTCCTTATCTGATTATTTGGAGTTGTGCTGTGAAGGACCATGGATAAGATCTAATCTAGCTTTAAACATTAAAGAAGAACAGCAGACATTTTCTACTTTTAAAGAAGTGCAAATTAAACAGAAAAAAAATACTGTTCCTCTCAAACAAGGGTCCTAAGAAAACACTGAAAACTGACATTGCTACTTTTCATAGAGCACTCATGTTTCCTGAAATGATTGCAGTACATCAAACCAGAGAATCAAAGAATGGTGTAAGCTGGAAGGGACCTTTGGAGATTATCTGGTTCAGTCTTCCTGCTCAACAAGGGCTACCTAGTACCTGGTTGTCCAGGACCACGTCCATATGGTTTTCAGTGTCTCCAAGAAGGAGACCTCATCACCTCTCCGGGCTCCATCACCCACTCAGCTCATAGGAGTTTCCTGGGCTTCAGAGGAAACCTCCTGTGTTCTGGTTTGTGCACATGGCCTTTTGTCCTGGCACTGGGCAGCACTGAGAAAAGCCTGGCTCCAACCTCTTTGCACTCTCCCTTTAGGTATTTGTATATATTGCTGAGATCTTCCTGAGCCCTCGCCGAGCTGAGCAGTCCCAGCTCTCTCACCTCTCACAGGAGAGGTGCTCCAGTCCCTTCACCATCCTCATGGCTCTTTGTTGGCTTATTTTAAATGCTCTATTGGAATGTCTACCAACTGACCTGATTTCAGCAGAAAGATTCACACATTTTGGAACATCCCCAGATTGCAGCAATCAGGGGGTTTTAGTCCTTCTTAAAAAAAATATTACGACTATTTTCATGAAAGTGGACAAACAGAATGCCTTGTCTTACACTAATTTGAAACCAAAGGTTAATTTCTGCCAAATTACCTTTGCAACGCCATTTTAAAATATGTTAATCTAAATGTAATGAAAAAATAATTTTTACAGCTCCTACACTGTTCAGCTGCTAGGCCCATTTACTGTTAACGTTCCGCAGTCACAGGCCTTGACACTGGATGTGTTTGCAGACATGATGCAATGCCTTGCATGAGGACCATATCTGGGCTGCAAGCCTTTTTATCAACAGAGTTAACTAGTCCAGGCAGGATACTGAGCTAGGCTAGACTGCTGCACAGCTCCTGAGTGCAGGCAGTTTGCAGTATGTGTGTCCGCGTGATTACATTGCGCCATGTGGAGATACAATCTGCTTCTGTTTGCTGATACTGCAACCTATCGCTTCAGGAATCTGATGTGTTAACCACACTACAGAGTTGATATGAAAATGAACTTTGTAATTCCCTCACCACCATTCTGTCTTTTAAGGAATGCAATTCACTAGTTTCTGATGTAATGACCCACACTGTTACTCAATATTACTCAATAAAACCCACTCAGTCCAAGTGGGGGGATAGTCAGTGTCTCCTGATACATACTTGTTTATTAAAAAATACAATAACAATTCACAGTTGACTTTGAAATTACCATGTTTACCATGTAGAAATACGAAAACTACTTTTACTCATTTTCCTGTTGGGCTCATGTCAAGCATCCTCTGCAGTTGCTAAGCACAAAATGATTTATTTTTGAAAGCAGAATTCATGGTATTTTTTGTGATATCAGTCACAGAAGTTACATACAGCTTTCATGACAGAAAACAATGCAGAAAAGAGTCAGTGAAAAGAAAAACAACAAGCCAGTAAGTCTCAAGATGCACTACTCTCTTCTGAGATTCTTCTAAAATGTCTGGAATATTTTATCCTTGTTAATCATTAGGTTTTATGGGATTAGTCTTGAGTGGACATATCCTCAGTCCATCAAGATGTTTTCTATTTTCCACTTTATATTTTCCCCCAAAGAAGATATTCTCACTGAGTAAATGGCTATGGATATTGGCAATCATCTTTAGGCCAGCAAAGCTTTCAAGCTAGGCAGAACTGTAACAGCAAAAACAGTTTTGCGTGAGGGGAGCTGGAAATATGTTACTGTATTCTTAAATGTTACTTTGAAGACAAAGGTAAGCTCACCTTTTTGTGCTTTCAGACTTTTGAGTCACCAGAAAGATTCACATATCTTGGAACATCCCCAGATGTAAATCCATGTAAATATGCTACACATACTGAACTAATGTGGCATGATGACATCCATATCATGAGAAAGAGAAAGTTGAGCCATAAAACAATGGATTAACTGAGATAAAGGGGCAAATTCTAATTTCAAACAATAATAGGTCCTTTGTTTTCTTCTTCCCACTGCTCTGATTTTCTTCTGCTGTGTAACAGAATGAATGAACAACAGAACAAAAACTTACACATCTCTTTCAGCATGTAGTGTACAGTTGCTAATGTCCTCTGGAATATGCACTTGACAAGAGCTTTGTTGATCAGAGAGTAGTGTTAAAGGCAAGGAAGTTCCAGTTTTCAAAAAATATTTCATATTTAAGAGGATTTTTAGGCATTCATTGAGCTAAAGTTTAAATTATTTTCCATTGATGTGGAACTTTTAAAGTCTTAGGTTGAAAAGTCACGAAGAGATGCATCTGCCAGTAGTAGCACTTCAAAGAATGGAACATTTTCATTCTTTTCTTTTTTATCTGAGGCATCTGAAGACTTTTTGGTCTTTATTCCAATCCAGTCTATTGTCCTCCTACTCACTGACCTAGCTGAAGGATCGCTTTCACAAGCATGAAAATAGACAACACTAAGTACACTCCCCAGGTTGTCTTTCAATGCTGATACTACCGCTCTTTCAAATCATTATGATAGATGTTTACCAGATTCTTTTAAAATGATGAATAACTCTGTAACTCAACAAAGCCTGAGTTTTAATTCAAACCCATACATGAACATAGACAAAAAAAAAATTATGAACAGGTTTTTTTCTTCTTGAAATTTATTTTCTGATCAAAACATTTGTTTTGACTAAAAAAGAAACTTTATCTTTGTGGATGATTGACACTTACAGTGAATTCAGAAAAACAAAGCTATTTACCTGTTCAAAACTATTCCTTTGAAATTCTTCAAATCCAAAAATATCCAGTATTCCAATTTCAAATATCCGGTCACTGAAAAAAAAAAAAAACAAAACCACCACATATTATAGACAATAAGAATTCAAGCAAGAGAATAATATATGTGTTGTTCCTTACAAAAGTATTTCTGCTCTAGCATGAAAACAGCCTTCATTTCAAAAAAATGGTTTGAAGCACACATGAAGACTACATATACAACAGAATAAAAATTCTACTCACCAATCTCTCACATAAAACACAAATAAAGTGTTGAGATTGTTTTAGCAGCTGTCTTGTAAAATAAATTTGAAAAAGAATAGGAATAAATGCTTAGCTTCTTTAAAATCCAGTTTCTAAAGATGTAGGCATCTATTCACTCAAATGAGGAACAGCCATTGAAGGGAAGTTTCTAAATTGTCTGAATGCACTCAGTCACCCTTTTCAGTTTTTATTTCCCCAACAGCCAGAACTGCTTCTACTGAATGCACATCAAGGGAAACCCATTAAGCCAAAGTCCCATTTGCCAGCATCAAGCAGAGGATCTGAGCTCCAGCTGCACAAGAGGTTACATCTCCCAGGAGAAAGAACAGTGAGGATTTTGGCATGAAGAGGACAGACATTTCTTCTCTGTATATATATGGAAAAAAACGTGTTGGCAGTGTACCTTATTTATCATACACCTGTATCAAGAAAAGGGCTTTATTTTTGCCCAGTAAGGACTATGGTAGGATAGTCACCTAGGATTTGGATAGGGAAAATGGGAAATGGACAAAGGAGCTATTACTCTCTACTTACTTGGGACTAAGTCATTGTTATCCAGATCTGGAGGAGAACTTAAGCCATTAGAGGGAGAAAAATGAATGTTTGGAACACCCTATTTCTTGTTTTGGAAGAATTTGAGAACTTTATATAACAGTACTGGGGTGACTGAGTCTGAGTTTTTTCTTCATGTAACATTAAAGAGAGAAACACCTGCCAAAAGCAGGTTGTAGTTTCGCTATGAATGCAGTGTGAATTTCTTCAGGATGAAGTAATCTCCAAGTAAAATGAAAGACTTCCCATTATAGCCAATAGCTGTCTTGGAGAGGAGACAAAAAGAAAAGGAAAAATCTTTCCATTCATGAGAAAGGAAATGGATGCTTTCTAAAGCAGATGAGTTTTCCTTTCTCTTTTACATCATAATTTGTAAATGTACATATAATATGTAAATGAATGCAGATAATATTGCAGCCTTCTGTTTCTGAGATCTACTTCCCCATTTTTCCTCCGTATTTCATCTCTTAGATTTTTGTATATACCACATCATCGAGGAAAACAGAGAAAAAGATCCACTGCTAAGTGCTTCATTACAGGTCTACCATAGTCAATATAAAATTACCATCACTACCATTCAATTGGGTGAGGATCCAGCCCTGAAAACAAATCCCATATAACATTCAAAACAGTAAAATAATAACAACATAAGGTACTGTAAAAGAGATTAGAATGAAAATAACAAAAACAAAACAGTCCTTAGGGACTAGAAGAGCTTTCTTCAGAAATGATATCCATGAAGTTTGTCTTCATTTCTAAGTCATACTAGCTCAATGCACTACTCATTGTCACAAGACTGGTTATATGCATAAATGTCAGACAATGAGAGCTGCGTAATAAATCTAGCCTACAATGACTTTATTGGGCAAGAGAGGTTATCGTGAGGTTGATTAGCCTCCAAGGAAATTTCTGCAACAAGAAGCATATAGATGTATCATTACCTCCTCTGAGTGTGATCCAAATGGTATGCAAAAAGGTAAGCCTTATTCTCAAGCGTTACTGATTAGATTGATGTACATTCCTCATCATAATGTGTTTTGAAAAAGACTTGTTCACTTTCATAAAGAAGAATTAGACATTTTCAAAACAAACTACCTGTGAATAATGCTCGAAGACCAGAATTATCATGTTATTCAAAAAAGTTTTGGAAAAAAAAAAGCGTGGAATTGCTTGGAATTTCAGATTACTTGATATGATTCCATTCTTACTTTACTGTTTTGTTACTTAGCTATAACCTTTCTCATAGGAAAGTGTAACAGGAACTGCTGTGTAACACAGAAGCTGAAATACTGCTTTATATATCACAATTATTTGAATGTACTTAATATTGAAGGAAGAGATCATCCCTTCTCTGTTTAATTCAGTGAATGGATTTGAGGTTGGATTGCTTACATCCCGGCTGAGTGCCATGACTGTTGTTTTGTCAAATCAGTCTTCCTGACTTTTTCTCAATAAATACATAAACATTTGCATACGGAAGAAACCAAAACAAATTGATCTACCAAAACACTCTAAATCAGGCAAAAAAACCCACCACCACCCTTGTCCAAGTTTCTAGCACTCCCAGGGAAAGTGTATCATCTACTTCAAGTAATATTACTTATTAAAATTGTGACATCTCTGAGAAACACCTTAATTTTCATGGAGATGTATGTATTTGACAGGAAAACACATCACCCTAATATTTTGTTGAACTCCGCATGACAATCTTAGCTGTGAAATGTTAGAAGATGCACACACTATATGAAAACCTTATCAACAGGGCAAATAGAACAAGGATCTATTTCCACTAGAATGGTAATTTCTTCCTGTATCGTGACACTTATATATAAAATTTCACCAAGAATGACAGTAATTTTACATACTGAAATATTCCCTATCAGGGGGACTGGAACTAGATTATTTTTAAGGTTCCTTCCAATCTATGCCTATGATTATTCTATGATTACGATTAACATTGGCCATATTTTGCAAATTAAATAGCGACAGAGCAACATCAAAATTACACATTTTATAGTTACAAATTATTTTACTTTATTTTCTGTCTTCCTCTGTTTCATACTACCTTTCTCCTCAGAGAGAGGGTCCATATACAGTTGCTTGGTTATCTGTCAATCATATTAATTCCAAGAAAATTACTTTCCCTAAATTAACCATAGCAGAGATTCCCAAGGCAAAATAAAGCATGAATGATTCCATGTTTAGAAATGAAAGGGCATGCCACCTGCATCTAAAAGAGCAAATATTAAAAAGAGTATTTTTGTTCTGAAGAATTCCTTTATTTTATCCAATTTTTTATGATTGCTGAACATCACTGATAATTGTCCTCACTATGGTTCAGACATTCAACATTTAATAGGCGTAAATAGAACAGTTAACATAAAATACTGGTGACCAAACCTTCAGTTTCATGAGGTAATGTTCTGTACTTGCTTAGAAGATAAGAGAAGGTGACACTTCCATTTTATATGGACATGAAATTCAGTTATTAAAGTGGTAATTACTTTTACTGTATTATTATTATTATTACATCGTCTGGGGTTTGACAATAATTTTTTACATAAAAATTAGAAGAACAGCACTTTGCCAATATTCGAAGAACGTTTCCATCTCTGACACAAGTACACAGCCTTGAATAATTAAACATACAGTGGATGCTGACCATATCTGATTTGATTTTCGTGATTTACAAAACAGCCTTCAACCAAAAATACTTTACAGTGTCTTTAGTTTTGCCTTTTTCTTCACAATGATTCCCGTTGTTTATTAGTTCCTCATAGACTAGAAACAACTTTTGATCTTGTACGCGTAACAGTTGCATTATGAAGAAATGACATAAAAAGTCTTGGTAACTCCTAAAAACAACACACATATACAAAACATCCTGTACGAAGATCTAACATCTTAGTACACCTCTTGTCATTCATCATGAGAGACTTTCAAACTGTATGCTGTTCCTTATGTAGGTGAGTAGAATTCCCTTTACAGAGTTCCAACCAATCATTTCAGTCAAGTCTACAGCTTTGAAATCCATAGGGTTTGTTTCTATTGCTGTTTTTCATATTCTACCTACACAAAGCAGTGAGGTGCATTTGCTGAGGTTATATAATCTAAACAAGCCTTTTCATCTGCCCGGATATAAGATTTCTTGTTCTTCCTCCAACTTCTGCTAGTAGTAAGGAAGTGAGTAAGCTTATGTCTCATCTGGATAAACCAGAAGCAATACTGGCTAATGAGGAAGTATTTCTAGGATTAGATGGAATATATAGCCAAGCCTTCAACTGAGAGCTGCTGCACTCAGGATCCTACCTAGACATCCTCAGTGCTACCACAGGGACAGATTACTCCTGCTGCCATAAATGTGGTTCTTGAACAGTTCTCATGAGACAATAGCTTAATGTTCCCAGTTGTAAAAGTTCTTCATCTCAAACAGTTACTGACAAACCACACTTTTGAGAGTGATTTTTCTGAGGTTTTTTTTTTTTTTTAAGATTCTGAGATTTTTGTGGAGACTTGGTGTAATTTCCAAATTGCTCAGCCATTTTGTTCAACAACTGCTGTTTTTCTTTTTAAATTACCATAACCAAGCATTAGAGGTACAGATAAAGAGCAGTTGGGCACAGTGGAAAGAAACACTAACTTACCATCTGACAGACATTTCCTTGAGCAACTTGACAGGTATGGCAGGAAATAAGACACATTTTTGCTAACTGACTCAAGATCTATAGTTCTCTCATTAGCAACACATACACTTCCCTGGCTCTTTATAGCAAAATTTGTTCTACACTTTAAAACATGGTGCTATATTGTTCATTGAAACACTGGCAAAGACCCAGATTGAAGCAGATCTCAAAATATGATGCTACATACAATGTTGTACTCAATACTTTGTACTGTACCTTACCTCCACATATAAAGACAGTCCTCCTGTGGGCTCATATTCTGAACAGGAAGTCTCTTTCTGTCCCTCCTGCATACTCAACATCCTTCTACTGTGCGTAATAACAGATCAATAAAAATTTTAGTCTCTGATTTTTTTCTTTAGTTGGGCAGACTTCTGTTTCAGAAATATCTCACTCATGATCATACTATAAATCAGATGATGTATATCAAGAATTTTGAAAATGGGACTCCTGAGATCTTTCCTTTGCCCAAATAAATGTTGCACAACTACTCTCTGATAGTACTTGAATTTCACTGGGAATAAGATTACGTAGTCAGCATACAGAAGCTTTCAGAAAGTACAGATCCAGATATATTCTATGTGCTTTATTTGAAACAGAAATCTATGGCTGACTTGGTAATACAGAGAGATTAGCTGAATGCTAGCTTACTTTGCTTGCCTATAACATGGCATGTTTATTGGCATTAACCCCATCTCCAGGGCACATAAGAAAGAAACTCTTTGCAAAATAAGTGATAGAACATAGCGCTTTCTACTTAATAGCAGATAGGGAACACAATATCTAGATACTCTAAAGCAAATCTATCTAATTAGCTCTTTCTTCATCAGAAAATAAAAATATGTTTCAAAAGAGTTCAAGTGCATCCTTAAATCCTGAAGAATTTAAAGCCCTGGTACAGAATGCATCAGGCATTCTTAATATGTCACCTCATGACACTGTATTACTACTGTTGGATCACTAGATCTACTACTGTTGGATCACTAGATCCAACTTTCCTCAAGTGTAATCAAATACCTTGAAATGCCATGTTTAGGCAACCCTGACTGCTCTAGTCCCTTTTAGCTACAAACTGTAAAATCAGCATACCTATTTCCACTCTCAGTTATATTTAAAAAGTCATGGCAGTCAGGTGAAGTCCCTGGTGACTGGAAAAATAGGTACCATCACACCTATTTTTAAGAAGGGTAAAAAGGATGACCCAGGGTGTTGCTGACCTATCAGCATTACTTCTGCTGGGAAATACCATAGAGCACATCCTCCTAGAAGCTATGCTAAGGCACATGAAAGACAGGGAGGTGATATGGGAGAACCAGTACAGCTTCACCAAGTGCAAATCCTGCTTGACCTGTGATGGTGCCACTGCACCAATGGACAAAGGAAGAGTCACTGATGTCATCTATCTGGACTTCAGTAAGGCCTTTGACACAGCTCCCCATAACATCCTTCTCTCCAAATTTGAAAGATATGGATTTGATGGGTGGACTCTTCAGTGGATGACGAACTGCCTGCAGGATCAAACCCAGAGAGTGGTGGTCAACGGCTCCATGTCTGGATGGAGATCAGTGATGAGTGGTATCCTCCAGGGGTCAGTGCTGGGACCATTGCAGCTGTTTAATATCTTCATCAATTATATTGGACAGTGGTGGCAAGTGCACCCTCCGTTATTTTGTGAATGACACCAAGCTGTGTGGTGGTCAAAAGACCAGAGGGATGGGATGCCTCTGGTCTAGGCAGGCTTGAGCAGTGTGCCAATAAGAACCTCATGAGGTTCAACAAAGTTAAATGAAAGGTCTTACACCTGGGTTGAGGCAATACCCATTACCAATACAAGCTGGGGGAAGAAAGGGTAGAGCACAGCCCTGCCAAAAGGGACTTTTGGGCACTGGTGGATGGCAAGTTGGACATGAACAAGCAATGTGCCCAAACAAGCCAGAAAGCCAACCATACCCTGGGCTGCAACAGAAGAAGCATGGCCAGAAGGTCAAAGGAGTGATCCTGCCCCTCTACTCTGTGCTGTTGAGGCCTGGCCTGGTGTACTGTGTGCAGATGTGGAGTCCTCCGTTCAGGAGAGACCTGTTGGAGTGTGCCCAGAGGACAGCCACAAAAATGAACCAAGGGATGGAATACCACTCCTACAGACTGAGGAGTTGTTCAGTCTGGAGAAGAGAAGGTGACTGGATAGTGGCTTTCAATATCTAAAGAGAAGTAACAAGACAGAAGGAGACAGACTCTTTAGCAGGGTATGTGGTGATAGGACAAGGGGAAATGGTTTTCAACTTAAAGAGGTAGGTTGGATATAATGAAAAAAAGTCTTTTACTTGTGAGGTAGTGAGGAACTGGAACAGGTTGCCTAAAGACGTGGTGGACACTTAGTCCCTAGAGATACTCAAGGCCAGACTCTGAGCAGCTTAATTAAGCTGTGGAATCAAGCACAGATTCCTCTCCTTCAATCTAATGGCAATCATCATATTTACTTTGTCCCAAATCAGCAACAAGCTATTTCATAGTAAATTTGAATCAATATTAACAACCAAATTCCAGTAGTTTTACCATAAAAGTTACAAATAAGTAACTAGTTTACTCAAAATTTCAAGGTCAAATGTTATTTAACAGGCACTAAGCCAGTAAATCTAATTTTACTGTTACATAAACTCTCATGGATTTAAAAGGGAAGTAGAATTCAGCTACCTCACAACAACAGCAACAACAACAACAATAACAATAACAAAGAGAATTGAGCTAGAAACCTTATTCCTAATTTGTGATGAAGGCTTTATCCCATCTGGTAAGTAGTAACTGTGCAATTCTCCAACCAGGAAACAAAGCGTAGCCTAAAACATATCAGCTTTACTTAGCAACATTAGTTGGTAGTTTTGTTGGATCTTTAAGGTTTATTAAAACTGCATCAAACTGGAGATATAAGCTCCTAATTGCTGGATTAATTCACATGTGAAATAGATTTGAACCACACATCACAGATTCGTGCAATGACTTGCATTAATACAAACTACATCTTAAGCTGTGCTATGCCCTGATTTACTATGACAGGTAAATCAATATGATCAGGCTGGACAAAAAGAAAAGATGGGGGTACGTTTTCCTATCTTAAGCTGGAGAATGCAATGCATTGAAATATCAATGAAGGAGACTGAACTTCATTTATGCTTAAAGTAAGCTATTTATCTTCAAGTTTTGAAACGCACCTCAGGCTGAGGTTAGCCTGCTAAAATTTAATATGTTTTGTCAGCACTGCCAATATATCCTGAACTTGTTAGCTCCCATTAGCCAACCTAAAAGAAAAATTCTCTTTTTTCAAGCATAGGTATATGTTACATGTATAACATATATATAAATTTAAATATATATATATATATAATTAAATATATATATATATGAAATTTCACATTCCTGACAATACCAAACCAATTGTTCTCACTAAGCCAATGAGTTCTAGCTAAAACCAATTGTGTTTTAGTTAGAACTTATAACATCACACAGCCTTGAAGTTACCAAACAGGTGGAAATAATTTCACAAAGAAATATTTTCACAAAGTAATAATCACCTCAGGAAAATGTGATTGCAGTAAAAATAGAGGGTAAATAATATTCAAAGAGCTTTGACTTTTTTTAAGAACATATGATTTCTAGATATCATAGGATGCATTACTGAACAACAACGATAGTCAACACTGTATTGTGAGGATGTCATTCCTTGTTATAAACACAATATTTCAAATTAACATAGACCAGAATGTTGCTCCTGCTTGATTGTCCACGTTTGCAATTGTAAGGGGTTCTATAGTCAGAAACAGACCAAATAAAACCCCTCAGTATTACCGTAAAGCCCTCTCTTTGCCTCTAACAGGTGTCACGTATAACCAAGGAAAGCACAGAAAGCTCTGACTTTCCCAAGACAGCCTTTTCTGTTGGCTAAGCTTGTAGAAGAGAAATATTATTTAATAT
Source organism: Tragopan temminckii (assembly GCA_028571105.1). Lineage (NCBI taxonomy): Eukaryota > Metazoa > Chordata > Aves > Galliformes > Phasianidae > Tragopan > Tragopan temminckii. The sequence continues at coordinate 114,367,264 of JAOWBP010000001.1, read as the reverse complement.
TAATTGGTCTACATATAGGGTAGAAATAAAATAAAATAAAATAAAATAAAATAAAATAAAATAAAATAAAATAAAATAAATAAAAACCAAGACAAATGTGATATATAGAAAAATTACTTTTCCTTTTTTTGCTAGTCTCAAATCTATCTTCTGTGGATTTCCATTTATCAACAATGCCAAGACATCTTATACTTGATGTTCATTAGAAAGTCCACCTGCACATGTGAGATGTTGAATCTTTGTTAATTCATATGCATATGACCATTTAATTAGGGCTCTTGTGCTTTGATGCTTTGATTCCACTGACATTTCTTCTTTTCATTGTTGCTGTTGTGCTTTGACTGCCCCATTGATGCATAATATGCATGCTTTTTTTTCCTAAGAAACCACACTGGACAGCAACTTGCATTCAGCAGTAAGTGAAGTTTAAACATTCACTTGAAGGTCTTTGAGTAAAATTCTGTTTTTAATAACCTGTTCTAAGGTCACTGTTTTGGGGAGAAAGAAATTGCATATTCTGCAGTAACTAAACATCAGGCAGATATCTGTCTCTTGTAAAGCTTTATTCATTCTGTAACGTCATCTCTTAAATGACTACTAATTCTAACCACCAATAAAGATAACTGCATGAAGTACCATGTCCACTCAAGCAAGTAAATAAAGAAACAAAATACCAAGGGAGTGATCTGAAACATTTGAGAAATATTTCAGTGATTTTAAAGATTCAAGTGCCAGTGCTATCATAAATGTGTTAAATAATACCACTGCGTTTCTATTATGGATCTGGATTTGAACAAATAATGGCACAGTTAATAGCTTGCCATGGTAATCCTACCTTTCAGCTTCATCTTGATTTTGGAGGTAGCAGTTGATTGTGTTGACTAGAAAGCTAAACAAACGACCATACAGAGATTTTGCCAGAAGATCCCGGTAAAATTCTGCCATCTCTATAGTGTGTCTCCGTACTATCATGTCTCCTAAGACAAACAGCAGAAAATGGAAATAAAACATATTGTAAAACTTGCCTTAAGTAATTTTAGTTACAGTAAGCCCTCCCATTTTTTTACTTCTCTTTTGCCATACCTATACATGCTGCTTCTGTTTTTCAGAAGCCGCCAGCAAAGATAAGAAGTCCATTAACACAAAATCTTCAGGTTGGAAAAATGAACTTCTTTTCAATAGAAAAGGGTAGGTGTATTACAGAGAAGTAGTATTTTACTGAACAGAACTTTTTCAGAAGTTGTATTATTTAAAAACACACCTGCTGACTTTAGTTCTTAGTATTAATATCAAATCTGTGACCTTGTCATATTTATAAGGTTCATCAAGCTAGGAGTCCATCAGATGGCAAAACTGCTTTGCTCCATGTTATAAAGACAGTTCTAATTCAGTCTGACATACTGCATGGCAGATAATTCTGCATATTCCTAACAAATAAGTTTTATATGAACATGAGAAATACAAAACAAAAATGGTCAGTTTTAAAATTCTCAAATCAGAAGGATCAAAATGGCACCAAGCATGATCTATGAGAATGTAACCTTGGAAAAGATTACCTTTAAAATACTGAACATCAGTTGTTAAGGCTGAAGCAAACTCATCCGGTGAAACTTGCAGCATCCCTGCCACTGAAATGAAAAGAGAGTTAAAAGAAAACCTGACCTGAGCTCCATAGCATGTTACATTTTTTTATAACAGATTTTTCTGTTGTTCTTTTTTGAACAGTGAAAGGACCCCTACTGTAAAAAATAAGAGTGCTGTCATGGGAGTAATCAGAATTAATGAACATATACAATTGGATTACTACAATCAGCACTTTGTGAAGTTTGGAGTATGTATGCATATTACATTACAGCTTTCTTTCCTCTTGAAAGGTTACTCGGGACTTTCCACAGCACTTGGCAGACTTTGTCTCCTAAAGGAGTTAAGGTATGCTGCTTACAGACAATCTCTATCCATAAGCCACTCTGAGGAGATTTGTTAGCGACTAACGGGGCAAACTTCAAAGCGTGAAACCAAGAGACCCTCTTAAGGCACAGATTTTGAAAGGAATTTGACTCAGTGCAAATCGTTCAGCTGTTGACAAGCACCACACGACTGTTTTAAAAGAAAGCTGCACAAAGTCCCCTGTGCAACTTCTTCTGGGAAATTACATTTGACGCTGAATTGAATAATTGATGACACTAGCATTTTATTTAGTCTCATAAAAACTCATAGTTTATAAAACATCCAATCAATGGAGCACTGGCCTCTCCAGCAGCCGATGCTGGCTCCCTGGAGCTGGGTTTCCACCTATTGGTGGCTCAGTGCAAGCTCCCTGCTGCAGGGCCGAGCAGCGGTCTGGCAAGGCCACATCCCACTGACCTTGTTCCAGCAGCTGCAGGTCGGACACCAGCGCTGTCTCGGTGTCTGTCAGGGTCGTAAAGCGAATGTCCCCAAGATGCAGAATTGCTGAGAGGATTACAAACAGGTTCTCCACCTCCTGCACATGTTTCACGCAAAATTAAAGATAAAGAAGAGATCTGTTGGGCACACCAGTGAAAGGCACTGCTCTATAGAAACACGCACTCCGCAAGTTTATATATCACTAAATTAAAAAGTATTCATGGGAGAACTTGTAACAGGAGATTTGGATTTAGAAATCAAACTGGAACCTACTAAGGACATAAAATGACAAGATCACCCTTTTGAACTTTTAAGATAAATCACATCAGCTACTGAGTTAAGAAACCTCTTCAAGAGTGTGTGGAAAAAATACTGAACTATCTTTAATGGATGCATTATTTCTGCAGGAAACATATCTTCTCCATGGGGATTCTTCCTTAAGTCAAAATCTGTATCTAGGAAAAGCAAGGTCAGTTTCTTCCTCAGCCAACTGCATCCCCGAGCAAAGTGTCTAGCTTTAAATTACAGCAGGTTCCTGGCAGTAAAAGCCGTGCTTAAGGTTGCAAAGAAACAAAAGCAACTTCCTTGTCACCCATGATTGCATGCTATGTTCAGATATCACTACCACTGTGAAACAGATATCTTTAAGGGCTTGGTTTTTCCTGCCTTCATTTTTACTACACCAGGAAAAGAACTAATGTTTGAGTTTGTTTTTAAATTCAAGCAAAAAAAAACAAACCCAACCAAAACAAAACAAACAAACAAAAAAAAAAAAAAAAAAGGGAGCAAAAATGCTTAAGACATGGGAAAATGTGTGTACTTGGATGGTTTATTCAAGTCAGTTATATAACAACTGTGCTCCTTCAAAATTATAAAACAGGAAATCTGATAACCACTATAGCGTTACATGGCATTTATGTATAGCAAAGCTATTTGACATCTCTTACCTGAAATATTTTTGAAATATAATATTCTGTAGAACCTGATTCTACTGAATCAGTAGAAGTGACAGCAAGAAACCTTACTGGAATTTGTAGAGCAAAATTAAAAAATAAACTGCAGATGAACTATATCCCCTTTACCCTCTGGTGACTACACTGAATTCTGAACACAACAAAACCAAGCTTGAATAACTTTTCATCAGTCTGCAAAAGCAACAGGTCAAAAAAAAGAAAAAAAAGGCTTATATTTTTCTTCTTGTTCCATTTTCTAATAATTCCTGAAAGCAGAGCACAATAAAAAAAGCTCACAGAATTTTTAGGACACAGACTAGAGGGCCTTTGATTCTGTTTAAGCAGCTTTGATTCTTTAAACCATATTTTAACAACTTCAATCTCTTATAGTGAGAGATAGATGGAAGCAGGGCAAGGGTTTATTTCTCTATTACAAAATTCCAAAGTTGAAGGTTAAAAAACCAAGATATATAAAAAACAAACAAACAAACAAAAACCTTTGTTGTCCTCATTTATGGGCAAACTATGAATAGCATGCATCTTGCAAGAAATGAATCACCATACTAATCTGGCATTCAAGCCAGGGTGATCTTATTTCTTGCTCTTGGGCAAGGCCTAATGCCATATTAACACAGCACAGTTCTTTGTTAGCTGGTTCAGAACCAGTTTGGGGATGATTATACCACACTGACTTGTAGCAGAGGGGGTGGGGGGGGGAAGGATAGCTTTTTTTTTTGTAGCTTTGGGAAGGCCTCAGATTTAGTTCACGTTCTAGAGTCTTGAAGACTTTTACATCATATTCTAAGGTACATGCTTTTTCAGATTTAAAACAAGCTTTTAATAATTATTAAGATACTTTGCAGAGTTCCACTGAAGACTGCTTAAAAATGTTCACGTACTTCTTCAAAGAAACCATCTGATCTGATGATCTGATACTGATCATTCAGTAGAATGTGAACAGACAGTAGAAGACTAATACATGCAGAACTCTCCATGTATCTTAGAAGTAATGGATAAGTATTTTTAGGATAAATGTTTTATTTATGTTATTCCATAAAATAGATCAGCCGGCAGTACTCTCAGACTCCACAGATCACCAATCTATAATCATTGTAATGCTATTTGGATGTGGAGGAGCTTCGAAGCTCATTCACATTTTTCTGAGATGCCACATTCTTCCAGAATTCTCAGCAAGGTAAAGAGCTGAATCTCAAAACGCTGTGTCTTTCTATAGTCTTTCAAAACGTGATTCGCTGTGCATTCTATTATTTATTTATAAGAGAAATCCCTTCCTCAGTGGAACAAAAAGATGAATGAAGGAGCTAGAGAGATGCACCCCTATATGAACCCTGCGCTAAACGCTGGGATTCTGGAAAAGCATGGAACTTCTGCTATTCAATTCTCCAGGTGCTGAGTTTAAGACATTAGGAGTAAAGGATAATTATGCTAAATATAGCTATATGTGTTCCATTTCATATATAGCCACATGAATATTCATGGAGAAAAATAACAACAACCCTGAAACATTTCTTTATATCGAAACGTGGAATAGTTTACCAAACAACAATTGTTACTACCTTAATTAGGGAATACATAGCTTACATGAGTTCTTATAATCAGCCCCTCATTTTTTCTTCACATTTCAGTGTGATTCCCCTCACACTGTGCTCCAAAAGCTTTTATTGATTAATTTTCTAAATATCTTCTTCATTAGTGCAATAAGATTGAAGGCAAACATCAGACCCATCTTCTTGTTGCCTTCTTGGTGTTAAGTTAGCTCTTTCAAAGTACCCTGCCCTAATTTTATTTCACTTAATATGTATTTACTTCTGATGTTGCTAGTAAATGCATTTGGAATGTGTGTTTCACAAAATTAAAAGGGACAGTAAGATAATTGGGAAGGGGGAAAATTCCTGTGGATTTTATAAGGTTTCTGTCATATGGGATTTGATTGTTCCTTTTTATCTATGTAATTTAATTGTTCAGAGTATTATACCTTGAAGCTGTTTTGCAAATCTTTAAGAATGAAAAAGATTTACATTGTTGGTGCTGTGTCTAATTAAAAGTGATTACAGTAATTTCCCTGGAGTGAAGTAGTACTTCACACTCTTTCAAGGTCTTTACCAATGGGGAAAAAAAAAAAAAAAAAAAAAAAAAAAAAAAAAAAACAATAGACAAAAAGAGGCTTCTTTTCTCCACAAATGGTTATTGGTGAGAGTTCTTCATGACTTGCTTTCAATGAAGGAATGCTGCCATTTTATTTGCAAATAACATAAACTTGTATAACTTACCAGGCTATTGAATCCCATAGCACTAAGAGCTTCTTTCAGAACTGTTAATTTCTCCCTGTTTTGAGGGTTAGCTGTTAGCATTGTCTCTTCCAGCCCAGTTTGGCTTAGATACCTGCACAGAGGAAAATTAGCATATTGAGTATTCCAATGCTGGTGGCAAAATCAAGCTGATGAGGTTAAAAGCCATCTCTTCCCCTTCTAATCAGAGATTTATCACAGATTTCTCAGCCATCAGAGGGAACGGTACCTATGACAGAATGCTACCTATCTCCTTCCTTAAGCTCTTTTTTAACACCACATTCCTTAAGTGCAGATATAAACTCACAGACTACAGCTGCAAAACCTGTATGGACAACATTCACTGAGTATATGTACATGGACAAAAAAAATCACATTTCTGAATTTCACACTGAAGTGAGATTGCTTCATTTTTGTGTTCATCTCTGTTTTCAGATACTTTCTTTCTTTATTTACCTCAGAAAAAAAGAATTGTTAAAAGGAAATCAGTGTGCCTTCCCCAGCTCTGAACTTTAGCCTGACTTGTAAACTAACATTTCAGATTTAAATTATACCCCTGAGATTTTTGTCATACTTGCAGTACCAGAGATTCCCCTTCAGAAGAAAGATTTGAGGAGATCCTTTGATAACTCTAGCTGCTTAAACCCCCCTGGCTAAGGAAGAGATCAGCTCCTATCTGCTTTATTCTGTGATCATACCCTCCCTTAGCAGCTGAAAGGGCGACAGGCATATTCAGTCTCTCCTAGAACAAAGTACTAAATAAGTACATAGGGTACTAAGTACATACAGCCCTTTAGCTGTACTGTTACAAAAAACTGTGAAGCAAAAGGATACTCTAAAACCTTTGCAAAAGTAATGATTAGATGAGAGAAAGAGAGGCAGCTAGTGCAGCAGCTAACGCAGGGGAAAAAAACAGAACCAACATAAAACAGTATTAAAACAAAACAGAATAAGCAAAAACTACAGTACAAAAGACTAGGGAAAAGAACAGCAATCTAACCTTTTAAACAATTTATTCTCACCCTTCTCAAATACATCTATGGGCACAATAGTACTCTTAGGGCACCGTGGAGGGCGTGATTTCAAAATAAAAATGTTTCCACTGATATTTTGGTAACGATCTTGTAAAAGTGGTAGCTCTTATAAAGTTCATCTTTTGTGTGAATATATGCAGCTTTTAGAAGCAGGTAAAGGAATATCTTAATGTTTGCACCTTTGTAGCTGATAGTGAGGTTTACAAGATACACGTCATGAAATATCCTGTGCATTTTTAACAGATCGATAGTGGGTTCACCAGTGTGGATTTGGCTTGGATTGATATTGGTAAAAGCTACCTCAACAGGTGGGGCTAAGAGAGAATGATGGGAAAAATGTATGCCCAGGTGCATAAGCACTTTCTGCACCCACAGAAGAACTCAACTAGCAGACATTTCAAGTACAAACAAGCTTCATATCTCAGTGGCTAAAGCCCGTGCATTAATACAACCTTTGGGAACATGGTTCTGTGATCATCACTGCCAGAGCACAGCATTTCCTGGAGGTTATTAAAAACACATGGGCTTTTTTTCCCAAAAATGGTAAATAGAAATGATAGCACATCTGTCAAATTAGCTAGAAGCAGATAATAAAGAGTGTACACCAAATCTGTGGGTTTGATTTGTGTTTTGTTTTGTTTGTGTTTCTTTTTTGTTTGTTTTCTGGTTTTTTTTTGTGTTTTTTTTTTTTCACATTGCCTGCATGTTTCAAAAGGAGGCTAGAATAAACCTGATGCTGAACCTGGCACAGAATTTACTGGTATAAAGGTTAATCCAGTAGAAAATTTTCCATAGCTCTTAACTGCTGTGTGAGCTTATACCAGTTCAGTGCTGCATTGGCCTGCTGCAATATCAATCTGTAATTGGGAGATTTGCAGCAGCACCTGTTTTGCTATCAAAACATCCTATTGTTGAACGGCTGGAGGAGCTGGAAGCTTATGGCCATGCTTGCAAAGAAGGCTCATTGCTAGAGTTCTTGCTGAAGAACTCTGTGTCTCTCAGGTTACTGAGCAGGAGATACTCTCTTTTACTCAAGAGAATACTGTATACTGTTCTTATCTAAGCAACTCGACTTCATTAGCTCTTCTTAGCATAGCTAAAGTGCTGTTGGATATCGCAGCAGCAGAAAGTATATGAACACTACAAACACTTCTCAAGGCAGGCTATGGCACAGCAAAGTGACGCAGGACGCTCACTCCCTTGGAGGAACAAGCGGAGCTGTGATACGAACCAACATGTGGCAACTCTTGCCGTCAGCACAAGCATTTCTTGCTGATACAGCAGTGGGGCAAACTGGGCACCTGCCAATCCAGGCACCCGTGGCTCCATCAACCCAGCAATAAACTGCAGCATCTGCCAGGACATGCCTGCTGGAAAGCAACGTGACTTTCCTACAATAAACCTCCTCCAGTTTTAATCAGGAGGTGTGCTGGTGCTCTTCCTAAAGAACGGTTTAATTTACAATCAGTTTCCCTAGTCTAAAGGCAATGAAGGTATTTTCTAACATGTCATGATGAGCCACACTCCTTTTCCAAATTATTTTAAGAGTAATGAAAAATGAGAATTTTTTTGAAGATACAAACATTGAATTATTGTATGTTTATTACATGAAGCATATTATTAATGGTGGACAAATTGCATAGAGTGCTTAGAAATGTTGATGGATATCATACAACTCCCCAGAACACATAAACTGTACACTTTAACAGAGTAAGTGCACTATACTGACTGTACAAGGAATCACAGATCACATTTTTTCTGATTACTCTTAAGTTCATTATACCTTAGAAGCACAGCAAAATGTAGACAGAAATATCAACTTTTTTTGTGCTTGTGAAACTGTTCCCTGCCAACTCCTTCTTAGTCCTTTAAAGACCCCAAATGAAAAAGATGACAAATGCCTGAGACATCCTTAGTACCAACAGTATTACTTTCACCTCTTAATGTGTAAGAACCAGAGTTCAAAATGAATTCTGAATTGTCACCTTTTCTACAAAAATAAGGAAAGTGGAAAGAGATGCCTCACACTCTAAAAGTTCTAACACAAATTAAACACATTTCATTGGAGGCACATCATTATTCTATAGAGTAAATATTTTTAGTAAGTGCAGCTTCTCTCTCATTTATGGAACATTTTTTTTCTCTTGACATTCAAGCAGCCTAGATAGAGTTGCATTGTTGCTGATAGAAGTGGATAGAACAGCTTAAAATTTCTATCGTGAACCTACTATGTAACTTTTGGTTATTACTTTAACTTTACCTTTTTGTTATTGTAACTTGCAGTGTTAGAGCCATCCCATTTATTAAATTCTGTTGTAATACTAGAGTGTGCGCAATGTTCCTGTAAGTTTCTGTATCGGGTGCAAACCATACCTGGTGACTCTTAATTTCTTTGTTACTGAAAAATTTAGGAATACTGTTATATGTGTCAGAAGGGATGTTCCATAACGTCCAATGCATGCACATAGGCTGCACACCAGCTGTGGACTTACTTCATCATAGTTCAATTTGCCTTACTCATTTATCTCTGAGTGCAAATTCACTCTGCAAATGCACACCCACACTGTTTACTGTGGCTTTAGAAAAAGATTCTCAAATTTTGGCTGAAGTTGAGAATTCTGGTTGAGGGTAGATGCTTAGAAAAGTGACGTTTATATCTCCAGTGAAAGTGATGAACCAACTCGTCTATGCAGTTCTAATAATTACCTCCTTTTTACTGACCGCCTAACCATCTGTTTCAGTGCTGCCATGTCAACATTTGCACTGGATTAGTATTCTTGTTAGACAGCTTATCAGCAGATGAAAAAGTTTTATGCACATGTGATCAGCGAACGTTTATTTTATTTCAAAAAAGAAATTCACTGATCCACAAAATGGGGTTCTGTTAGGAAGATGAATTAATCATAGAATCATACAATGATCTGGGTTGGAAAGGACCTCAAAGATCATCTAGTTTCAATCAACGTGCCGTAGGCAGGGTCACCAACCACCAGGCTGCTCAGAGCCTGGTACATAATCATGGTACATAATTTTTCAGTCACCACTGCAATGACATACCTCAAATTTTCAGGTGGGAGTATTAATGGTTTGCCCAAGAATATTTTTTAGAAGTGCTTACTATTACATGAAATTGTTTTTGTATTAACTGCAAAAGTTAACAATGACTCTTTATCTTTTTCATTATAATTGCTACAATCAACATCACTGATATTACTCCACTTACACACGCAGTACACATCATAATTCGGTATCTGTATCTCAAATAATAAGAAGAAATACACGGGGACAAATGCCAGTTTACCTGAATAATAATGACTTTTGTAATGTATGCACATTCCAAAGTTTCTAAGACAACCATACTGGTAAAAGTTTTCTTTAAAGAAATACTTTCTGCTTCAATGATGGAGGAAATAACAAGGAACTGAGACTAAAAAGTGAAGTTTAGACTATCAGCTGCTCTGTCAAAAACTCAGCAATGCAATATTTTTTCTGGATTGAATTATTGAAATTAAATTGATTTATTTTCTTTTGAACTGCAACTCAATAGCATTTAGTATCAAATGAAGTATTCTGCTTCATTCAACAAAAACAAAATGTGTCATTTCATTTCCTTACAAGAAAAGCAAAGGAAATGAAAAGTAGGAGTCACAAAATTATTACAGAAGGTGAAAGTATCTTTTTATTCTGATTTTCCTACTTGAGTTGTTACATTTCTAAAATCTATGAAGAGTTAAGAAAAAAATGATCTTCAAATTTGATAAGTAGGGAATTTATTTGGGAAGAGGCTATCCCTTTTTTGGTCACTGACTCCTACTCAGCACAACCTTAGAAAATACCTATAGCTCTTCCACTCTGTGCATCAGGCACACCATTTCAAAATGAGTTTAAAGCAGCTGGAGCATAGAGTTTGAACCTTCATATCTCACATCCCAGGTCAAGTTCCCTCATGCTAGGCCAGAGAAGTTTAGCACAGTCACGAACACCACAGGCTTTCAAAAATCAGTTTCTCTTGATTTTCATAAGTATATTCAAAACAAAGCCAGAAAACAATCACTTTCTGGCCATGAATCTACTTCCCTGATGTTGAAAAGCTGACTTACACTTTGATCAGAATTCAAGGTATCCATATACTTCCCAACTACAGTCATCAAAGTCATCAGTCTCAAGGGAGACCTGAACTATTGATGTATATCACACAGGGAGCCTCTTTAATCTCTGGCAAAAGAAAGGGTGACAAATGATATTTTGCACTAAATGTTTGGACAACTACAAACATAAAGTACTTCAAACCATGTTGTTTATTGCTGCCAAGTGAGGGGAAAAAAGCCCTTGATACATGTGGCTGATCACAAAGAGAGATGTTGTCACAGAGACCCTAGAGGAGCAAGCCTTCCTGAGGTTTGTTACAAACTTTGATATTTCGCTAAGAACAAATAACATACTAGCAAAACACAGCCTAACACCTAACACTTTGCATTTATAAAAACCACTTGAAATGTTCAAGTATTCTATACGAACAGACTCTCTACATCACACATATATATATACACATTATTGTTATTTATCATATAAAAATACGCAGTTCGTTACAGTAGTTCAGTTCCTATCTGACAGTGAAGCTGTCTGAAAAAGATTAGCAGGTTGCTTCCACTTGATCAGAAATTCCCTTTTGTCAGTACAGTTAAAGTTGGATTCCAATTAGGGAAAAAGAGGAAGTCTGGTTTTGCCAGATGGACACTTCATAAGGCTTTTCTGAAGTAAATACATTCTGTCATGAATAATTAAGAGATTGGTGGGATTACATTGCTAAGTATTTCTAAGTCACTATAAAAATGTTGATTAAAGTCCAAAATTATGAAAGAAAATGATATATATATATATTTTAAGTTAACATCTAACCGCTTGCTACACCTCCTGATAGAAACTGAGTGCTGTCACATCTAAACATTGTTTTGAAACTTCCTGGACCATAGTAGGTTTGATATAAGAGAATACCATACAAGAAATAAGAGAATACATAATGTAAAGATTAGCTCTAAGTCTTGAAATCTTACTACAGCTGGTAAATCAGACCAATAAATGTGTTTAGTAGTAATAAAGATTTTACATATCACAGCTAACGTCTTCAATAAACAAGCTCAGGAACCTCCTGAAGTCCCTGACAAAATGAATTATTCTAGGAAACACAGTGAACTTAGAAGATACTTATTTTTGAACCTGAGAAAAATAATCATTTTGACCCCAAAGGAGAGAAAGATCAACACTGTTGACCTCTGAACAGTTCCTAAAACACAAAAATCAAACTACCTAGCTCTTGGAGCTTTCACATCACAGCAGTGATAACAAATTAGTTTTATTTAAGAAACAACAGGATTATTCACACAGGATGTTCTAAAATCAAAACAATCTTAAATGTGTGAGCCCAAGTATTTGTGCTCTCCATTTCCCCTGCTTAGGTCAGCAGCTCTTTTCACTGCCAGTACTTTATCTGTCAAACCAAAGAGTAGAAAATATTTTATATAATACTGCCTCAACAAGTAGTAGTACCCTACTTATTTTTTGAGGACTAAAATGTCTTTTCACCACAGAAATAAATATTTAGCCAACATCTAAATAGTCTTTTAAAAAGTGGGATAATAAAGTTTAAGAAAAACTAATATTAACTATCTATCAACAGAAAATTTCAAGACACAGACCACTTTCTACAGACTGGAAATCACAGAAAACCTCCTCTGGAATTTATTTATTTATTTATTTTATCTTCAAAATAGCTGTAGAAATAGAATTAGGGTAAAGTCAGAAAAGTTTCACCAGTTGATTTAGAAAGGCTCAGGAGAAACTCCAGGAATTTAGGAAGATATATCCCATTTGACCTGCAGAAGACAAAACCAGAATTGTCATGATTAATGCTGGCAACGTGATCTCCAAGGTAATTAAACTTGATTTTCTATCTAGACAATAAATGACTTGTACCTTCCTCATGAAATGATTTATTCATGATTCTAGCAAGATGAATTACTAATAATCCTTTCTCATACAATACCAGTAAGGGAAGATAAGATTTTTGTTTCAGAAAATGTTACTAGGCTTCTAGGTAAGCAAGTATGCTGAATGAGTTCAATCTTACCTTGTCTAGATATTAATGTTTACATTGCATTAACTAGGAAAAGATGGGATTCAGCTAGTCACTACAGAGATTTTTCCTATTCCAACTGCCACCCTGGGGCAGAAAATCACAAATTCCAAGATTTAGGAATAATAAAACCATCTTCCTGGTAAGAACCAGGAATATGAATGTGAACACAGCTAACACAGATCTGACGTTAACTTCTGAATCAGTAAGTTTTCTGTTCTGTAGCTGCTGCAGTGGATTTTCAAAGAACCTGTATGTTTGCACAGCAGATCCTGTCTAGATACAAAGAGTTGGATCTGATCTCTGGAGGCCTCTTTCAAACCAAGAGTAAAGGAAAATATTGTTTTGCTCTGTTTATGTTTCTTTAGCCGGTGAAAGGGGAAAATGTCATAATCTGTTCTTTTGTGAGATATCAGTGTAACTGGTTCCTGTGAGGAATTATGAGGTTTATGGTTTGCTTTCTTCTTCTGATCCACTTGCCAATGTGTCAGTTCTCTGCTATTAGCAGTTCTCTATGTAGCTAACCCGAGAGAAAAAGAATCGTATCAGTTCTTATCTAGCACAACTGACCACACTCCCTAGCATATTTATTTTGGTAAAGGAGTCCAAGATCAGTCAGTGAAGAATTTTTACATGCAGGTGCCTAAGAATAAATATTTAACATAAACAAGTAGTTAACTAAATACAGGACAGCATCAGTAATAATTTGTGCGACGCAAGTCACTGTGCATTATGTTATGAATCAAAAATCCTGGATTTTGTCTATAAATCCTTCATTTTTTTAATAAAAACAACTTACAAATAATACTGTCGTGTTCACTCACTAACTCAAAATAGCTAATAAAAAAGATTCTGATACTTGATATCTACTTATTTACACAATCCAGCACATCCACCATTTTTTGTAGAATGTCATGCTGTATCCATGTGGAAACAGATGCAGTAGATATCCAAGCGCTTTCTGTGCTGTCCAGCTGAAGAAAATAAGAATAGAGAAATGAAGTAAGAAATGAAGACTGTTTCAGAATACCATCCTCATCCTCAATATGACATCCTGCACATGTCTCCCAGCAGACAGAGGTATCTAAGCTCTTTGTAATAGTGCTGACAAGCAGGAAATAGAATTGTCACTGTTTTGCATGAGCTGGCTGACAAGTCTCAGCTTTAGCAGACAACACTTAATAATGTGTTCATATCTTGGAGGAGAACACATCATCACACCACATGGATTCGAACATGCCTATTTGAAGGTTTCGTCTAATTCTGGTGTTGTGAAGGATTTTGTTACAGCCATCAACCAAAATTAAAAAGTGACATTTTTAAATGCACAAGTATCTTTTCTGTGCTAACTTCTATGCAACATTGCATCGATTGTTCTAAAAACAAACACAGATCATGCACTCATTAAACCATGTTCAGTGGTTACAGGCCACTGGAATAAGATGGAGGAAGTGCTTTTTTTTTCTTTCTGGGTTTGTACGTACTATGAAGTAGGAAAATTTATTGTACTACTCTATGTTTTCCCAACTCAGTAAAACTTCTACGTGTAACTGACTTCAAACTTGTGTTTGATCACACTGATTCCACTTCAGTCTTAGTATTATCATAAAGGTTAATATGAAGAATCACTGGAAGTTAAAACTTGCCACTCTCTGGTGCACTTTGGTTCACTATAAAGAGAAGAAGAAGTGTGTAATGGATTGCAGGCAACAAGTAGTAATAGAAACCTAGTCTTCAGTATTGCCTACCATTTGAGGTGTCTCTGCTACACTACACAATAGACCACAAAATCTTAACTTACATCTTTACCTATACTTAAATATCTAAAACAGAGACAGTATTAATTGGACTTCACTTACTACAAAGTCTTAAATCTTCATTAATTGATGCTTTGTTGCTAGAAAATCCTCAAGAAGATCAACGTCAGAGGAGGGTAAAGCAGTATTTCATAATCAAGTTCCAGCTCCAACACAACCAATATGTGTGTTGTGGGTGTCATTTAATGTGACATTGTATTAAGAAGCACGGATTAACAAGCTAAATCCTTTCCTTCCCCTTATTAATGATGCTCAGTGAACCATGTACCTGCACAATCATGTGAAAAGTGTGTGGCTTTAGCCTGTGCAGTGCATATCCCTCCTTTCCATCCAGCTCAGGGCAGCAACCCTGATTAAGCATAGTGGTCATCACTGAAAATTCAATATTACCAGATCAGTTAATTTTTACCTTAAGCTAAGGTGAAATTGCAGTAATAGAGATACATGTTAGTTCCAGATGAAATGTTACCCCTTATATAATCAGTTATCTAAAATCTAGGTCAGTTTACTGTCCTCACTTTAAATATTTGTTAAGCCCTTCTCAGAAATATGCCATATTTTTCTAATAGCTATTCCCATTACAGCTTTCTCCATCCCAAGTTTTAACTTAGATAAAAATAAAGACTGAATTTAAGGACTGTTTTACCAGACTGAGAATGAATGACTTCATAGTTTTACATATGTTTTCCAAAATTTCTTCAAACATTCTGAGGCAAAAGATATTCAGTGTGTAAATACAGGACACTACCTCTCAAAAATAAATGGTACTAACATGGACTACATCTTCAGAGTCGCAGAATAAGAAATTACAACAAACATCTTTACTTCTTTAGATCTGCCATATGAATGTGAGAGGACCATGTACTCTGCTTAGTGAGAAAAAGCTGCCTTGCACTTAGCATTGTTTGATATGTAAACAGAAATGAGATAAAGACAAAGCAAAACAGTTGACATCAATGAAGAGAGCGACATTTACAAAACATGATAATGAATAGCTTCTAGTTGTGTTCTGGGGGTTTGTTTTTTTAAAGGGAAAATGGCACATTCTTGTTGCCTCTTCTCCTTTGTTTTCAGCTTTTAAACCAATTCCAATCAGAACAAGATTTACATCCTTTGAAACTTGTTGCACAGTAGTACTGAGCTGTAATTACTGCTAGATGTTTAAGCACACAGATTTCTGCTCAAGACTAGTGCAATAAAGCACCAAAAACTGCATGTTAAGAATTAACTTCATTTATGTCAGTAGGTAAAGTGTAAGCACAACATTAATAGATTAAATACTACAGATAGGTCTGGTGATAGCTAAAACAGAGCTCATGTTTGTATTTTTCTAAATCGAGAAAATTACATATTAAGACCTTTTGTAAACAGGGCTCAGCACAGAAATATTAAAATAGCCAGTATGTTGTTCAGTAAACAGCTTTGTCTTGAAATTTTCATAAAAAAAACCTCGAATCAAGAAGTGCACACATATTACAAAATACATGGTTTTTTATGGGCAGTGAATATACTCAAACGGAAAGTGAAAAAATACAGGCTGGTCTTTATCCTCAAAATGCCAAATATCTTCAGGCTAAACTCAAGCATGCATTTTTTTCAACTGTCTTGATATTCCTGTGAAATAGACTTTAATCAGAAGTTCCACCCTCTGTTTCTAAAATTGCCATGAAAATGTAAATCCGGGATAATTCAATTCAAGAAAAAAAAAATGAATGCACAACAGGAGTGACTCAAAATAGGATTTTTCACAGCCCTGATGAAATTATTAGAAATAAGAATGGCAGCATACATTACAGTGTCTGTTTCTCTGATTCCTATTGTTCAGTATTTCATAGGCCAGAATCGCTCAGGAGATCACAATCACTTTATCAGTACAACTTCAAAGTTGAATACACACTAAAGAACAAGCATGATGACGGTAATGAAGATGGTGATAATAAAGAAGTAGCAAGTACTGATCACTGATGAACACGTAAAGAAAATAAGTCAGTCTGCATGCAAGTGCAAACTGGTCCAATCCACGTCCTGAAATGCTTCAGAAATTATGCATGAACTTCACTCCTACCATCAAGAGTTACTTTGTACTCCCCTGTTCAGACTTACTTTGGCACTAGTTGCCAGGTAGATGTCATTAAGTTTATGAGCCCCAAGGGATTTCTCTACCAGTGTTGGCTACATCTTTAATGCTGATTCATTAAATAAAGCTTACTGGGTTAAGAGTCACAGTATCAGATCTACAATTCAAAAAAGTGCTTTGAGAACCTGCTTGTAACTTTCACTAGTATCCAGTTAAAACATTGCTAACAAAATTCAAACTGATTTCGTATCATTGCAGTCTCTAAATGAGTTGGTTTATGAGAAGCCCTCTTCCTCCTGTATATGAAGGTATGGCTGTGTGTGCTCAGGAATGTATACTAAACAAGTAATTGTGAACAGAGAGATCCCTTTTGCTACCTTGGCCAAAAAAGTGAAGGTCATCCAAGTCACAAGTTGCTTTTGAAATACTGATTTATACATTATTTAATACCAGAACAGGGAGGAGACATTTTTAAGAAGCTTTAATATAGCATAATATAAATAATTGCTAACAATTATTTACTTGTCATGGGCTAAGAAATTCTCATACGCTACATGAATACAAGTTGGTGCAGTACCTAACTTTATTCACTTGTTCTACAAAGCAAGAATATTCTTATTTCTGGAGTAAATATGTATATATTTGTGCATGTGCTCTGGTTAGCAACTGACTACTCTGAACC
The DNA here is from genome assembly GCA_028571105.1 of Tragopan temminckii. Classification (NCBI taxonomy): domain Eukaryota; kingdom Metazoa; phylum Chordata; class Aves; order Galliformes; family Phasianidae; genus Tragopan; species Tragopan temminckii. The sequence goes on along the minus strand of JAOWBP010000001.1, from coordinate 114,349,874 downwards.
ATTAGTGACCATCACCTCAATGTAAACAGAGGTACCTGCTTCTCCCACAGTCAGAAATCCCACGGTACCAGGCACAGAGCTAAGTCAAGGGGAAGGCACGGCTGCTCCCACCTCCCCCTGCCCTGGCACCCACAGGCAAGACTGACAGCGATGGCAACAGGGTGGATGCGTGTAGGTGTTTCTCTGCCATATTTTAAGCCCCGCCAGTAAAATCAGGCTGGATGAAAATTCATGAACAATCTGCTTGTGACATTCAATCTCCCAGGTTGAATCCCTTTATCTCTCCTGAGGCAGTGAGTACTAGACACAAATGAGCCGTATGCTCAGTGAACCTGAAGCAAATTTTGCAGGTGACACATTAAAAACTTGATTAAAGAGCCACATGAAAGTAAGATATTTATGTTACACTGAATTTACACTGCATAAAAGAAACTGATCTTCCCAAACAAAACAAAACAAAACAAAAACCCTCCAGATTTACCTCCGTACTACCATGGCTTGTGCATCTAAATAGGACAAAGAGACTCCCATGTCGAATCTTACTGCTGAAATAACACTGTAATTACACACAGAGATTTGCAGTTTGTACCATTTAGTTCCATAGAGAACTTATACTGTTTTGAAAATGAAATGAACAATCTCAACTCAAATAAAATAATAAAACAAAAAGAAACACAGAAGAAAGACAAAAGCAGAATAATTATGCCTTGGAATATGCCTTTGTTTTTTCAGATATGTGGGAAGCTGGAAAGGGAAAAGATTGGAAAGTGTTACAATTGCATGTTTGAAAAACAGGCTCTGCCATAAACTACAGAACCTCATAATGGGATAATATATTCCATATTCCAGTTTTGACTCAAGGATCAACCTGATGCTGTAACATATCTGAAGTTCAGTTAATCGTTGTACATATTTTACTGGAAGTTGTTCCACTCCTCTTAATTTTGTTATGTGACTGAGGAGGCCTGTTTAGCAGAGGACTTCACCCTGGAAATATGGCAAGAATACATAAAAGAGATTATTAAAACATAGTGGGAAAGCAATCATTGAGAACAAACATGATGAAAATAAGGGAAAGTGTTGCAGATACAAGAAAGTGCATATGCATCTTTAACAGCGAATCTTATTTCTCTAACTGCACCTGAAAAAGGAGACAGGTGACTCACATGGAAGTAAACACAAATAAATCCTCAGAAATATTAGGATATAAGGATACACTCCCTTGCAGCAGCAGTTTTAACTCACTTGTGTTTGGAACAGGAAAGTGATAGAAAATAAAGCCCAACGTAACAACAGTTTCAATAGGAAAAAATTATAAAAAGAGGATCATACAGACATTCTCTGTGTTCTATTCATTATTGCAAAATTTTCACGATATTTTCAATCCCCAGTTGTTTCCCAACAATTTCTTCTGTTAAATAATAATTTTGCCATTTAATAACGTCATTTTCATGATTCATTTTACTGTGAAAGGCCTTAGATTTTTTTTCTCCAAGTAGCTGGCACTGTTTTTTGCCTTGGTAATCCTCACCGTGAAGCTGGTGTTAGTCAACCCGTGTCAAAATGAATGCTGCAATTTCTGTCTAAGTTTAGTACTAAGCTGTAATACCATCTTGGTAAATTGACTTCTACCCATTTAACAACTTGGTTATTGTAAAAATTCATAAAGTTAAAAGCAGAACTTAGAATTAGAAGCATTTTTCATTAATCAGAAATTACATTTCTCTCTAAATGCTGCTACAAACACATTTTGTCTCAAATGGTATTTGCACATTGTTTCAGTGCAGTTTTCCATCATTTTAGTCAGTAGAAATTTTCTACTGAGTTCTTTATTTTAGAGGACTTCCTTTGTGTCATTCTTTGGATTTCTTCTAACAATTTTCTCACCTATGTTACTAATATTAAAGAAACACTAAAGCTTCATCTCAGATGAGCAGAGGCCTTATTAGCACAGAGCCTTGGATACGTTTCTTCCCTGAAACATTCCAAACTACTCCCAGTTAGATCTCCCCAGTGTATCTACTTGTCTGATCCTGGGTGCTATTTGCACAGACTTGGTAAAAATGCAGCTCACCTATGTTAGATATTCCAGCATATGTGTGAAAATCATTACATATCCCCCCCAAACTGTACTAACTTAAATCTTTTGACTGCTAATCAAAAGTGAATAAAAACTATTGAAACTATTCTTGAATCTACATTGCTTACCTTTGATATAAACTAAATATATCAAGTTTCATATGATTTTTGGTGTACTGTAGTGAGCCACGCAGGAGTAATACTTTAAGTAATACTTTGTCCTGTGATTTCAAGAGATGTGTTGTGAACAAGAAAGAGAAAGCAAAAGAGTGAGAGAAGACCCCCTCCAGAACAAGGAACTTTCACAGACTGTCTGGCTGATGGTGATATAGCACAGGATACTCCCAGACTCTTCTGTACAGCACTAAAATGCATAAAATCATTTTAGAAGCCAAGACTAATGAAGCTACCATTTTTATGACTGGTATAAAACTGAGATCTTAACAACTTCTGGTTATTAGCACTTAATTAACACATTCTTATGACTTCGGCTACACGTAGGCTGTCAAAACTCAATCTGAGTAATTACATTATAACTACTAAAAGATCTATATGCAGTTTCAGCAGGAATCAAAAGAAACTGCAAATGGCACCAACTCAACATAATCAGATTTAACCATAGTGTAGAGGTGATTTTGAGCTATGACTGATGAAAGAACCAAGGGAAGAATACAAGGCTACGCTGGGTTGACCTTGCTTAACCTTCTCAGAAAGAGCGAGAAAGAGTAACAGTGAGGTTATTCCAGCATAGTTCAAAGTTCAGGCCAGCTCAGGAAGCCCAGCAGATACAGCCAGTTCAAACCATGGTGTGAGGCATCACTGTTCCTGTATCTAACATTAAGTTGAGACACGTTCAATGGTTGAGGTTGCTGTATGCTAGGAACAATTTCTTAAATGACCCATTTCTGACTGGAAATTCATCAACGGTAATTGTATCAGAATGATTTTAAGAGAAACTTTAGAATATAAATTGCAGAATGGTGTTATTGCTGTAGATATATGAAATGTAATACTAAGTGGTTTGAGGAGCTGGATCCACTGAATCTCCCCCCACACAGGGGATGATTAGCATCCTAGTTAAGTGCAGAGACATATTTTGTGCTTAAACTAAAAGCCAAATGAGCTCCTCTACAATTTTTATAAGTGAGTAATCACATCTATTTTTTAAAGTAGGGTTTCTACAGCAATTTCACCTTTTGGAGGTACAACCATTTTCAGTCTGTTGTGAAATACTGGCGGGCTACCTTAACAGTCAGCATGTAATTTCTTCAACAGGGGACCAAATTTAACCTCAAGATATATTTATAACTTGCACAGCTCTCTGGACGACTTTCTTTTCTAACAAAAGGTTGAACGTGGCCCAGAAACTTTAAAGTGTAAGGTATTCATCAACAGAATTCGCAAAAAATTGGAGAGTTATCTGGTTCGTATAATACATAATCTCACATTTTTCTTCCTCCACTTCAAGAAATTTATTCAAAACAATGTTTTATAGCACATTTAATTTTCGGTTAAAATTAAGACAGATGTATGTTCTGATTTCACTGTACTCTATAGATCTTGGTAGTCTTAATTACTAATTTTGTTTCTTTCTCTTGGATTGAACAGATTTCATTTTTACTGTCTCCCACTCACTATTTTCCATGCCACAGATATACAATTCTGATGTTATTTTTTGCATGTGTTTCTATATCATGCTTACTCCCATGGAGACAAGAAAGACAAAGCCTTTCTTAATCAAAGTAATAGCAAATGTTATTACACCAGTTTTCATGCCAAGTCACATGCAGAAATGCAAGTTTGTAGGTTGTAACTAAACCTGAAGAAGTAAACTGGCTACAGCTATAAAAAGACAAAAGTCAAAGTGGTTTTATATGATCCAATCTTATTTTTTCTTTTCCAAACAGCTTATGGAACCACGAGAACGTAAAAGATCAAAGAATATTAAATATCTGTGTTCCTTTATATAGAAACACAGAGAGGATTGCCTTGGTTTTACTGCACCACTCTACAAGTACAATTTATTCCTGAAAACATCTCATTTGGTTACTTACATCTTGTTAGCTCTACAACCTAGGCTTGTCAGAATTACGAGTTAGAGAAAAAACATTGTTGAAAAGAATGGTAATCATAATGAATGATTTCTTTATCTCCGAAAGTCTGTCAGTGGAGTGCAGCACACCCTCAGCCACTACTCAATCAATATGTATGAAGATTAATACAACGAAGAGGGGTTTGTTAACATCAGATGAAGGAATATACCCAGAGGAATATGAGTTTCAGATTTATGCTCCTGAACAAAGCAGAATTTCTATAGCATTTCTTCTGAAAGCCAGACAAGTAACAAGCCCACTTGGGACCTAAGACAAAGACACTGAGCTAAGTGTAAGACTTATTTTACTATCTTTGTTTTGTTAAATAAAAATTATTCTTGGGTTTCATGTAAATTAATGATTACCAGTCATCACTGGAAATCTATTTTCTTAAAGAATCCTTTGGGAATAAAGCAGTAATGCTATAATATACAGCTAATGACAGAACTGGAATAAATAAATTAAACATCAAAATCCAAGGCTAGGGTACCTCTGCTTTCAAGTTGAAAAATACTATTTTGGATATCTTGACATGTAATTAGAGTGTAAGCATTCCCAAGTATATGCAACTAACCCCAAATTCAGGATGAACCAGCCAAAACAACTACATAGCCAGATACTCAAAACAAATATTGTCAAACAAAGTTAATAACGTAGACGTAAACTTTATGCACAAGGTGTAGGAATCTGTAAACAGGATGAGAAACAGGCACTTAATTTGCAAAATAAAGCAGATGACACACATAAATATTCCAGTTTCGTTTTGAAAACCTGAGCTGTGATCCCAATTATATCTAATGTAGTTGCAATGATACCTCCTAGAAATGTATTATGTAGGATATAAAGATCCATAAATATCTCAAATAAAGGTTTTAAGATAGATGAAATTGAGTCAATTTTCAGAAAGATATAATATTAAACTTAACACCAAGTACCACACACTGTAATTAGTTTTTTGCTTAATATCAAAGCGTACAGAGATAATTTTAGGGAGTAAGTTTCTTTCTACACATTGCAGCTATCATATCTTCCCTGCTAAAAAAACACAGAAATTTGTTCTATAAACTAATATGCTGCTAAGAATTCCATTTAATTTGCATTAAAATCTAAAGAGACTACTGATTTTAAAACTTAGATGCACAGAAGTGAATTAGGTAAATAAGGAAAACTAGATGAAGTAGACCACCGAGTAACAAAAAAAAAAAAAAAATCAACGTTCAATGCAAAAATCCCCTAAACTTAGTTACACTTCGTTGAATTTTTTGATCTCTGGTATGTATGAAAAATTCAGATTTCATTAGATTCAGATAAAATTCAACAGTAGAATCAATAGCACTTTACAACATGAAGATATATCTTAAGACAACGTACAGTAGGTTTTCTGGTGTCCATCCTCAACAAAACCAAATGAGTCCGTCCTGATTATTGCTATGTTGCATAATAGATCACCACAGATGTCAGCCATTTACTGGCATTGCCTCTCAACCCTTCCTTCTTTGAAGTGAAAAGAACAACACTGGTGCTTGAAAATCACGCTCTAAGAAATTAACAAAGCCTGAATTTCAAAGAAGGAACAGGACAAGGAAGAGAGAGAGGGGAAAAATGTTTCTTCTGGTTGAATTCCTGTTCACTTCTGGGAAATAAAAATAATAAAACAAGTTGAATAAACCCATGAACATTATTTACTCACAAAATATGCACTAATAAGGAAGACAAAGGAAAACTGAGTAGAGCGGTACTGGGGTAAATAATGCTAGTAGTTTAAATACTGGGGAAGTGAAGACCGAATTTAAAAGAGGGCAGGGGAAAATGAAGTGAAATATGAAGGCACATTTTGCTAGAATATCTTTCACATCAGTTGAGAAGGTTCAATCTTAAAAAAAGAAAAAATCATCGAAAAAAAAAACGTACATTAGTAAATAGAAAGCAAAGAGGAAAAGAAGAAATGGCAAAGCAAAGCAAGACAGAGAAGATTTAGACGACTCTTTTGATGCTGAAACAACTCCACGTTACACGGATGTAAAACTCACAGAAGCAAGTTTAAACCTGCTTCTTTCTGCATTAGCTTTCTAATAACCAGTTGGTGTAGTTTAGCTGTCAGACCTCACTGGAATGTAAGTAAATGGAATTGCCTCACTTCAGTCGGAACCTACAGATCTTGTCCTTAAAATAGTACCACTGGCTGCATATCAGATTTTTACAGTACTACTGCATGACAGTTAAGAAACAAGCATTCACAGTTAAAGCTTTTCACTAGACAGCTGAAATGTAAGTAAATGGTATTACGAAGATGGAACTGATTGAAGTGTATAATTTTAACATTTCTTATTAGCACACGTAGTTAAAAACAAACAAACAAAACCAAAACAAACAGAAAAACATCTGTTTTTATTTTTACACTGTACTTTACCTATTCCTGTCACTTTTTGTACTAGAATGAATTCCAGTAGAATTCCATAATCTTGCCACAGCTTAAGCAAAACTTGACACTTCTGTTTTCAAGAATGTCTGACCATTGTATCTTGTCAACATGAGACACCAAAGAGGCCTCAGCCTTCCAGGGAAATGCATGTTTGGAGCAGTAGAATTTACTTGAATTGTCCCGTTTGGGATCATAAAAATAGAAGAAGAAAGAAAGAAAGAAAGAAAAAAAAAAAAAGGCAAATTTGTTTTTAAATCTTTTCATCTGAGTACAACAGTGGCTTAAAATTAAGATGTAAGCAGTCCTGTGTAAGAAGGCAAAGGAGATAAAAAGAACAGAACTAACTGAAACAAAAAACCTTTCAAAGTGTTCTCAATGAAGCTGACTACACACATGAACTAAAAATGGTCAACAAAATCACTGTAAAAAAAATAGGTTTTCAGTTTTGTTTAGTTCTCTGGAATACAGAAATCTTAAAAGGTAGCTTATCTTATTATTTTGTTCAGGCTCCAAGTAAACTTTGAAATACTACAATTATCAGCTTAATGAAGACAATACACGCTTGCAAGAAGTGGGAAATTCTTGCAAGGTATTGGAGAATGTATATTCCAGGCTGCATATTTCAGAAGTCAAAGATCTTGTAAAGAACCCATCTTTTGGAAGAAGAACTCTTAGGACTTTCTGTGATGAAGAACTCTTCCCCTTAGTAACAGAAAGAAAAAAATACCCTTATGCAATGTGGGGAGAAAGATGCTTAAAAAGATCTTCTCCAATTTTTATATTTTGAGGGGAGGAGGAGGGGGAAACAACTGCAAATCACATTCAAATCATATTCTATTTGTGATTTAATATTTAGTGATACTGAAACTTATTTGAGATTCTGACTTTTTGGTGATTGGTGCAAACTAAAATACAATTTGTATGGGCATTGTTCTTGTTTTTTTCCAGAGAGAGAACACAAATTAGTTGATTTAGCTTGGATACGTGTTAACTTATAGGAAACAAAGTGTCAAGCATTGCATATATTACTAATAACGTGAAGAACAGAAAAAAAAATCGAATGAAATAAGTGATTTTCTAGTCTTTCCATATTTAGTCAAATTATTTATTTCTTATTCTTGACTGTCATTAACATCCCTGTAAATTTGTACAGCTGCTACAACCCTGCATCTCTCATCAAAACTTCTACCGAAGTTATTTTTGTCACCAGCTGCTTTAAGTATGTATGTTCCCATATATGGCGTTGCATCAATTTCACCTCTGAAGCATTTTATACTTGTCATCTGGGACCGTAGAAAAACTTCAAGAACATCAGAATTTTGTACAGATTATCTACATTGATGGAACAATAAAAATTAACTTCCTCAATTTTTTGCAAACTGGATTTAGAGCTGCACTTTCACACTGAGTCTTCTTCCATTATCTCATTAGTTAGAAAATTTGTCGAACATGCCCGAATAAATCTTTAAATGCCAATGGTCCTTTGCATGCTAATAAACATAGCTTGCGCTACGTGTACCGCAGCACTGTCTTGTATGTGTTCAAATACTTAAAACACAGGCTTTTTGGAGAACGTGAGTGTACCTTCAAGATTAAAAAAAAATACTAATGGCTGCAGAAAATATTTTGTAAGATTTTTTTTTACACCAATCTGAGATTCAACTCTAAATCCTTCAACTGTTGTGCAGTGTGATTACAAGCAGAAAAAAAAAAAAAAAAAAAAAAAAAAAAAAAAAAAAAAAAAAAAAAAAAAAAAAGAAGAAGAAGAATGAATGAAATTGTATTGCAATTGAGCTTGGATATGTAAATGATGGATAACTTCCTGCCAGCATTCTCCAGACTTTGGGCAAGGAAAAAATTCCAGGATAAAAAGGTAATAATTCCAGGATTAAAAAACCTAAAAATTAACATTTAATTAGCATTCATTTTAAAAAAAATTTGAGAATCACCCACATATAGTCGCCCAGTCTTTGACTTATCCTCTGTAAAACATCAGGTGCCCTTTCAAACTTCAAGGCCCTGGTTTGTGTTTCAGTGCAGAGGAGCCTGCCCTGGCTCCTCTTTGTCCATTACACAGAATTGTCTACATCCTGGAAATATCACTGGACTCTCACAATTTAAAGGAGGCAGAATAAAACCGTTCAAGAGTGGAAAAAAAAAACAATATTTAAAGAAAAGTAAAAATGATAGTCTGCTACTATTTGCACAGATGAATTACAAAGGAGGTACGGCCAAGAAAAACCTCCCACCCATAGGCATGCAGCTGGCAGGGATAATAATCCTAGACTCTCCTGTCACAGCTTTCCTTCCCTCTCATGCCCATAGATCTACAATGGAAAAATGAAAGACAGCTGAGGAACCTGAGTGTGATCTTTACCTTCCGCCTAAATTTAAATACAATGAATGCCACTTTTCTAATTGCCTGGAGCTTTATTCTGTCAATAAAGACGAACCTGAACAGTGAAGTTCATATATCCTCAACACTGGACTTTACTGGGGTAAGACTGAGAATTTTGATACAATTACCTTATGGTAAAAGTGATCTTCAGCATACAAAGCCTAACAGCACGTTGGTAAGGTGACATAACCTGGCACTTCATATGGAAATTATTACTCAAGCAGGACTATGACCAGTGGGAAAATCTAATTAAACCCTTCCAGATTTAGGTATTTCATTCATAATATTTAGATCCAACCAAATCTGTAAGACAGGTCTAACACTTGTTTGCATTTCCCACTAGTCATCAGGTACAGATATCAGCAACAGTTAATTTACAAAGCAAACAGATCAAAATGGTATTGCATAATCACATTTGCATAAAAATCTATGCTAGGCTTTGTAGGGGTACTGTAAGCTTAAATCAAAGTAAGTATCTATGAGGAAAAACATGATCAGACTTGAATAAAAGGAAAAAGAATGGCACATCAGAGGACTTGAATATAGCTAAAATGCTTATTTTTACAGTTCTGTGAAACTGATTAAGAAATAACCTTCTCCTGTGAATTTGCCTTGCATCATTACACTGCCACAGCTATATCTGTAGACAAACAACACAGACGTGGAAAACAGTTAAACAATGCTGAGTATTTCTCACTGTTATTTTTAAATGAGAAAACAATCAACTGTGGCATCTGAAGATAAAAAGAAGGGGAAAAAAAGAAGGAAGACAGGGAAATACATAATGTCATCCTGGTATTATATCAACAGCAATTACAAAATAAAGGCTATCTCCCAGGTTATTTTGAACTGGGGAAAACTGGTGTTAGTGGCCACTCACTATCTTGAAATCTAGAGCTCTTGTGTGTGAGGGAAAGGTAGACTGGGGATCTACATGGATGATCCCAGAATAATCCCCATTTTGCACTCATTGTATGCTCTTGTTAGAAAAGGGGTCTCAGAAACACACACAGAAAAGTCAAAGTCTTGCACTTAGTGTCTCATTCACTGTCCCTTGCTGTTTTGTCCAAGTCCTTGTGAAAATCAAACTTTACCATTTAAGTGGGGGATGATTTCCTCAGTGATCAAGCAAAGTGGTCCTGATCAGTTTCAATTCTAACGGGAAATTCAACCACTCCACTAAAATTGCATGAAATTAATGTAAAGTTTTCTCACTGACCGTGAATTGGGACCTGCTCTGAAAACCAGTAAAAGAAAATCATTTCTGTGACCTGATTTACAACTGTTGTGGCAAATAAGTTTCACTGCTTTTAAGGAGTGGGAGAAACGCAGGCAGGCAGAGCACACACTGCAATGTACATTCTGCTGTGGGAGAAAGGAAAACTTTACACACCTGGAAACAGCACAGCCTGAGCTACAAACACACAATGTATTCCCTAACCAGAGTCCAGCTGGTACATGAGTTTGTATATTTACATTTTCCCCAGGCTGAAGTTGTTCATTTTTACACACACACCTTATTTATAAACAATATAATTGAACCTATGCATGTTGAGTGGCAAAGACCTGACATTACAAGGGAGGATTGAAAACTGGCCCTTTATCAGTATCAACTTGCAGGGCTGAGAGTATGGCATCAGTTTGCCTATCAGAAGCCTCAACAATACAGTTAATTAGAATAACTAGCAACCAAAAATATTGACATCAGGTTGAACCATCTTTTCTGGAACAATTTTCTATAAGTAGCCTTAAGCTACTTTCAGTCTCTAATATACATATAGAAATGTGACAACATGACAGTTTACTGACAGTATATTTGAGTACTTATACGTATTATACAGAGATACTCAATTATTGCTATTTATACACTATAGATTTGGGGTATAAATGAAAATACAAAACAATTGATTCAAAACAATATAAGCAGATCTTTCAACTTTCTTCTGTAAGAACTTTCCCATATTGTTTTCTTTCTAATCAATCTCTGAGTAGCAGACTTGAAGACGACTTACAAACTGACCTATCAGCATTGTCACCTCTCTGTTTCACTTTGGTTGCAAGAATTGTCACTAAGGTAGTACATACTCTACCTATGAGCCTAAACTTCATGTGCCAGAAGAGCAATGCTAGCAGTAATGGGACAATATCAGCACTCAGAGAAAAAAAGACATACAAAAGAACAAATCAAGAGTAAATCAAGAATGTAACTTAAAATCCCTTACATCTCCTATATTACATGCAATTGGCAAAATAAAGTTCTGCAGCTCTTTTGAAACACACAAAGTTAACAGAAATTTTGGAAATTTTGATCTAGGATCTGCTGATAAAATCAGCTTCTGAATATAATAAATTCAGAAGTACAGCTGTTAAGAAAAAAGCCTTGACTTGCCCTTTGGAGACTGTATCTGACATGGTTCCCTTGCTCAATTCTGAGAAGTGATCTTACCTTTCAGAAAATGTTTCTATCCTTATCCATCATGATCCACGTGCAGACATAGCAGGAAATACACCCCTCCATACACAGATTTGTACGGCTCGCTGAGCTATATTAGACTCAATAGAACATGGCCCAGTCCTGTTCACCACATGCTGCCCTAATGTCATGATATTTGCAAGCACATGATTTGAAGTTTCTGAGCTCAGCATCCCTCTCAGGAAAGCATCAAGCACCATGGAATTACAACCTATTAAAAACCTATTAAACTCCCCTCTTGGGGTGAAACCCCAGCCTGAAACTCTCAGTGACTCCAAAGGGGAGGGATTTTCCCTTTATGTTATTTACATCAACTCTTAATTGAGGACTGTAAGTTGCTTTGCACACGAACTACCTCTTACATTTTGTAGCATCAAGTATAAACAGAACCAGTATCAATTATATTAATTCGGTACTTTCCTTTAAAATGAGAATGTAAAATCAATGCTGCATCTCATTTCCCTATTGCAATGGCTTAAGCAAACCACAAGAAAATCTTGTGATCTTAACAGACATCATTTATTAAGATTGTCTAATCTTCTACTTAAAGTTGCAAATTTAAACAATGTAAAGAGAACAGAAAATTATTAAAAAGCCGTTGGTTATGAACCATCTATAATTTCAGAAGTTTTATTATCTAATTAAAATTGCTATAAGAGTCAAGATTACACTTCTTTAAAGAAAACATAACCAATTCACTTATTGATGTTACTAGAATGATATGACCTCATCAAAATTGGACTAAGTCAGAAATCACGAACCGGTAACAGAAGCCAAATTCTGCCTTCCCAATTCATGTATGAGTTTGTCACAGTAGAAATTTCCCCCTTGTTAAACTTCATTAATTGAGAAAAATCTTGCCCACTGAACTCTTATATCCAAGAATCTAAGGAAAGAAATTCTTGGCTTGAACTCTCAATCATACAAGATAAAATCTACTCCATGAAGCCAAAGCAAAGCTTTATTGATAAAAAGCAGCTTTATGCAAATTTTAAGCTATAAATTACTTCTAAAGCTTTGGCACGTTAGTGTACAGACATATATTTAGAAATGCTATTTTGTTCTTTTTTATATGCTTATCAAATATCTCATCAGATAAAGCTTTGCACATGTGAATCTAATTATTCATGTTTTAGCTAAGCTCTTTCCTGTTAAATCTTCTTGTAAAATTATGTAATTTTTTTTTTTTTATTTTCTGAATAAACTGAGTAATTCCAAAAAACTTTTGCTAAAAGAGCAATAAAGTAAAGATCAGAACCCTTTTGGTCTTCAAAAGATTAAAACCATAGAATTTAACACTCTCCTCCTCTTTTGAACTGGGACGTTTTTAGTACAGCAACTTAGCCTCAGGTTACCTCGAAGTAAGTGCATTATACTATCCTGTATAAAATCAGATGTGTTAACAGATTAAAACATTTCTTAACAACAGTAGCCTAAAGATTAATGTTTAACATATGATCAGAATCAAGTAACAGTTTTTCTACAAAAATGAATGCTGTATCCTTCTCTTTACAAGCCCAAACCTTAGCAGTACTAGCTTAGAGATAGACAAGTTGAAAGAACGGCCCACAGGAAAAAGGCTCCGATATGAAAACTCCAAGCACTCTTTTTAAGTTATTTTAACTACTGCTGGTCTTTTTACAGTTACTCACAACGCTCATGATAAACATACACAATTTAAGGGAAGGTTATTAATGCCAACAAGGCTTTTCTCATTTCAGTCATACTTCTTAGAAACAACCTAGGAAAGACTGAAAAAAGAAAGGCAAGTGATCTAATTCAGAAATATGCTTCCATTCCAAAAGAATCTGAATTAATAAATTTCAAGATATCTCCAGAGATTCCTGAAAAATTCAACAGTTTCTTATTATATTAAACATTTGGTGTATATTCAGCCTTAGAGATGCTACATTTAGACGTCTATACAACAATCTTTGTAATTAAGCAGGATGTACAGTTTATGAATCCAAAGACGTGGTTCTGTTTACCCTGAAACATGTATCCACTTGTAAATCTACATACAGCTGAATACAGACTCAATCGCTTTTGAATTTCATTGCAAGCCAAGACAATCAACTCACATGGAGACACAAAGACCTAACTTTAGGTGCTGGATGTCAAACTATTCCTGGTTTCAAGGCAGTCAAAACTTCATTTCTGTTCTTCGTAACAACATGAAGTCAACTGAATTTGCAGTTACATATGGTGAAATCTCACCAAACTCAACACATTCCAGAATAAAGGTCTTATTTTATTGACATAGCCTTTCGTGAAGACAAACTATTTCATCAGAAAAAGAGGAGAAAAGTAACTCTAGTCCATAAAAAATGGAAAAATAAATGAAAGAATTGAGAAGTTTTCTTCTTCTTCATTCTTTATGGCAATTATCCTAACAGACAAGACACATGCTGCACAATTAGATCTTCGTGGACACATACTCAGTAGTAAATAACTTTAGAGATCATTGAATATTTAGAATACAAATGTTAACAACTGGAGGAAGGACCTACCTCAACAGCTCGGAGGTGTTAAAATATGTAAAACATTAATACTAAATATAAAGCTGTTTTCCTACCTGTGTGTAGACAAATTACTGAGGTACAGCGTGTATTTTTCTTCAGCAGACAGACCATCCATCATCAAGTAAAAAACATGAAAATTACTCTGGTTGGGAGGTTGCATAATGACACGAGACTTCTCCAACATGTATGTATAAATTCTAGCTGATGAAGAAACAAACAAATAAATTCGTTGTTTTCTTGATTGCTCAACACTCATATATTTTAAACCATTCATCACTGCAACACTGAAAAATAGAAAATATTTTAATAAAGCAGTCTGAGGTATGTATGATATAAAAAATATTACCATTTGTAGTACCATGATTTTCTATATAGAATCATATATACAATCCTAATTCTATTAAAATTAGTTTCATTTTCTTAGGGAACCAGTTGCCATATTTGGCAAGATTTTCTAAGAGAAAAACTATTAGTAATCTCATCCAAGTGTAGCAATCTGAGAATTCCAAGCTTCCTCTTAATGAACAAAGATGTAAGAAATATTCAAGACGTCCTGGAAAAAATGGTCCATGGATCCATTTCTTCTTTCTCTCTTGGCAATCAAGAATGCTCATCTTAATAGTATAGATTAGCCATCTAACTTCTAGATGGCTACAACAAGACAAATCGCATGGTTGTCAGCAAGCCCACTAATCAATATTTGGGGAAAGATGTGTATTCCAGAAGGGCTATGATGAGCTTGCCATATGAAAAGGCACATGAATCAGCACAACTGTAAGGAAGGAGAAGGAGGAAGAACTCAACCATGATTTGACTAAGGAAATGCTGCTTATAGGATCATACATAAATCCATGCTCACTAAGTTTTTCGCAAAGAAGCAAAGAAGGAGCTATATTTTTGAAACCATGCAAACACAGAAGTGTATTAAATCAGATCTTCCAATCGTATGGATGATGACCAAGTCTACAAGCAGTTGCTGCATGTTCAGTAATACAAACATGGCATGTGCATCCAGTAGCATTTTTTTTTTCCTTAAAGAAAACTGAGATTAAGCATAAAATAGCACTCAGTTATCCAGTGCAGTCAAAAATGCTGCATTTCTAGGTATATCCAGAATTGCAACTTCAAATGCCTGAGGAACTGGAATTTTGAAGGCAGAGATGGAGTTTAAAGATTTCTAAAGATGGGAAGCACTGAAATATCTTTCATTCTTCTTGTATCTTATTTCTTATAACCCTACCATCAACTAATTTTAATAGAGGCTATTACTAATCCTCAATCACTTTGCCTTCTTGCAAATACCTTCACTACGGCTTTCATAACTATCACTCAGATGCTTTCAGTATTCGCTGGTTAATAAAAGCAAGAAAAAATATATTGGAAATCATCTGATTAATTAATATAGTTGACTTTAATGATGGGCAACACCATTTATTTAGATTACACAGATTTATTCAGCTTTCCAGCTACTTCAGGTCACCCACTTCAATAAGGCTAAATACTGTTCATCTCAGTTAGCATCTCCAGCAGTAGGAATAGCTGTTAAGAACTGTCAAATTTCTGACCAGCGAGAATCATCTTAATGAAACTAAATTAACTCGGAAAGAAAATTATCACAGTCTTCCTATAAAGAAAAATGATATGTTATTTAATCTACATGAAATAAAACAGAAGAATAATGGAGTTCTAGAGGAAAGTCCGTCGTGTTTGTGCAATGTCTGCTATACTTACAAGTACAAGGAAACTTGTACTTCTAATAGATCAGTCGATCTACTGAGTAGCTGCAGACAGCAAGCAGACCCTGTACTGAAAGTGTAGCCAGTGAAGTCTTCCAGCTACCCATTATTTGAGACTACATTGCTTTCTCAAAAACTTGGTTGCTAAACACAGACACTGCTAAAGAAAAAAATAACATTCAAAAGTTCCTAGCTGAAGCATAGCACAAAAATACATCAGAGAACACAGTTGGCTGCAGTCTTTCTTACATCAAAAAAGGAAAATAGTGTTTTAAACTTTTTTTTTAATTGATCAAAAATGTTTGCAACAAACACAGGCCAAAATGCATTCTGTCTCTTTTTACAAATCAATTTACATCCTTCCATTTTAGAACAACTTAAAAAAAAAACAAACCAAACCAAACAAACAAATAAAAATCTATCTTTTCAAATAGTGAAGATGAGAAAAGCAAGACTGGAAAATCTGGAGAATATGTTCTTCAGACTTGATCTTCTTTTCCTAACCTTTTTTTTCAGCTTTTTAAGAAAACAGAGAGGCCTTACCACTCATCTCAGGACTCATGTAAGGGATCATTTGCCCTTCTCTTTCCCAAATAAAAACATCAATTTTACTTCTGGAAATAGGTATGTAATCCTTGTTTCACTACTACACAATGGGTGTGCAGTGCTGCTTTTGTTTACGATATTTTGGCAAAAGGTCCGTCTTCAAGTTCTGTTATGTATGAGCTCATTTTAGAACAAAACCACTGGTCTGTAGATTATTCTAAATTTGTTCTGATGTATCACTTTCTACTAGTTCCTACTGCCTTATCTTACTCAGTCTCAATGAACACTGACTTCATCTGGGCTATATTTTCTCCACTTATCTGGGTGAAAGCAACGAAAGGTTCCTTACCATAAAGCTACTTATCACAGGAAAAGTCTCATTTCAGCATAACACTGCAGGGTTTCTGATCACAAACCAGAGTCAAAGGAGACACAAACCTCTATGGATGTCTCTTATGGCTTTTAGTAGAACCACACTCAAGAGCTCTATTCTTGCTTTCAAAACCTCATGGCAATGTTTGTAATAAAGACCAAATCAAGCCTGCAAATGAAAATCATGGCCAAAATTTCGGTTCTGCAGGTGTACTGGACTTTCTTCTACAAGAAAAAATCTTATGTGATAAAAGTCAGGGCATTTACAAGGTCCAGACATGAAAGAACTTCAGCACAAACAAAAAGCTGTTTCAAAGTTGACCCAGTTCCACTTAAAATACAAAGAATGCTGCCTTGAACTTATCTTGTATAATAAAAATGTACGTATGTACTCAGTGTGCCTCTTCCTAAGTAAACTGTTTTGGACCTCTCCCTCAAAGCTCAGTCTGTTAAAGAGTTTAAGCCCTTTGCTGGAGGCAGCCTTGTGTCACTTGAATTTTTGTTTACAGATCAGACATACGTAGCCCAGTTTCCTCAAATGAGTTATAAAGTCTTATCTCAGCAAAATCAGGTGCTCTGTATATTTACACTCTTCATTCATGCTTAAACGGTGCGAGACAGTAAATACTGCCTCGAATAATCTTGCAAATAAATATACAGAATCACTGGGTAGGATTTAAACCAGGCAAAGACAACATGCCAGATTCTTTTTTCATTTATTGTAATGTCAGTCAGGGGCAATTTCATTCAAAACCGATACATAGCAGTAGCCTAGAAAATCCAACATCTACAGTGAAAATTAAATAGCATGAACAACTGCAATATACATGTACTTATGTTTCTCCTAACTGTAGTTTCTCATTCTTAAACAAATTTTGGAACTTTCGGCTACCTAAGATTTAGTTTAAGTAGTTTATGCAGTTCTTAAGTATATGCAGAATGTTGGGCAGATAAGCAATTCGTTTATATTTGTTCATGGCCTTGACTCAACCCTAGGTTTTCTCATTCAGTTTCAATGGTTTCAAAGTGACAAAGGGACAGCACCAGTGCATCAGAAAACTGTATCAGATACTGATTAGCTGTTTCCACATAAATATCATTCGCAGACAAAAGCTGTGAATTAAACTAGCAAATACAATAGAAAAAATCAGATTCTTTCAATGAAAGGGAAGCACTCAAAATTTTGCTGAATACGTATCATTCAGGCTTCCACACTATCCTCATCTGGGGAACTCAATGACTTAACCTTAGTACAGATGTACCATGAAAATTAAGCTGCTTATGTTTCTGAAATGCTCACATACTGAAATTTGTTGATGCAGAACATAGAAAAACCATAGAAAAAAACATAGAAAAAACATAGAAAAACCATCATTCTAGTTTCAGAGCAGGATAACATGGCACAAGCTGCATATGGATCAATCAAGGGAAAATTTTTCCTGTAAATCAAAACTGAAGAAAGTGCTACTGATTTTTCACACAGAGATATTTTCTCTCATACTTGCTAAGGTACATTGAATACTCTTGAGAAAATAAACTGTAGTTACCACTATGAAACATTTTCAAGCAACATTTTTAGAAAAAAAAAAACCAAAACCACATACTAATACATATTAATAATGACTTTCTTTAAAAAATGGGCAGTTTTGGAAATGTTTATCCAGTGAAATCTAAGTTAGTTGGATCAAAAACGTGTCACCACACAGCTTTGCTATCCAGGAGGATCAGTGTAAGCTGGCAAATGTGTACAGTTGCATTCACCTCTCACTTTAGTACAGAGTAACTTCTTGATGGCCTACAGAGACCAGAAATGAAAGTTCTCCCAGACTGGCTCAGGTGACCAGAATTTTCAGAATCCACAGAACATTTGCTCAATATCCACTTTCATCACTAATGATTGTGTGCTGGTAATTACAAGATTCCCACTTACAGTGAAAGCAGACACTATCCCCACACTCTCGCCTCAAACTAAAAGAAACATCAGTATGATTCCTAGTTCCTTCAGAGGAAGCTTAAAGTTATAATAACTTCTAATTTCGTTATTAGAAAGTATATGTTTTCTGTTTGCCCTAAAGTTAACAGCTAAGCTTAAGGGATACTTAAAATGCCCAATACCACAATACTTCCAAATGCAGAAAGTAATCTGCTCGTTACTTTTATTACTCAGTAAAGTGATACACAACTGTCAGAGTTGCTTAGTCTCAGTCATGAAGAGGAATACTGATTCCTGGGAAATGGAAGAGGAAATAGCAGTGGTCAGTTTTTTCCTTGTGTTTTTCTGCCACCTGGTGGTTACACACAGCAGCTCTCTCCCTCTAATTACTACTTCGGACAAGCTGTGAATTCATGTGCTATGAATCATGTTCCTCTGACACTCCATAAACTCCCTTTCTTCACATACTTGAAGGCAATTGATAACCAAGTGTATGTTACACTGCCACTACTCACCTTCTAGTCTGAGAGTAATCATAAAATAGTCATTAGACATTTTAAATATTTACCTGCAATTAATGTCCTTTTCTTCTCACAAAATTGTAGCTCAAAATATTTTATAAAACAGCTGGAAAAATCACTCAGGGGTGTCTTAGCATGTCCAAAGGCTTCCAAGACACAGTTTACCTTCAAGAAAAAAATGGTAAAACAGGGACAAGAGAAGAAAATATTTCAATAAACGTCAGTGAAATTGTTTTGGGACCAGTAACTGAAAAAATAAGACTACTTTTTAGCTTGGAATTTAACAAATTTCTTGAAAGATTTTTTTCAGTATAGAAATTAAAGTAGAATAAAAAACTCCACCTAAGTGCTGTCAGAACAGTGGGAGCTGTGAACGGAAGGGAAAAGACAAGGGCCCAACCTCAGACGCTTCAGTGCTATTAATTAAAACAGCTACTGGTGCAGTAGGTGGCAGCAGAAACTAGTGAACTTAATTTTGGTTTCACTCCTGTAGCATTGAGATTTAGGGTGTATTTGCACAAATTAGGCTAATTCAGCACCAGTGTGGCTTCAGTAACTTTAAATGGTGCTACGTGCAACAGCAGCAAGCACAAATCGAGGTCACTGTGTTCATTAAAGCACTTTAAAAAGGCAGCTAAAACAGAGCTATAACATGATTCCCCCTGGATGGGATCTGCTACACCTACCTCCTCTGTCTGAAGCCCGCTAACCCATCTGAGCTATTCACAAGGAATCCTTCTATAAACAAAATGCAAATCATTTTTCTTAATATGGGATGATTCTCTTCTATCTGTACTGATTACAAGTCATTGAAACATATCCCTAATTCTATACTGCTTGACTAAACGAGACTAGGACTCTAACCTCTGTGGTATGTGACATGGTAGGGTTCACACTAGCATCGCTTTCATTTGTAAAGCAGGGCACATGTAGCATTATGAATGGTTACTGGTACATATTGCCAGAGGACCTGGTGGGGATCTAAACTGTGCCAGGAGACAAGTCTCAGCAAAGACAGGACTACTTCCCACACCTTGCAATTCTCACTGCTCCCACATTTCTATCCAAAACATACAGTTTTCAGTTCTTTATTCACAAAGTTACAATGTTCTGTCAAGTGAAAAATTTACACTTACAATGTGTTAGCATGTAGTCTAATTTACCTGATATGTAAAACAGGTTCTCCTGATTTCACAGTGTGCATTGGACATAATTCGGTTCTGCTACTGAAATCAAATATGATTGACCAAACATTTCAGAACTCTTGCCTACACCATATTTAATACACAAATACCAAGTCTATAACTTCAGTCAGTCCTTGTAGATCTTCCACAACTTTCCAATTTCTGTTTCACATACTAATACTTCGGATGTCCAAGCACTTCTTGGATGGGACAAAGACCACTACAACCACACAGAGAAACTTATTTACTTACTATAGGTAGTCAGTACATATTTAGGAGGCTGTACCTTATCACACTATATTTCCTATTCACTGAAACACTACTTTCCAAAATAACTAAAACATATAGAAACAAAACTGGACTCCACTTTTTAGTTTCCACTCATCATATCAATATGAACTTAATCCTGCTTCCATTCAGGTCAAGGCAGGAAAGAAGCCCCCTCTGACATAAAACTTCTGCACAGCAGGTGCCTTTTTCCTTGCTGTTCAAATTACTTTGCATATAAAGAGACCAGATTTTTGCCTTGTTCTACTCAAGTGTTCAGAATGCTACTTACATGTTTTATCTTTGTATCAAAGGTAGTTCTGCTGGAGCTAGATCTACAAGTGAGATGCTTCACTATTTGTTTGCAGGCTTCAGTCTTCCCAGAACCACTTTCTCCACTGTAAAATGACAAGGAAAGAAAGAGAAGGTGGAATCATTGGTTATTTTCACATCTGAGATATTATTTATGCTTTCTACTATTTCTGTTGGAACGGATTTAAGATACCTCAGTCAAACACTTATTTGAAATAACAGAAGGTTTATGGATGGCAAATACTCAAGAAGAAAACATAGGAGATAGATAGACTGGCTTACTACACTGATACTGTCTCTCAGAGCTGTCTGGCTATACTGTCTTGTACACAAGCCAAACCAGTCAAATCTAAAGCCATTTTGAAGGTATTTACAGCAAAGTTTTTATTTCTTCCTGTATCATCTGACCAGTAAAGGAATCTGCTTACACTGTCCAGTTCTTTGCAGATGGGGAAATACTACCGTGTTAATCACAGGAATCAGAAAGAGAAAAAGCAAAGCAGTAGGAAGAAGACAATGGAAATAAAAATGAAGAAAAAAGAAAATGAAAAGATTATTTAAAAGTTAGCTGGCACAGACCTAACGTTTAACTTCTTGTTCATGATGTCAAATATGTATTTCATACAACAAGAATTCCTGATAGGAAAGACAAATGAAGAAAACAAGGTAACAGACAATTTGATCAAGGAAGGATAAAGTCAGTGAAGCCTGATTAAGGAATTTCTTAGATGCACTATAAGTTGTTATATTGTAACTGAATGTCAACGGTTTACGGGCCGGTTCGGCCCGGTTCCGTGACTTGTGGGGCGGAGGGATCCACGGATCCGCGCCTCCG
>JAOWBP010000001.1:114297618-114315663 GCA_028571105.1 Tragopan temminckii | reverse complement strand
GTCTCCTTCTCTGGAGATGTTCAAGACCCGCCTGGATGCCTACTTGTGCGACCTGGTGTAGGGAACCTGCTTTGGCAAGGGGGTTGGACTTGATGATCTCTGAGGTCCCTTTCAACCCCTACAGTTCTGTGGTTCTGTGATTCTGTGATTCATCAGTGACATTGGCAGTGGGGTCAAGTGCACTCTCAGCAAGTTTGCTGATGACTCCAAGCTGTGAGGTGCGGTCAACACACCAGAGAGACAGGATGCCATCCAGAGGGGCCTAGAGAGGTTTGAGCACTGGGCCCAGGAGAATCTCATGAGGTTCAACAAATCCAAGTGCAAGTTCTTGCGCCTGGGACTAGGCAACCCTCACTAACAGTACAAGCTGAGAGATGAAAGGACTGAATGCCAAACCTGCCAAAAAAAGACCTGGGGGAACTGGTGAATGGGAAGCTGGACACAAACCAGCAATGTGCCCTCACAGCCCAGAAAGCTACCACACCCTGCATCAAAAGAAGTGTGGCCAGAAGGTCGAGAGAGGTGATCCAGCCCCTCTACTCTGTGCTGCTGAGGCCTCACCTGGAGTACTGCATCCAGATCTGGAGTCCTCAGTACAGGAGAGACACAGACCTGTTGAAGAACATCTAGAGGAGAGCCACAAAAATGATCCAAGCGATGGAATACTTCTCCTACAAGGACAGGCTAAGAGAGCTGGGACTGTTCAGCCTGGAGAAAAGGCTCTAAAGTGATCAGATAGCCGCCTTTCAACAGCTAAAAGAGAGCTACAGGGAAAGAAGGGGACAGATTCTTAAGCAGGGTCTGTGGAGATAGAACAAGGGGAAATGGTTTCAATTTAATGAGGGTAGATTTAGGTTATATATAAGGAAAAAGTCTTTTACAGAGAGGGGTTTAGTGAGGCACTGCAACAGGCTGCCCAGAGGTATGGTGGATGCCCCACCTCTGGAGACTTTCAAGATGAGCCTGGATCAGACTATGGGAAGTCTGATCTAGATGTGGATGTTCTTGTTCATTACAGGGGAGTTGAACTAGATCGCCTTTAAGGGTCCCTTTCAACTCTACGGATTCTATGATTCTTCTGTCACATAGAAGAAGATAGCAATTCTTGCTTCTTTTTTTTTTTTTTTTTCCCCCTCCTATTACCATGGCACATTGACGGTTGGACTAGATGATCTTGCAGGTCGTTTCCAACCTTGTGATTCTATGATTCTACGATGGCAGTTGGATGTAAGACTGGCTGGAAAAAAGAATTCCCCTTGGCATTTTGATGATGCACACTGGAACAGAACAAAATTAACAAAAGAATAGCAAAATCCTTTTAGAGCTTCTCGTAGAGAGACAGCAGATGAAAGACAGAATCCTACATCCTCCTTCTCTTATCAACGTGCTCACTGAGTTTGCAGCAACCAAATCAACACAGCC
This sequence comes from Tragopan temminckii, assembly GCA_028571105.1. NCBI lineage: Eukaryota > Metazoa > Chordata > Aves > Galliformes > Phasianidae > Tragopan > Tragopan temminckii. The sequence goes on along the minus strand of JAOWBP010000001.1, from coordinate 114,314,241 downwards.
CTTTAATATGCTTCCTTGAGTCCTATCAAGACACAGAACTCCCATGCTGTAGAGTATGTTTCACTCAATCTACCTTCTGAAGTTCTCATTTCACATAAAGATCAAATCTCAGCTAGGGTAGAAACAATTGCCTTTATTTGTAAATAAAAAAGAGGGTTGGATTAGAGCATTAGCCTGAGGTTTCTTATGTAAAATTAACACACTTCCTTCTCGGCCCATTCCACCCAGCTCTCAGTCAGAAAATGCACAGGTATTCAGGTATGCTGTCAATGTTCTTTGCCAGTAGGCTGTTTGGACACAGACTCATCTTTTGAGGGAGAAAAGAGTTTTGTCTTGTGGAAGATGGATGTGCATTGACACATCTCACATGGCTCTAGGTGAGAGAACAGGCTCATGCTTCTTTTATTTCATAATATAAGTAATAGCCAAAGATACTGACTCTTCAGGTTAATGTTTAGAAACTCAGTTAAACTCCTGGATGTGAAAGGTAACACAAGTCTTTCACTATCAACATGTTTTTCTACAACAGTCTTTGCATCAAAATTCATAGTTCAGTGAGCAAGAATATCACACAAACTGTAAACTGAGGTGAGAATGACAAATAAGAAACACTCAATACAATAAATTCACAAACAATTTGACTTGATCATGAACATAATTCTCATCATTAATAACCTTTTTGCAGACATCCACAATTTCATTCTTGTCATCCATTTTTTTGAGCAAACACATGACTTTTCTCTATTTTTTTATCTTGACGCATTTATCTGACTATCTTACTCCATTATGCACATTTTACAAAACACTCAGTGGAGTAAAACAGTCATAAGTAAAGCATAAGTTCTATACAACTATGCCTTAGGAAGCTATTGCTTTTGAGATTTTCCTAATGCTAACAAAGACTACTATTCACTCATTTAAATTACATTCATTTAACAATATTCACAATCTGTTCAGATAACTATCTCTAATCATTTTTATTTTTTAATTACTTGTGATACTAAAGTAAGTAAAGCATTATAGCTTTTACATATGAAGCTGTGATATACATGGCTGTCCCTTGCGTACCTGCTAGGCAACACTAAAACAATAAAAAGGACATCACAGGTTACCATCACAGATTTCATATGGTGAAGAGAAGAAAGGAATCATCACTCCTATTTTTAAGAAATGGAGAAAGGAAGAGCCACGGATCAGGCAGGTGAGCCTCACATCTGTGTCAGGATGTATCATGAAATAGATTCTCATGGAAGCTATGCTTAGACACATGTGAGACAGGATATGATCCAAGACAGCCCGCATGGCCTCTCCAAAGGCAGATCATGTCTGAACAACCTGGTGGTCTTCTATGACAGAGTGACAGCATGGGTGGACAAGGAACGGCAACTGATTTCGTCTAGCTGAACTTCTTTAAGGCCTTTGACACAGTCCTGCACCACATCTTTATCTCTAAAATGGAGAAATGTAGATTTGATGGCTGGAGTAGGTGGATAAAGAGTTGGTTGGAAGGTCACAACCAAAGGGTTTTGGTCAATGGCTCTATATCCATTTGGAGGGCAGTCATGTGGAGGTGTACCCCTGGGGGTCTGCTTTGGGACCAGTGCTCTTAAACATCTTTATCAATGATCTGCATTGTAGGAATGAGTACACCTTCAGCAAGTTCGCAGATGACACCAAGCTCAGTGGTGCAGTTGACACAAAAGAAGGAAGGGATGCCATTCAGAAAGTCCTGGACAGGCTTGAAAAGTGGGCCCACCTGAACCTAATGAGTTTCAAGAAGGCCAAGTGAAAAGTATTGCATTTGGGTCAAGAAATCCCAGATATGTATACAAGCTGCAATTAGAACTCATTGAGAGCAGCCCTGCCAAGAAGGGGTGCTGGTAGGCAAAAAGCTGGACATGAGCCAGCAATGTGCATTTGCTAATTGGAAGGCCAATCATATCCTGGGCTGCATCAAAGGAGGGGTGGTCAATAGGGAGAGGGAGGTGATTGTCCCTCTCTACTCTGTCCATCTCAGGCTCCCTCTGGAGTACTGCATCCAGGCCTGGGACCCCCAGCGCAAGAAAAATGTAAAGCTGTTGGAGCAGGTTCAGGGAAGGGCCATGAAGACAGTTAAAGGGCCAGAGCACTTCTCTTTATGAAAAAAAAGCTGGGAGAGGTGGACTTGTTTAGCTTAGAGAAGGCTCTGGGTAGACCAGTATTTGAGGAGAACTTATAAACAGGAGAGAGACTGACTTTTTGCATGATAGGACAAGGGAGTTGAAACTAGTTAATCTTTAAGGTTCTTGCCAAGCCATTCTATGATTCTATTAATAATACTTAAACAAGAACTATAAGGCAAAGATAAAATATTTTAAAGGATCTAATTTAGAAAAAGATAAGATGTAATCTATATTTCTTTGCTGAATGAGTACAAGTAGAAAAATATCCTTACAGCTGAGAGGAGAAGTTGCCAGCTAGACTAAAATTCTGGAAATTACTCATACTTCTTTCTTTGTTTGGCAACACAGACTTTGAAATTACATATGATCAAAGAACAGCTTCTACCTTGAAAAAAGCAAAACCTAACACAATCCAAGAAAGACCTAAAATGCTGTATAAATGTAGTCATTTGATCACCATTTCATTTATTTCATGCAATAAAAATCTTGCTTTGTGAGAAATAATATTTTGTTAAAATTCTTTTTCATTATTTTTGCAATTAAAAATACCTGAGGCTACATATAAAGCTGTTAGTTTTCTCAAAGCCAAGAAAGTTATGGCCTTTCTCTATTAAAAATGCATGTTTCAGATGTAATAAGATGATTTTTTTCTCTCTGATCCTCCAATAAAAGCCTAATCTGCATGCCATATTGCCCAAGAATGTATGATATTTCTGACACAAAGCACTGGAAATATCATGCTGATCTATTTCAATAATACATGAACATAAAATTGAAGCAGTGACTCCACATATCCTACTGAAAAATTAAACAGAACATGATTATTTTGAATGTAGTTTGTAATGCAACTGGTAAGAATAAAAGATAGTGATATTCATTAGAATTAATATACCTACAAGGGAGGGGGAGGGGGAAGGGATTGTTCAAAGCTCTCCTTTGGTATCACCACTAAACAAAAATTCTAGTTTCCAAGTTCATTCTGCTGTCATGTCTTTGAACATTGTGGGAAGTGGCACAGAAGTATTGAGAGACAGGAGTAATGTCTTAAGATCTGCACTGGGACTCAGAAGTGACTCTAAACATCATCGTGGAGGGGTAAGCTACCAGCATGAAAACCCTTGCTTGCTCTTTCTCAACCTGATGATCAGTTGTTTCTCTGATTAGCTTCTGCACATGTTTCACCATAAAGCTAAAATCTAGCCTAGAAATATTGAAAACTTGAATAATTTTAGCAAGGTCTGCACAAAAACAGTATCAAAGAAAAGGAAGTACGTATATTCTTGTCCAAACTTCCTTTGAACATACAAAAGGAAATATCAGTTGCAGCAAGACTGGGTTAAGCACCTCCCTCTCTTTCTGTACAATGGTAATAGGGCTCTTACTAAAGCAGTTGGAAGCATTTCTACCATTTCTTCTTTGTTGGATTGACTGTGTTTTTGCCACAGGAATGCACAGTCAGCAAGGCCACAATTGCTATGAAATGAAAACAAGATGTAAGCCAAGTGTAAAACGTTTTGTGGTATCTTACAGTGAAGGAGACTGAATAAGGAACTGCATGCTCCATGGGATTCCAAAACTGAGCACTTTCAGAGACAGACTCATAGGACTGACATATCAATGCACTGATTGATCTCATATGATTAACACAACATTCGTTTGAAACATATTCAAGAAGCACTGGAATATGAACGCTTCTGCCAAGGCAGGCATAGTTATTATAAACTGAACATGGTTTAAATGAAATCAGCATTCTGCTCCTTTGTTATGCTTCAAACTCACAGCAGGTGACTTTAAAAGGAAATCCTTCCTTCCAGTCCCCAATTCTAAGTAGTTTTGGTTTGGTTTTTTTTTTTTTGGAAATGGCTAAATGCTTTTGGAATATGTGTTTCCCAAATACATACAACAAAATACAAAGCCTCCCCAAAAAATAATACTTAGGTTCTAAATATTTAAATTTAGGACATGCCTGATTTATAAGCAATAACTACCTCCTTTTGCATTCACTCTATGCACTGAATGAGGCTGTGATCCTGTAAAGTATGCCTGCATCCTAATATATTAGGACATGACAGGGAGTTAACACTGCAGCTAAAAATCTGGCAATTCCTATCTCTATATTAGGCACTAATTTTGCAATTTAATATTCCCCAGACATTGTCTTTTGATTTTTCGGTCTCCCAAGTTGTTTTGTTTTTTTTCCTTTGTAAAACCAAGCTGGAGACTGGAGCACACTTTGAGAAGCACTAAGGCTTGTCCCTCCACTTCTGTCAACCACCAATAGGGCCTGAACAGCTCAGAACTACTGAGCCACTATTCAGGAGCTGGCAGAAGGCAGCTGGTGCCTTTGCAGAGAGAAAGCCCCTTGCAGAGCCAGCCTGTGATCAAGGAGACAAGGCTCCACAGTGCAAATCATGTTGCTTTGTGGCGAGAGGGAAAAAAATTACCACCTTCTTCAGCTTCATTAAATTTACAATTTCCAGGCATAAACAACAGAAATAATTCAGGAATTTGTATGCAATTACCTGTTCAAGTTTGGCTGTACTGTTCGTCATGACGTTTTCAGATGCACTGTCTTGAGACTGCTGTTTACACAAACCTTTAGCTGCATCCTTGAACATGGTGTCTTTCTCCAGCAAACTGTCTTGCTTGGCAATCGGTAAAGCCAGGGGATTGCTATGAAGAGAATCAATAAAGCAATTAGACTCCTGTTGAAGATGTCAAATAAACAAAAGATTGACCAATGTAGGTGGCACAAACACAGAACTAAGGTACAATTCAAGGCTGAGACACTAGCATTCATTCAAGTACAAAAACAGAAATTGGTAATAAACTGTTCACCAGGGTGGGTCTGTTCCTAAACAGACACAGAGCAAAAGACTTTGATTTAAAATTCACCTTTATGCAGATCCATTTTGAAGCAGAACTAAGCAAACCAAACAGAATATGCATGAGCCTCTATTTGACAGCACCAGGCTGGCAAATCAATAGGCAATTTGAAATCTGAATTGAAAATGCACAATTAATGTACGTAACACTGTTTTGAAAAGTAATGTGTTAAAAATAATTCAATACAGATATTGCCATTGCAGTTAAAAAAAAAAAAATTAGCTTTTCATAATTAGACAATGGCCAAGCTACATTTTATGAATAAAAGTTGTGTTGTATTTGTGGTACACTTAAAAAAAAAACAAACAAACAAATAAAAAAAAAAATGAACTCCTGAAATCACTGCCAGTACGTACAATACACTTTATTCACACGTAAATGTAAACGTATTTTTACATGCATGGAGATATTTTCCCTACTGATACATCAGACCATGTTTTAAAACCACAGTTTTAAGAAACAATGTCAAAACTTTAGATGATTTGGCAGTGTTTTACATCCAGAGAAATTAGTGAGGAATCAGCCCAGGAGTTGAGAACACCAACATCGTACAAAACAATAGCTTGGCCTCTGACAGTGCAAACGAGACGATCTCAAGGACTACACAGCAAGTCCTTGCCAAAATGTGTTTGTAATTTATTTTAAAAGTAGATGTGGAGCCAATGTGGGAATAGTGCATTCCACTATAGAATATTCTGTTTCAGACATTTTAATGCAAAATGTCCAGAAGAACACCAGTGAAAATAAAAGTTTATATTTACTGCTTTGATTCACATAATTTGGCTGTAAATCTGGTCACCAATTGTGACACAGATGAAAGATCCAAGAGTCAAATGTTTTTGCCTTTTGCCTTGCTTTTGAGCCATTATCTAACCCTTTTTATGTACAAGAGTTGCTCTGAAAGTAGTGCCTCCTATTTTATTATGCTGGCCCACAGTGTAGGAGGCAGATGTTGGTGGGAGGGCAGTAGAGGTTGAACCTTCCTGCCAATATTCCATTACACGTTGCTGCTGTGCGACATGGAAGCAGAGGGGCAGTGTGACAGAATGGCATCTGACATGGAAGTGTATATGAAGCAAAGGGAGATCATTCAATTTTTCCATATAAAAAAAATGGCACCCTTTGACATTCATCAACTCTTGCTGAACATTTTTGGAAACCAAACAGTGCATGTGAGCAAAGTGAGGCTGTAGGTGTGTGTTTCAACAGTGATGACAATGACACGAAAGACAGCCACATTCTAGACAGCCATGCACAGCTGTTGCATAACGAAGAGCATCTTGATCAGCTCATGCTTGCAGACTGGCAGATTACAACCAGGGAACTCTGTACACAGCTGAATATTGGCTTCAATGTGTTGGTAATTATGGTGGCAATGTTGGAATATTGCAAATTTTGTGCCAGTTGGCTCCTACAAATGTTTACACGGGAACAGAAAGAACACCACATGCAAGTTTGTCAGGACCTGTTGAACCAGTGGGAAGCTGAAGGTGTCAGTTTCATTGATTGCAACATTATCAGTGATGAGATATGGCGTCACTACTATGAGACAGAGTCAAAATGGCAGTCCATGGAGTGACGATATGTGAGCTCCCAATCAAAGAAAATGTTCAAGATGCAGCCCCAAGTGAGTAAAGTGATGCATGCTGTCTTTTGGGATAGGAAAGGGGTGATCCTTCTTGATTTTCTGGAAAACTGGGCGTATCATCAATTCTGATCACTAGATCGTAATGCTGACTGAACAGAAGGCTTCAACTCCCAGAGTGAGGCCAGAGAAGACAACTTTTCTTCTGCAACATGATAACACCAGGCCCCATACCAGCAGAAGACTGTGGAGCACACTGCCAATCTTGGATGGACACCCACCATGTAGTCTGGATGTGGTACCTTCTGACTTCTATCAATTCAGGCTCAAACTGATGAAAGATGGACTACGTAGATAAATTAAATAAATTGCAAAGATTCAAGATTTTTGTGTATGTGCAATTTAATATTTTTCTGTTTAATTTTTCCACTTTTATGCTAACTTTATAACATACATTAGAAATACCGTTTTTCAAATTCAGATGTAAACTTCTCACTTTACCCATAAACTCCTCAGGTGCTGCTAAAGTGACTTACACTGTAAAAGATGGTAAAATGGGCAAAAAATACCTACTATTTCCACAGATGCCTTTTTTAACTTAAAAGGGGAATACACCATGACTTAAACAGAAGTGTTCCGTGTCTTGATGAAAAGAATATCCTTTAAGACATGTGCATCCATGCAAAGCGCTTCAAATTCTGGAAATGCTGGCATATTACTCAAATTACAACAAAAAAAGTGAAGGATTGCAAGAGAGAAGAAGTAGATTAAAAATAATTTCAACTGTTCATTTTGCCTCAGGTTCAAGAAGATAAAGGAAGAGTTAAGCCAAAATGATGTTACATAATAGATTGAGTTATCTAGGGTAATTGTGTTTGAAAAAAGGAAGCACTGTTGATACTAGCATATATGACTTGGAAAAGATCTTGCATGTTTCATGGAGGAACAGTCACTTCAGTTTTTGGGTACACAAGCTACCATATATGCAATTAATTTATTTGTTTGCTTAGGTAATCTAAGATGGTTTTCTATAAATTCCCATCCTCTGGCATTTTATAGTTTCTTACAAAAAGGCTTGGGTTACCTTGCACTTCCAGGAGTTTAACTGAATGCTTTACATTTCTAAACATTAACCTACGGAGTTAACATCTTAGGCTATCAATTAAATCAATTACTTGGTTTTATCATCAATATTTGAATCAATATTGCAGTTTTGATCCAGGTAGAAAAAACGTGCAAAAAGAATTCCTTTCAAAACAGAGTCTGCAGTGGCACTTTCATGTGTTCTTTGAACTTAATTCAACAGAACTTCTCAGTTCTGCTACTGTAATCCTTCCACTGGCAAATGTAAACTGCATAATATCTGAAAAGTCAGTCTAAAAACTTTCTAAAGTTCCTAACATAAACTTCTGAATGGATTAAACACTTTAAAAAGTGTAGCAATAAACTAAGTTAAATTCCCCAAGTTGAGTCTGCTGATTGAGGCCAGTAAGCGAACTCCATATCCTTACCTCAGCCCACAAGCTTCCTTCTTCCTAATCCTCCTCTTCTCTCTCCTGTCCCAGTAAGAGGGAGAAGAGGGGGGAAGGTGGCTGGGGGAGTGCAAGCAGGGGCAGTCCATTCATATCCTTCCCATTCCACTTCTCCTCAATCAGACAGACTAAAGTACTCAGTAGCTCCTCTCTAACTCAGTAGAAGAACAAGGAAAAAAGCACTCTAATACTGAAATCAGTGCTTCACAACAGATTCAGGTAGATAAGCTCAATACTTCACTAAAGGAAACCAGGTCCACTATCAAGCACACTACAAACATAATAACTCCTATTTTTATTTTTTTTTAACTGAGTAAAGATACAGACCTTCAATCAGTCTTTTCATGCTTTTCTTCCAGAAATCAATACATTAATTTAATATAGACCCCATAAAATCAGATCTGTTGACAGGGTACATCCTATTTGTAATTGCTTGTTTATCATTTTGCAGTCTCCTTCACAATGCTTTTCTCTATTGAGAGATGGCCACAAAGAAATACGACTGCAACACAGACTTAGTTTCACAAGAGTTAATTTATCTCATTCGTCTAAACATACTTCTTTATGTCAGGAGAGTTGATGGAGTATGGAAATGATATAGGCTAAAGCAATTGTAACTGTGGGTTATTCCTGTGCATTTTTCTTTGCAGCTCTTGTTTAATCTACACAAGCTGCACAGATTCATCTTCAACCTATGTTACATGTCTGTCTTTGGGCTTTAATAGAGCACAAAGGACAGAACTCACTTTCACCAATAGCCATTGAAAAGGTAAGAATTTGGCTGAACAGTCATCTAGACTGCCTCCCTAATGAGTCAAGACTAAAAGGCACTCGTGATGATAATTCACTCTATCTTGAGAAAACAGCTATTATTATCTGGAAGAATAACCTTCTGTAAGGCTTTGTTTTTCACTGCTGAGCAAGCACACTACACAGCTGAGATACATACTGTTTCTAAGCAAAACAGAACTCTGCAGAGAGTATGGAATGGGTAAGTCATATTTTCTAGATTTTCAGTAGTGATACCTGAGTCATGTATGTGCCCAGTGCACCAGTTCTTTTGCCTTTCAAGATCTCTCCTACCTGCAGATTGCTGACTGGCCAGACAGTCCTCTGATACCCACCATGCTGCTAGCAGAACTGAGAGCTACTAAGCACAAAGCTCTGGCTCAAGAAGTCTCTAAACCTAGGACTGCTGAAAATCTGCAACATTACTTCAAGCTTACCATATCCTTACATATTTTCCCCCTTGCTATTTCCAATGGACCACTCTCAAAGGCAGCGCACAGGACTAAAGAGATCTTTGATTTGACCTATTACTGAATTCCAATGTAGGCTATGTAAGCACCACCAAATTCACTGCAGTCACACACTGGGACAAAGCTGCCAAGAAATGCAACAGCAGTTAATCTGCCCACTTTCATAAATAAATCCATCTCCATTATTTTTGCACTCTATGTCCTTTGCTTTCCCAAAACTTCCAGTGAAGTTCATCACTCATAGCAGTCTTATATAACTGTCATATGAAGAGTAACCATTTAGAAAGTCCTCAAAAAACAGCTCTTGTATCTTGGGAATGAAAGTGTGGAGAAGGAAGATTCTCGGACTGCTTCTATCATGGTCAAACCACACATTTTAAAAGTTCATGTGTTTTAGCATTAAAGAACAGTGTCCAATACAAAATCTAGCAAAAACTTCTAGAATATAAAACACTGGAAAAGAAAAATGGATGACACATTATCCAGACAAAAGAATAATAAAAAAGGGATGAAAGCCTCTAAAACCTGTAAAAAAAATTAGTTTGCTAGGCAACATTGCAGTGTTACAGAAGTAACCTATGTACTTTCTACTTCTGATATTAATACTTCTATTAATACTTAAAAATACAGTTTTTCATTATGTTTGAGAATCTCGAGCCTTTGTTTTTTAACTCAAAATTCATACTTCATTTTATAACAATTGCTTACTCCTATCAGATTTCATTGTGTTCCAAATATGTTCTGCAGACTACAATTTATAACTGATAAAAATGAAAATAAATATATCTTCTCTGTCTGTCTGTATATGGCTTGAGAGGTTTATTTATTTTTTCCCAGTATTCGGTGGTTGGTAAAAAAAAAAAGTTACACAGTATTTTATAGCCTCATGTTACTAAAATGCTTCAACTACAAAGCAACTATATGGCAACTTTGTTGTGTATAAAGAAATTGTCTGTACCTTTTAAATCTCTGATGGATTACAGTATATGGAAAGTAAAATTTGAGAAATTGACAACATGCTCTACCATAAAACTACTATGCACTATTTTACATCTCTTTTACATCTCTTTTTTACTTATGTACGGCAATCTTTTCTCAAGATTTACAAGAAAATATGAAAAGTTCAAAATTTAAAATTTAAGATACAAATTGACTCTTCGATTCAATGTATTGTGAAATTTAACTTAATTATACTTGAATTTTAAGCAGTACAAATCTAACTACAAACCTATAGCTATCTGGGGCCACATCATTTTATCTGTGATTTTTATTTTCAGGTCTTTTCCCTGCTTCATTCATAGGTATTGGTAGCTTTACTACACTATTCTCATCTGTCTTAATAAAAGTTTTGTTGGATCCACAGTATAAAACTAATAATTCTGCTAAAGATAATGACAGGTGATTTTACTGGCAATCATAACCGTGCATTTTACTACTCGTAGAATTAAGGCTGAATTTAGATTTTTAGAATTAAGGTTGACAAGAAGAAAGGGAAAGGGGTAAAGGGGAAAAAATGAAAAAGGGGAAAAAGGAAAAATGGGAAAAAGGGAGAAAATAAAAGATTTGGTAAATTTCCAAAATGAAACACTTGATCCAACAAATCACACAGATTTACAGAATGGCTGAGGTTGGCAGAGACCTCTATAGAGGTGACCTTGTCCAACAACCCTGTTCAATCAGGGCCACATGTAGCAGGATGACCAAGGCCATGTCCAGTCAGGTTTATCTCCAACGACTCAGACAGGATGCATCACTCTTAACAGAAACACTTACAGTTTATTGGAAAGCGTGGGCAGATCATGGATGATCTCTTCATAAGGCTCTTCTTGTGATAAAGTAGGAGCAGATAAAGGGTCTTTCATTTTTTCCTCCCAAACAATTTCAGCCTTCAGAAGCATTTCCTCAATAAACTCAGAAGCTGCAATATCTAAGACGTTGGAACATCAAGATATCAGACAAAAAGAAAAAACAGTACAGAAATCTCCTTTCAATTCAACTCTCCAGATCAAATTAAGATTAAGCTGGCTAGATAAGCATTTTGTTGAAATGAAAAGGATTGCTCAGATACTGATCATAAAATAATACTTGAAATACATAAGCAAATGAATTCGGTATGAAATTAAGCTGTTATGTGCAAAACCTCAAAACCCATTTGTGTAGTGAACTGAAGTATTTATTTAACAACTCAAAGGACGACAGGAGAAACAACAAAACTTTCACCTGTGCACTTCAATGAAAATACACTCAAATTCTTTTCAAATCTATTTCTACAAACAAGATTTATGTACAGAAGCGCTGAAATGAGATGTGATTGCAGACTAGAAATACAGTTAACTCAGTTGTATCTAATGCATACTAAATGTGTTTAGCCAGCTGTATTATTAGGTGATCTCAGTTTAGTCCTTAGTATTTAATAAAAACTGTCATGTATCTAAATACAAACAACTTTCATGAGATTAAGTTTTTTTTTTTTTTAAGTTTTTTTTAAGTCCCCTAACAGTACACCTGTAGTTAGCGTATCATTTGAAGCATAACTTAACCTATTTTATTATGCAAAGGAAGTTTCTCCTACCAATCTGACAGAAAGGTAACACAGTTTTCTACATTACTAGGTTTCATCCCCAATTTTATTCCAGACTTAGAAGCATTATTGACATTAGTTCGACATTGTTGATTGGGTTAGTTCTGAAGTCCCCTCCAACTTACTTTAGTCTATAATTTTATTTCCCTTAGTCAGTACTTCAGATCCTGTTGCTATTTGGTCAAAGAAAGTGACTTATTCTGGGGGAAGCAATAGATATTACATTTGAAAGCTGGACAGTGAATTTGTGTTTGGTCAGCAGCAACAGGGATTCTAGTCCATGAGGCTATCTACTATTATCAACTGAGAAATAGAAAGGAATTCAGTAAGAAGTCACCAAGACTTGCATCAAGTGCAAGTGCAGCTATCACAAGGCACTGAAGAATTTAAAAGGAAGAATCAGAAATAATGATCAAAGAATGCAACGTGTGGAAGAAAATGTCATCATGGGATATGAAATTTTTGACATGACCATGACAAGCAATTCTCAGCAGTATACAGAAAACATATATATGCATGTATGTATGTATGCAATGTATGTATACACACTATATAAAGTACGTGCATACATACACATGCATGTATGTATGTGTGTGCATATTTATGTGTGCATGTCTGTGTATAACAAGCCAGCAAGAAGAAAAGAAGTATCACAGTAACTAATATACAGATAACTTGCATAGATTTTCACCTACCTGAAGGTTTCTCATTATTGCAGTTAAGAAGATTGGGATTTGCCCAGTGCATCAAAAGCAGCTTCACAAGGCTGGTCTATGGGTAAAAAAGATGGGTAAAAACAGAAAATGAAATGGCAGAAGTAGGACAGAAGTAGTACATTTGTCATTCAGTGAATTTGGTCCTAGTTGAAATTGCTGAATAAACCAAAGGCAACAGCTTCAAAATTCCACTTTCTGCAGCTAATTTACAGATTTCTATAAATCACAAGAGGCAGAGTAAAATGTACCTCTCATTCAATTTCACTGTATCCTCAGCATATGTCCAACCTCAGAGACTCCCTCCATCCTTAAATGTGTAAAAAATCCTCATCAGCAAGGAAAAGAAACTAACCTTCCATCATCACCTGTCAAGATTAAAATTCTAAGTATTTCTTTATGTCTAGTTCACCGTGTGCCATCACTGCCAAAGGGATATGAATCACATCTACCCTGGAAGTAAATCTCTTCTTTGTTAGCAGTGAAAATTGACATATTTATCTTACATTTACCAAGCTCATTTAACCTATTAGAAATGGTAGCAATTATAGTACAGTATGGTAGGGTAGAGTATTATAGAACAAAAAGGTCTAAAACATATTTTTCAAATCCTGCAAGAATGCTGCAGGCAATTGTTTTCAGCAAGCTTTCCTATGCTTACACCAAAGTCTCAGTGTACATTTATCCATAAAAGATGAACGTAATGTCTACACTGAATTGGTTGGAGAAAAAGGAATAAGAAAGAAGTAGTTTCTTTAGAAACTACACAAGAAAAGGAAAAAATACATTTTGAATGCAAAGATAGAGCTCAGCTATGTTGGAAAAGTATTTGCGCTTTCAGATAGATGCTAGGCAAATGGAATTTATAATGCAAATATAATCATCAGGGCTGGCCAGGGTGCACTACAGAGGAAAGTAAGCTGTGCAGGAAGGAAAGGATTCTCTACAGCAGAATAAATGAGTTTAAAAGAAAAACAAAAAAAAAAAAAAACCTGAGACCTGGATTCAAAGGGAAAAGCTAGCAATTTGCCATAAAAACAGGCAGCAAATAAATAAATAAACAAATAAATAAAGGATTAAAAGGATGGAAATCATTGCAATATAAAATCCAATGTGGATTCAATATATAGCAGACAATCTACTTTGGAGGAGCATGATACGGAAGAATCAGCTAAACACAGAGATGAAAACCTTCTAACCTCTCATCACAAAAAAATCAAGGAGAACACTTTTGTAAATTTCTATTAAATTAAAAAAAAAAAAAGCCTTGGTCTTCTCAGTTTTTTAATGCTGGTTTCCCATTCTGTCAGTAACAGCAGAAAATTCAGCAAACTGAGGAAGCAGGGAGGAAGCCAAAACAGCTTTATTTCCAAATCCAATTAGCCCTGCTTTCAACAAAGAACCCTCAACACATATATTTCTGTGTTTTTTCATATGAAAAAAAATGGAACATGCATAGTCACTGAGGTAAGTAAATTGGTGACAGTTACATAATCTCATTAACAGCCATTGTGAAAAAGTGGTAGTCGTATCAAAATAATGTTTTTTTCATGCACTTTCATCTTCCTAACAATAAATAGCTTTTTGAGTTACCAAATGTTTGGCTTTACGCTACAAGAAGATCGTTCCACAGTACAAGGTCAATGCTTCCTGCTGTTAAGGAAATAACTCCAGCTGGAAATCCTTGATTCAGGTCACTGCTAATTTGAGATACCTGCTTTTGAATAAGCAGAACTATCTGTGTTAGATTTCACTTCATCCCTTTATGTTTTAGAAAAAGTATTTTAAAATCTGTCACATCTTCAGAATTGTGCTAACAACAGAAATATTTACATAACAATCACAGCAAGTTATCAGTGACTGAAAGTACTTCTACTGAATTGAAGAGATAAAAATGAATTAGATATGACTAAGATAAGAAAAATTGCAGACAATAAGAAAAAAAATTGATACATCCTTTGTTTCTTATTTTTCAGCATTGTCTTTGCTGATTTATATATGAGGGCTGAACCAAAAGTAATGTCTCCTATTTTATTACATTGGTCCATAACCCAGAGGTGGGTGCTGGTGGTATGGCAGTAGAGGCTGAACCTTCTCACCAATATTCCATTACATTTTGCTGCTATGCAACAGAAGACAGCAGAGAGGCAATCCGACAAAATGGCATCTGACATGGAAGCACATACAAAGCAAAGGTATGAAGCACTGAATTCCTCCATGCACAGATTTAAAAAATGAATAAGAGATGTTTCACTGTGCAAAGAGAAGTACAAGTAGTGGAAATTACTTAAAATATCTTCTTTAAAAAATGTCACTTGATTCTCCTTTTATGCCACTAACTATTCAGTGTCTTTTGAAAGGATTCCAAGAGACTTCTTTCATCCTATGCTCCTCTTCTTAGAGCTTAGCTCTGAGCACTCCTCTTTATAAAACTGCATGATGGGGCAGAGTAAACAGTCAGCAAGTTTGGTGTTGACATAAAATGCTACGAGCTTGGGGCAGAGCAGCTGGAAGACCGTGTAGGCAGAACGGACCTGGGGGGATTGTTTGACACTAGGATGAACATCAGTCTGCAGTGTGCCCAGGTCCAAGGTGGACCCAAGTGGCCAAGAAGACCAATGGCATCCTGGATTGTATCAGAATTAGTGTTGCCAGCAAGAGCAGGGAAGTGATGATCCCTCTGTACCTCAGTACTGATGAGACTGCATCTCAAGTACTGTGTTCATTTTTGGGCCCTTCACTACAAGAAAGACATCGAGGCCCTGGAATGTGTTCAGAGAAGGGCAACGAAGCTCATGAGAGATCTGGAGCACAAGCTTTATGAGGAGAGGCTGAGGAGGGTCAGGGGTGACCTTACTGCTCTCTATAACCTAAAGGAAGGTAGTAATGAGATGGGATTTGGCTTCTTCTCCCACGTAACTAGTGATAGGACTAGAGGGAATGGCCTCAAGTTGTGCAAGGGGAGATTAGATTGGATGTTAGGAAATAGTTCTTCTCCAAGAGTGTGGTCAGGAACTGGCTGCTCAGGGAGGTGGGAGAGTCACAGCCCCCAGACGTGTTCAAGAAACGTTTAGATGTTGTACTGAGGGACATGGTTTAATGGGAAATATTGGTGATAGGTGGACGGCTGGACTGGATGGTCTTAGAGGTCTTTTCCAATCTTGGTGATTCTACGATTCTATGGTTCAGTGGGAGGAATGGATGATACACAGTGAGTCTATACTGTCATTCTGAGGGATCTCAGCAGCCTGGAGAAATGAGCTGATAAGAGCCTCATGTATTTCAGCAAATGGAAATACTAAACGCTGCCATAGGAGAAGAACAACCTCAGGAAGCAGGACACGCTAAGGACCACTGAGCTGGAAATCAGGTCTGCACAAAAGGACTTTCGGTTTCTGGTAGACACCAACTATTCTGTGAGTCTGTGTGATGCAGTAAATTTCATGTACAGCTTTTCCAAAGAAGAGCACTTCATCTCTATGTGAATCAATCTGTTAGTAAACTTTTAACAGTTTGAATATTTGTGGACATAGAAAATTCTCAATGAAAATATATTAAGATTATATTATTACAGATTTACAAATCATATGTAAGTAAAAAGATTTGTGCATTTCAAAACTCCCAGCTTGAGTCCCAGACAGATTGCATCATCAAATGTGCAGGCAGACTACTACAGTCACATCAGCAGAAGAAGCAAGTGAAAAAAAAATTAATCTTGCCTACAGTAAATTTCAGTACTCAAAGGAAATATTACAGAAAAAGAAAGTGATTCACATTAATGAGAGCAATAATTATTATCTAAGGAGCTAGAAAAATACATACAGATGAACACAGAAAACATTTACTGGACAGGGGGGCACTGGAGTTGAACAGTTCTTTAAACCTAATGAAATATGGAGTTCAAC